>JAFMSR010000018.1:13302006-13626617 GCA_022818135.1 Saxidomus purpurata
TCAGCCGTCTAAAATCATTGCACTGCTTCAGCTACTGAGATGCGATATTTCAAATTTAGCAATAAACTAACTCAGGAGGAAACACAATATAATATCTAAACTACGAGTACTATTGATATCTGGGCTTCACATCATGCTTAAAACTCCGTTTCACTAAAAGTCAAGTTGATAATGCATTTTGCAGTTTTAAGATGCGTGGCAATTGCATTTTGTTAAATAAAGATTCTTAATTTGATGTAAACCTTGCACATCAATGGAGTGTATGATATACTTTTAAATACGTTCTGAATCTCTCTGCCTTAAATTAAGCAGACCATTTGATTTCAAAAACAAATATAATTGCATACAGGAAATTTGTTTGTTTTGAGGGATATAGAGCATATCACAACGAAAAGTGATAAAATCTTAATATTTTAACGAGCGCTACTGAAAATGTGAAAATTGCGAAAAAAGTAGTTCCAAAAGACCTGTATCACCAAACTTTGACTGATATGAGATCTGAAAGATTGATAGAACACAGTGTTTCATTAGTTAGCATAAAATAAAAGCAAATATTTGATAATAAAGCATGTTCTTCAAACCAATGCTGTCATGTACGATTAAACCTTTAGTTATCAAATTCATTTTAAGTCGTGACTTTTATAAAAAAGTCATGGATTATGTGAAAACCTACACTAACTTAATTTATACGCCGTTAATTACGAGAACGTTGGAATGCATTCTTCGTGAGCAACGCCTAAAATTATCAAATCTTATAAGCAGAGATACTCATATATGGATGGTGTAGAAAGTATATTGTTGTCATTATAAGCCGTGACCTGTATCACAGAGCGGATAATTGACCTTTATTCTAAAACACAGAGTCACCAATAACATGATACAATTGATCATCAAGCTATGGCATAATATATCAACCAAACGCTACCGGATATAACAGATTAACTTTACTGTTTCAAGTAAATCATTATCATTCCAGGATGGCGTCTCCATATACAAGTTTAATGGCCAAAAAGCTTCCAATATAAATAAATCCCGCAAAATTATCTAACTAAAATCATTATTCTTGCTCACTGATAAAATTTATATTTTGTCAACTATGATTTATAATATCTGTGGCCAGAAGTGTATCTGTTTACAAAGCCAAAGCGTTTCAAGGCAGAATCTGTTAGAAACATTCACTCTTAGCGATATCATAGCATCACGTTCAATGATATCACGTTAGGCATTAGAAATATTTGGAGTAAAGCGCAGACGATTTATTTAACATATTAGAACTGTTTACATATTAACGCGCACGTTGTGTTTGAAATGTTGGTTTTGTAATCAGTTTTATACCAGTTCAGTATAGTTGATTGTTTAAGACGATGTTTGCGTACACATGTCAGATGTTACAAATCTTTGCATAAAACGGTACACCACGGTTAAGGGGGTATGAACCATGATAAACTGCTAGTCTGAGTGAAAATGTTGTTTTATGGTGTTTTGGTCTGAGACAATAAATGAACACATATGCATTTTCTCTGTCGGTATTTTCAACTTTTAAAAATTGATTACACTACTTGCAAGAAGAAAAGTTAAAAACAATAATTTAAAATCAAATCGGACCCCTATTTAAGACAACAATGATATATATTCGTATGTTTGTCCGTTCGTCTGTAGTCACATTTGTCCGGGCTATTTCTCAGCAGCAACTGATACTTCATATGAGCGATTGGTGTCAGGGTAACGTCGTCCAAATTTTTCATTGAGCCATTGACCTTTGAATTTTTAAAAATCATAATGCACCATGAGCGTCCAGCACTTACAGGTTCTTCTGGTATTCTTAGCCAACGTGGCGTAAATGGTAAACTAAATGTGTCAATGTGGTATCTTGGGACATTCATCTCATTTAGTGAAAACTCTAATTTTGAAATAAAAAATTGTATGTTTTATACAAATACTGCAAAACATGGTCTTCGTGACACCATTCTGTTTCAGATTGGCAGGAACTATTCAAAATTTCTTTGCTTTATTTTGTAAGGGGAGGATAAATCTGGACACAACATGGCTGACAAAGTTTGTATCGTGAGAAAATGTCATAAAGCGATAAGGGCGGACATAATTGGAACATTGAGCTTTATTGGTAATATATGTCTTACATTTCAGTTTGAAGTATCATCATAATACGATTCAAAACAAGTTTATTAGCGGAGGAACTTGCGGCCTTATACATCCCGTTGAATCGAAATGCTTCAAACTTTCCACCTTTGTCAGAAAACAAGTGCAGATTTCCATAACTTTCCACACCTTTGCTCTAGCTGACCTGATGTACTCAGGTGACCTAAGAAAACAAAAAAGTAGGTTAGTAGGTCAAGCTACCTCGGACCGGGTCAACTTGGACCCAAGGAATATGATTTGAACAATCTTGGTACAGGACCACTAGGCAATGCTACATGCCAAATAGCTAAGGTCTTCGAGAATATTCTTTTTACAGATTTTCCTATATATCCCACAGTAAGTTCAAGTGAGACCATGGGCGGGGTCGATTTTGACTAGGCGTCGTGATCTTAATCACATTTTGGTCCAAATGGTGAGTGAACTCGTTTTATTTTCGATAAAAGAAACACAAACACGATTATCTTAGTAAAGGTCCATACCACGATGTTTATAACCGATATTTTTTATGCCTCAATTATGGGTATCTCCTTTTATTTAGGAAAATAAAAGTTCTTTGTTTTGTTTGTCATATATAAAAGCTAAACCCCAGGTGCACAACTTCTCATTTCAAAAAACATGAAGCTCGATGAATCTAGGTCAGTTAGAAAGGAGCAGGGCGTACCACAAGATTTTCGAGACTTACGGATGGACGGACGGACAAGAGTAAATCTACATGCTCCCAAAGGAATTTTAGCGGAGACATAAAGACGACTGAAATATGATATCTTGATAAGAATTACAATGTACAAATGTACAAATGCTTTACAAAATGTTTATACTTTAAATAAGGAATCTATTAAAAGTGACCCATGGAAGAAAGTGTTGTCATTCAGCTCATAATTCATGTTATAAAGTGTTGGTCAACATGTAGATATGGATACTTATCTATAACGAGGCTAGATATGTAAACTGATGAGCATCGCAACTTTTTGTGAATGTATAGCAGATTACATTGCTTCAATCCGTTTTTAATAAATAAATAAATGTAAGTGTACGCTCTTCTATCGGATATACATGTACATACTCCGGCTTTTGCAACTGAATTGTACAGAAAAACATACTATGATCTCCATTCCTGTTAATCATAGTGTCCCAAACTTAAAACATAAAGCTATTTAAAAAAAGATTTTGAGTATATGAAAGAGATGCGTAGCTAGATTTCATAGTAAAAATTCATGTCAAGCGGACAATGTGTACCCTGACAAGGGCTCGAACCCTTGACCCTTTGTTTACTTGGGGAACGCTCTCCCGACTGAGACTACCGGTCAATTACACATTTTCTCCCCGATTAAGTCCGTACCATGATATGTGCAACAGGAAAACAAACCTAATCTTTTTTTCTGATTTAATATGTTACTCGAAATATTGACCGTTATTTACTGGCGGAGACAATATTACTACTCTACACAGTCTCATAAATAACAGTAGTTTAGAGGTAACAGCATATTATGTTGATGGATATGAACCTTATACATGTATGTACTGTTATAAAACCATTAATGAAAAATGGAAATGCGAGGGTATTTTACTGACCTTTTCATGCCGTATTATCCAATTAAAAAGCGCCTTATACAGTATTGTTTGAAATAAAAATGTTTTATACATTCAACTTATCATTTAATTGGTGGTTTAAATGTTACCGACTTCCGATCAAAAGCGAGCTTAATACGGTTGCGCCGAGAAAGAGTGCCACAGATGCTTATTTGCATTTTGCAGATCCATACATTAATGATATATGTGAACAGTTTTTGATTATTCAAGTTTAATTTATCAAAAAAGCTATGTTTGGTTGTACTCGCCTCTTTAGTTGATAAATGGTAAGTCTCAAATAAATTAAAAATTTACTTACCACACTTATGATTTGACTCAACTGTATACTAAAGTCAATTGTTATCGTGTCATTTATTCTCTTCACTGGCCTTACAAGTGGACTGTACTTGGAAGGGTCAAACAAATTTTCCACGAGACATTCGAACCACATTTGCTGATCTATTGGATCTGAAATTCAAAATAACTTCCAAAATATGACATAAACAACGTCATTATTTTATCAAGAGTACTTACCACATATATAATTTGACTAAGCGCCAGATTAAACTCGATGGTTATAGTATCTGTGATATTTGCTACCGGTCGAATCAGAGGGTTGTAGTCACGAAAGATGTGTTGATAAAGTCTCTGGTCTTCGATTCCCAAACATGTACCTGCAAAAGAAGATAAGATGTGTCATTACAATGTGATCCCGTATCAATGTCTACCAAAAACCGCTATCCGGAATATTTTCTTTTTTCAAGGACATTAAATGTTATTATTTCAAAATACGTAACATAACTGTCATGGCAATCAATTGAAAAACCTTTTGTCTTCCTTTCCCCAATTCAGTTCAAATAGTGCAAAACTGCGGCAAGAGGCAGAGTTCTTTGAATTTTAACGAAAAACGGAATACAAGAAAATATTATACGTAAAATATAATTCCAAATTACATTTTAAATGAAAAGCCAACAAAACGAGATAAAATATGAATACGCCCTGGCATAATTTTTCGTGCTTGTAATATTGCATAATGTCGATATTTTCAAAAGTATTTATATTAAAAACAGAAATTCTACGAGAAATGCATCAAAACTACTACTTTATATTGTTAGCTATGCTAATAAACTGCATCACATGTATTTGTTCAAATGAAACTTTTACCACGATGCTAGAAAAAGTAGTGCCAAGATGCTCAAGTAGTCTCAGGATAACGTCCTCATATAGCATGAATTTATAAATATTTGCTATGCATAACATATCTACTAATATTGCTTTTTATGCAAGAAGAACGTGGTAAAGCTTTTATGGAAAATTCAAAGCAACTGATCTAAAGAAAAGACTTTTTTGCCTACAAATTAAATTTTGATAAAACACGTGTTATAGTTATGTTATAGACAATGTATCTACACGTTGCACATGAACACATTACTTATATCATATGTTTTAGTCATTTGTTAAAAGAAAAATGTGAAAAGCTACTTGAATAATTCATATCAACTTCTTAATTCGCTAATTAGTTTCATAATGACATGAATGAACAGAAAGAAAACCATGCATACCGTCCAAAATTTTATTTCTTATATATCTAGCCAAAACTGAGATATTTCGACAACATACACGTAGTCATGCAACTAAATCAGATAATTACACAAATGCAAACTCATACTAAAACTCACAAAAATAAATTATATTAAAGTTAATTCAAAATATAAAAATCAAAGTTTAGAAGTCACTTATCCTTTAATTCAAATATGTTTTTTTAATTCTTAATATATTCTAACTAAAGATGTTTGTGATAAATCAATACTTACCATTATTTGAAGTCTTCGGTAACTGACGGTCACCGTTGGTATGATGGCAATGTGATGAATTCAAAAAGCACAAAAAGCCAGATTTGGTTCGATACAACATTGTTGTATTCTTTTATATGTACGAAAAGAAAAACATGACACAACAAATACGAGTAAAACATCTTATCTATCGATGAATTGCAACATGATAATTGCACAAGAAACGTCATTATAATAACATTCTGGCTGTTTGAAACATGACGTCTTTGATCGTTTTCTTGTATTTGAACTTGATATAACCTTCCCTTATGGTAATGTGCTTCGTAATTTTGTTCATCGAATTGAAATCTGATGATTTATCTAAAGACCATACATTGCGTGGCTCATATTCGAACCTTACCGATCTCGGATGAATTTCAGCTTTTTTCAGCCGAGTTTGAAGCGTGGTAGCCGCTTTAAGTTCCCTACATTGCAAAGTGATAAACTAGAGTTCATTATATCGCTAAGTACTTGTTTTTTCATCTTCTACGATATGTTGGCTTAGTCATTATTTATCTACTGCTGTTGGTAAATCTTAATTTTTCTTGAAGATGATAATAGATATAGCCATGTACTCAATCTGTTGTTTTGTTTCTATTCCTGCCGTTTTGGCTTTCCGTGTGTGGAGTAGCGTGTATCTACCAGTCGGACGGTTTTATTTCTCGGGTGTGATTTATACATGATACAGACAACTTGTCTTATAGTTGTTTTCTATTTTGTTTGGATATCCGTGTTGGAGATCATTTTATTTGACTTTCTGTCGGTTTGCTTCGGCGATGAGTAGATTATCCTCGTGTCTGACGATTTTAGGTTTCCTGTTTTCGGTTTTGGTTTGTTTCCCAATCGGTTTCGCCACGTCTGCTTGTTGATTGTCCGTATGTTCGATGTTTTTATCTTTCTAGCTGGTAGTTTGGGTTCCCGCATATCTGAAATAACATTTGACCAATGTCTTAAATCATCGCCTGTCGTTTGTGGTTCCTCTATGTGGGGGTTGTCCATGCCTCTAATATTTTCAAGGGTTGTCCGTTTCGGTCCGTTTGTGTATGGATTTCCAATGTGTCTATTGGTTTGTCTCACGGAAGTTCAGTCCATGTGTAGATTAAAATCAAATTGAATGTGATTGATGCTGTGTCTCGCTAAACCCTGTCGGTTTTGAGGACATTGATTGTGTCCGATGCCTTGTTTCTCAGACTGTAGGTTTTAGTTCGTTTATGTGATGGCGTTTTTGGCCTTAGATCCTGTTGATTTTCATTCTCTCTGAGTGTGTTTATTATTTGTGTGTTTAATGCTTTAGTATCACAAGCACGGCTCAGTTGCGATACCGTATGTCCAGTGCTTTGTTTCACATTATATTTGCTGGTGGTGGTGTATGTGTGAATAATTCATGTGTTATGTGTCATATGCTTTGTTTACAGTCTGTCACTTTTGGTTCGTTAGTGTGTATTTTATCAATGTTTCTGATACTTTGTCTCATTTTGTGTCGGTTTTTGTTTGTCAATATTTGAACAATCTATGAACGAAATTCTTTTTCTTACTCCTTACTTCCTGTCAGTTTCTGTTAGTGTGCTGGTTGATTGTCCGTGTATTTAGCGTTAAAGTATGCAGGCTTTCGTTCAACTATGTGTGGAATATCCATGTTTCCGATGCTTCGATTTACGACCAGTGTTTTGTCCTTTCCCTTGTGGTCTTTGGGTCTTGGTCCGTCTGTGTGTAAAATGTTCTGTCAGTTTTGGAACATCTACTAAAAAAATAGCTTGATCATGCAAGTATAATTAATTTTATTTTCATGAATTTTTTAAAACTAAGAACTCGTGAATTCTTTCAGGCATGTGTACGATTTATTAAGAAATTATTTCTTTACGTTCTAATCTCGTTTTGTTTCCTGCCGAATTACTAGAATTAATGGCAACATGTAATAATTTTGTTATTAATCTTAGAGAACATTAACAAAAAAGTCCATTCGGGAAAAATTTCAAGGACACACCACACACTAATCAAATTTTTGGTAAAAAACAGACCAGAATATATTACGAATATCAAGAGTTTAATTGAAAAGAGGATCATCGGCACACTGTTAAGTATGATAAAGATGATTTTGATACTTTGAAAAATGAAATATTGGGCATTAAGACAGAGAGCAGAAAAATCACATATTAATATAAAAGAAAAGTGATTGACTAACCAATGTAGAACGCATTCATTACAATGATGATTCAGTCTATATAAGTATGTAAAACATATTTGTGTATTCAATCCACTTAACTATTGGAATAAACTTCATTTTGACAAGGTAAAACAAAAGAAATTTGATTAGCTTCTGTTTCGTTTATGACATAGTATTTACATTATAACTATATTCTTATCTTTTTTTAAATCAATGCGAGTATTATGCAGAACTATTTACAAAAAATGTATCTTGATCTCGTTATTCTTTGTCTTCGTTATTTCAATTGAAACAGTTCAACGAGGAGGGGGGAGGGACTTGTGGTGAAAGGTATATGTTCCTTCCACCTGTAAACAAAACGTCAAAGTTGAAAACAATAATATAGCATTTTGAATATACCTGATGACGTCAATGTGATAATCACTTACTGTTTTGAAAAAGCTATAAATTTAAATACATTTTGTGGAAAGTAGCCACAACCCCCCCCGCCTCCCTGTCTATCTGTTTTTCTTAAATTTTGATAAACCAATTTACCTATATGAAAACAAGCATGTCGCTCCGAAAATAATACACTGTAGCATCGAACCCACCGGAGTAAAGGTCGTCTAGACAGTTACTTGCAGTTGATGTTGTGGTACCGCAATATCAGTGGTGTAGTTAGTGAAAATCACCGTCTGGAAAATGTGTGACATGTTTCTGAGTTCAGCGAAAATCGCTTTACCAGCGTTAGCATTTTCGCTTGTACAACAAAAACGGCTTAGAATTTTCCTTTGAAGTAAACTTTTTCTTAAAGCGCAATCATTTCCCTCTTCAATAAGCCCAAATGTGTTTGATGTAACTCAAATTTGAAAGAAATGGAAGAATTTTTCGGAGCGACATGCTTGTTTTCATATAGCGTGTTTTGTAAACCTTATCTATGGAAAAGAGCTAGGAACAGATTTCAGTTCGTTTCCTTTACTTTAGATGAATACAATTCTTACATAGGCCAACTATTGTCTATCGAAGAATTCTCATTTCAGTAAATCATATTTGATTAAGGCTAGCCGTGGAAAAGATTAAAACGACGACGTCAACAAAATTGAATCCGAAATACAATGCCACATCTTTCACAATCGAATCCGAATCGAAGGAATGTTTCTTAAAGAAAAACAACACAAGAATAATTATAGACAATCTAAAATCAAAATAAGAGATATGGACATTATAATTTGCTCTGTTTGACTTTTGCGTTCGGGCACTTTGAGATGGTCGTTTAACAAGATCAATGCCAGGAAAGACAACCAGGCGGTCTATGAACCCAAGAAAGCAAAATACAGCAATTTCATTTCAAAGATTTTATTTAATCTATTTCGAGTTTTCGACACTTTGTTCTTTTGTAAATGACTTTGGTATCATTTTAGAATATAGTTGCAAGGATATAAGCGAGGACATAGTTGTACAAACTATTAATATAAGACTAATTTGTATGTTTAAGTTTTAAAATCAAAAAGTCTGCTCCTGATCTTAGCCCTGAGTGAAGCGGTAAAATATTTCATTCACACAGTTTGTTTTTAAGACTGGGTATAGCAAAGTACGCTAGCTAAATACATAAAGTTTGAATATCACTTTAGCTACCGAAACATTCCGGCTTTCGCTTGTGTTGCTTTGGCTGTATGATTGTATTTTTCTTTGTTGCGTGTACCAGTTTGTGGCGTATATTTTGTTCACATTGTCTATCGTTCGTCCGTTCACTGTCTGTCTTAAAGAGATCTCTTACACGTTTGATTATTGGCCAGTCTGGACAAGTATGTTGTTTTGAGTAAGTTTACATATGCCTAGCAAATGAGACAACAGATGCCCAAGAGCCCTATTTCCTTGCGCATGAACTCCATTTTGATCATCAGCCAGAGAGACAAAGCTGACTATTATCATGTATGGACACAGATTTGGGCCTCTGTTTATTTCAAGTTGTCTAGCTTTGCTCCGGTGATTTAGATTAGGTCCTACTTAATCTTCTTTTAAAGATAATCGAGACAAAATCTAAGTACTGTATCAGTGTTATCAAGGTTTGTTTTGATTTGCCCATGGCTGTTTACCCCAACATTGATCTATAAAATAACTTAGACAACATTTGAAAGATAATTGTATGATAGGCTCATATGTTATAATGCCCAAGGTTTTTCTTCGTTGTTCTTCGTTTAGATCGTGCGACCTAGATTTTGATCTAACTTGACCTAAAGATCATCGGGATAAATATTCTGACTCATTTTCATGAAGATTTGCTTTCAAATGAGACTTTAAGAATGTTAATATGCAAATGCGAACAGACAGGCGAGGGACACAAGCCGACTCGGCAACACTATAGCTCAACGACCAAGTTCTTCTTTCCTTTTGCCATCGTCCAAATTATTTGTGCACATACTATTGCCTTTGATAAGTCATACTATTTTATAATGAACTAGACTGTACCGTACAATTGTTTCGGGCCCATGCCATTTTAACAAAATAATTTGATACATTTAACTTTTATTGCGCTGCTGAAACTACATTTCTTAAGCATTCTTTCATTCCGAACGAACTGTGTGTGGGCACAATATCTGCGTCTTTTTCATGATATATATGCATGACAAAATTGGACAATGATTTCTAGATTAACGTGGCAATAATTTATAAAAAATGTCACATTTCACGCTACACAACGTAGATATACAAAAAGTTATTCAACATTTTGACACTGTAGCACCTTCATTTCCTCAGCTTTCTAAATCATATTGTCACATAATATGTCTTAGCCCTAGCCTAGGTTGTATTATGCATTAGAAAAGAACTTTATATCCGAAGTAACTTTTCCTAAATGAACCAAAAGTTGTTTTGTTTCATCATGTGTCATGCCAAAAAATTCGTAACTAATGTTAATATTTTACATGTGTTTGTATGTGGCGTGTTTCAATCTCTAGTGTTAGAGAGGTCAGAATATTTGCAGGATTGTGTGTTGTAGATTAAGCAATTTTTGCAATGTACTTTAAAACCAATACAGACTTATGAGTTATCATCTGCTTCTTGTGAGTGTGGTGTTCATAAGCCTGGTCTCGGTTACTTCGACATTGTCATTGAGAGCAATTGAACTCAAATGAACGATCCTCTAGTAAGGCCATCAAAGGCTATCACTGACTATCAATAGATCAATGTATGATCGGTTTCTATAAATACGATACACATGTGCAATATAGCATTATTGTTTATAACTTTTCTGTCCGTGTATCATCTGTCAGTTTGTTTTCGTGTCAATTCTTTACCTTCTGCATACTTGGGTCACTAATAGCAATATCTTTTTTAAGCGATTCTTTGTTAAGCCCTGAGGTTGCACAAATTTTGCACAAATGTACATATAGCCAGGCAATGTGTAACACGCCAAATCGCGCTGATGGCTCAATATGTTAACAAAGCAGAACAATAATCATTCCCAAACATAATAAAACTATTAACGATAGGGGACTGTATTCAGTATTTCAGTCACCATTTACTTGTTTCTTTTTTATCCGTTTTTGTGACTTTACTGTATGTCTTCTAACAATTTTCCACTTTTATGGGAATTGTACTTTCTTTCATTTTGAGACTTCAATTCTCATTTGAACAAACACGTTTTAGTAAAATATGACAATATATTAAAGCTCAAAAGTGTTTTATTGAGGTACAGTAACATAAAAAAAACTGAATCTGTCCATGTATAAGTATCCATAGAAAAGGACATAACCGTTTGGAAGTAGAGTATTCATCTCTTTAAACGGCAATTAACTGGTTGTTTACAACAGTCCCGACAGCATATTTTTAACTTCAACCTCGCAAATATAAAAAATTGACTTTTCCGTCTTTCAATTTGGACAGTACCATTTATTGTTCCAAGCGGCCTCACTATAAATTCATCGATTTGATAGGAAACAGCGTAGATCATGGTATGACCACACGAATGTATAGGCTGATCATGATATAGACACTTGTTGCTGAAACAATGCTTTTCCATGAGAAGAATGAATGTTAAAATATCTATTTTCTGCACATTTTGACCGTTTTCTAAAAGTCAATTGGTCCCTTCCAACATTTGTTTGATACAGTCTCCTTCCTATTTTTCAAATCAAAATAATTTGTGGAAATTTATACACTATGCCTTTTACACAATGCTTCAAGCGTGGGGTACATTTAAAAACTGTAGAGTGTCTTTCAAATTTTGAATGCTCAAAGAACTTCTACGGTTCTCCAGAGCCTTGCCAGAAGAGGAAAACTTATGTGATACGGTGCATCTTCAAGAGATTTTAGTTACAGATCGAGGCAAAACTATTGGTTTTACTACTTGTGCATTGACAGATGCAATCCCACTTGGTTCGAATTTACTACAATCAGAGACCGATTTCAGACAACGGCTTTGCTTTCAGATTATGGGGCAGAATGTCTCGTCTCCTCTCTTGTCTACCACTGCTAACACAAAACTTCGAACCATATCATGTTAAAAGTCCAAAACAAATGAATAAACATGTTAAATATGATAGTTATTACATTTACTACTGTTTGAGCGTAAAAGTTAGATTTATGACATCTTGAGCATATCAGAAGTCTTAACAACCACAAAAAAACCAATGACATTTTCCATCGGCACGTGGTATCTTGTGTTCGTACTCATTCAATTAAATCGCTGAAAGGTGTTTACAGAGAGGGTCCTTCATATTCCTTTAACATGTTAGTATGTCCTATAACCGTATTTCATATCGTATTTAGAGATTTTTATTGTAAGTTTCGGTTGCCCGTATGACCAACGCCCCCAGAAAAGGTTCGATATTTTATGTATCGGGAAAAGCGCAAGCTCCAGAAAGTGTTCCGGGCAACAAAGAAAAACTTAAGTCATTGTTTAGCTAACTAAGATATTTAAAAGTCTAATTGTCACTAAAAGTTGGACTTTTATTCTTGTCATTTTTAGTACAATAGTTAAATAACATATACAATAAAAACAAAAATTGTATATGCTACAGTAACAGCAAGTGAGATATAATGACAAATTCATTTGTGTAGAAGCAGAGAATTCTAAGAATTTATTAAAAGAATTTTACAATTACTTACTATGAAATTACATTTCCTGCAAAAATACTTACAAATGCATACATATGTGTAAATATGATTTTGACAAACTGAAATTATTAAAATGACAAAACATTTGAGGGCTTGGTTGATCAGTGTTGAAACAAATTGAGCATGTTACTGAGTAATCACTTCAGAGTTTTCAAGAAATGAGGACCCAGTTTCAGAGATATTCCTGTTTCTTATACATACCTGGTGTATATCACCGGTACATAGGACCTTGGATTAAGGTCTCATATGAAAGACCATAACTTATATGAAAGGTTTTGTAAAGTGGTGTATCGAACCGGCTACCCCTGACTTACTAGTCCAGCGTGTAATCGCTAGACCACGGATCCGTTCCTCTGTGCTTCATGTATATATACAGCATTTGATCATATTTATGTTAAAATGTTACAAGATAAATAAACCAGATTTTGTGAAAATTTGACAGAACGTATGTTTAAGCTTTTTTGTTACTTAATTCTATTATTTACATTATGTAAAATTGTTAACCGATAACAGATATTTGAAATTTTGTTTAACATCGGCAAAGTACGAAGTGAATCGCCACTAGGGATGCCATATAGTAAGCCGAACATGCACAAACAATGTCGAGGTTAAACAAAAATATTCAATGGAATCACTCAAACAATTATACCATTAAACAATTCTAAGTCTTATAATTTATCCATTTCCTGATTAATATTAGAAAAAGACGTGTCACTGATAAATGGTTATACCTGTTCTCGACTTTGGATCACATCTTGGAGACGTAGGGTCGACGGACAAGACAACTGTAAACATCATGACATCAATGCACGAGAGAAACAATTTCCTAACGGTCATAGTGCATGTTGTGTTTAGACAGCTTTGCGTTTAGTCAATGTTCTCTGTTATTGCAATAATAATAACATATCACACGAAGAACCTGCAATCTTTCAATGTCGTTTTGAACGGACGCCTGAAGAAACGGGCTTCTACGGTATTTGGGTGTCCAATATTTACCTTGTAAAGACTCTGTATGATACGAATGGTTAAGGTCCTGACCGCTCTTGATCAGATTTTACTCGGAAATATCTACTTAATAACGAAATTGCACAAGCAGAGTAAGTCCTAAAAGTAGTGTATATTCACTGAATCCCCTTTTCCTTTTGTAGACACAGACGGTGGGAATGTACTTTATCGTTTAATTATCCTTACAGATAAAAGGCTAACCGCCGTATGAAGTAAATATCCAGAATCGCACGAAAATGTATCCTACAAAGCACGAGAAGTTTTCCAACAAAGCACACGGACAAATAACTTAAATCCAGGTCAGCAAGTTAACACTTGATTCATCGTAAGTTCCAATGAATAAATCCGTAAAGAGATCACTTTCTTATACAGTAATAGTAATTACTCTCATTTTCACACCATGGTTGTGATTTTATCCATATTAAGAACTGTTACCATTGAATTTTTTTCTCCAGAAAGAACCGGGAAATGAAATGTGTGATCCGATTCACTCATTTGTCAATATTATCGACATCTAGCCTCGGTGAAAATATAGAATACTGCTCATTGACGGACACGCTGTACGAATCGATCTAAAATACGCCTCCGGATTGTGTTATATGCCCATATGACAGAACAGACGTCGTTGAGGTGAAATA
Organism: Saxidomus purpurata; assembly: GCA_022818135.1. Lineage (NCBI taxonomy): Eukaryota > Metazoa > Mollusca > Bivalvia > Venerida > Veneridae > Saxidomus > Saxidomus purpurata. Next base: position 13,316,469 of record JAFMSR010000018.1, read on the forward strand.
AAACCATATTTATGTATTCAAAGAACGCTTTCTGGCGGATATATTGCCAACATACCACCAAAATCGAATTTTCCAGTTATTTCGGAGTTCCATGACATTATTAAGAGCAATAAAACCCATTAAAAGATTTTGATCTAAATGATATGCGACATTTGAGTGTTGCTGTGCACAAACCAACTTAAGTACAATAAGCTGCAAGTCTTTTGGTATGATGACTACAATATACATGTCCTACTGTTATACCAACATAATTAATTGTCTGTTCTGTACCAAAAATCCAAAGTTGTAGGTTAAACAATTGCATGTTTCGGCCGTATGACTACTCCAAATTGGCTCAGATATAGTTATATATAATACAATAACTACATGTTGAAATATCGTTGAAATAATACTGCTTTATATGTTTTTATGACTCAAAATACACGTGGAGTGCAAGATTTCGGTTTAAATTATCCCCTTGGAAGAAGAAGTGTCCGAAACTGTTTGTTATTAACATCTATGTCTTAATCTGATTTGGGTTTAGCGTAGACATTTACTTAATAACTTTATCATGTATACTTATGTGTGTTTAAATTAACGAATGTATTATACACAATGTAAAAATAATAGTACGTTTAAAACATCTCTTTTTTTAAATGAAAAATTGTTTTTTCTATAACCAGTCGACTTAAAAGATTATCATCAGAGTAATATGGTATATACCATTCCTCTTTACTTTAAGTACTTTAAGTTTTATTTTGGGAAGCATTTTTGTCCTGACCATCATTTTTAAGGCAGAATTTATCGTGAAACTTGGTCCTGGTTTAAATTCTGTAAATGTTTAGCGCAATTTATTGTAGCGATAACAGTGTTGCAATATTAGTTATTTTAAGGTTTCTTGTATTGAAAACATGCCATAGCAAAACTTATAAGCAGTGATATGTAGACGAGACACATGTAAATGTTTCTAACAGGAGACATTAATGTGTAGAACATGCACAATTCAGTTTTAAGTGTTTCTAATTAGTCCAAAATTGAGATACAATGTAACAATCAAAATTATTGCTTTCATTTTTTAACATTAGCCTATTGTACGTAATGAATTAACATGTTTAAAGAAAACATATGTTGTATAATACTAAATGCAATTCAGATAAAACAACAAATTCATTTGAGAACAACTTATGATTTTTAAGAATTTACTTATGTAAATAAATTGCTATAAAACCACCATTCTCTCTACAACTGCTGACAAGTGTCTATGAATGTTGTTATTGGGTTCGATTCTCGTAAATTTGTATTCTGTAAATGAATAAACATGAATGTTGCTGACAAGTGTTGGAATAAGTTGAGCATGTTACTGGATAATCACTTAAGTGTTTTTGTGAAACCGGATCCAGATCCTCAGATCGACTGAATACACTTGTGCTTTTTTTCAACAAATTTCGTAAGATAGAGAACCTCGGCCCTTTCGATCAACTGTTTCGTTAAACAGCACAAATGTTATAAGAGAACATTTCATAGACTTAAATTGTTACAGTTTCTCGTCATAGAAACATAAATATACATTATGTTTATATACCAACAATAAACATTTTACATTGTATTAAGAGGGACTGTAGTGCAAGCAATCTTAAACGCACCACATGTTTGGTGGTTGACCTATTTACAGTCAATCAATACACTTTAAAATTTCTGTTTGACGCTAAGGTGACTATTCAAGTTTAGTGATCCAAAATGCTCTTAATTTCTGCTATATGTAGTACTACATAGAACGGAGAAGTGTAGATTTTTGTCACTTGCTTGATTAATCGTACCCTTGAAAGTGTTACGATCTCATTGCTCTGACTTCAGAAAGATTATCGAGTCCCCATGAAGCCCATTCAAGTTTTGCCTTTTTTCTTTTATGTTCAAGCACTGGGTTGCTAATGTTAGAACTTAACTCAGCGGGAATACATTATAATTACAAAATATCCTCTTTTGATTGGCTAGGGTCCGCGGAAGATTGAGAGGTTGTGTGCAACAAGCTTGTTCGACTCCCCAGTTACCATTATTTTGGATTACCATGACAGTAAACTCTGTTTCGAACTATTACTGATATGTGTGTTTGTTCTGTGCTTTGTGCTGTATCAACATTATGTATGCCGGGTCCTGACAAACGTGTTCCTTTTAATATTTAATATCTAACATGCAGCGTATACTTCGTCTACTGGCTTTTAAACTTTTCTCATAATTGGAGGATTCTAAGAGGCTGTTGGTGTAGTGCGGTGCTTAATATCATTCAGGGATTTTTTTTGCGTATTTATCTTTTACGAAAATATATGTCCCGAAGCCATATCTCCAAATTACTGACAAAAGCAATTCGTGCTTGTTCTAAATAGCTAATTAGACAAAATCAGAATAAGGAAACCATAATGCAAAAGTAGACACGATGTCTTTAGATTTGCTGTATTTCGTTCAGGATAAATTGTATTATTTGCTACACAAAAGAATAACTTGATTATTGATATTCTGCTTTCATCACAAAACAAAAGATTTAGTTGAAACACACTTGGTGGTTATAATTGTTTAGAATATTCAATTCACCAAAAGGAACTAGTCAGATAAATTGTCATGATTATGTGATAATATTTTGAAAAGTCAGTAAACATAAACAAGTCAGTTTACGAAGTGTGCATGTCCCATATTAATTTAAACTAAAGTGATAAATGAAGTGTTTTCAATATTTAGCAAGCAATGTATTGTTTGCCTTCATAGACACTCGTGAATCCTGTAGCTTTTTTCAGCATTTGCAATTTGTAATAGCGCAATCAAATGTATCGTTAACTTTGACACCATATGATATATTGATCAGGTTAAAAAATACTATCCTTATCAAAAGTTAATCATAGCAATGACATAGTTGTAGGGGGTCAATAAACCTTACTATACTTTAGTTTGTCCTTCGGTGTTAATAAAGACTTTGCATTTTAACAGTTCTGAAAGCAACGAAAAACTTGTTTATCCATTCCAACATACCGTCCCATCATGGCAGACCGGAATCAAATATGAAAACCATGCTCAATATCGCTACTTGATTACACGCTTTCACTAAGAAAATTATTATGTTCTAACTAACTCCAAATTCCTCCTAATAAAACAAATATACTCTTCCGTTCAATGACAGACATGGTGTAAATTTCTACAGCCACAAATCAACAGATATAATGGTTTATCATTGACACTGATTGATACTTAACCTATTACTGTATCGATCTTCTGATCCAATATAAGACTCTGATATGTTGTCTTAGAAATTGATACACATGATAACAAACTCGCATCGTTAGAAATAAGACAAGAATTTACTGTTGAGTGTGATAAAATTGCAAATGCCACAGAAGTTTTTGCTGTTATATTTTGATATCCTTGCAAATATATCGCATTTCATATCAATGTGTAAAAATTACATATCTAATTATGTATAAAATTGCTATTTTGAATTACAACAGACACATTTTTAATTCGTTTTGTTATTCTTTTTCTCGGCATTATAATTTTCGTTTCAGAGGATGCAATCCGAACGAGTAACGAGAGCATGATCAATATTAATCCTTGGAAGTTTGACATTAAAGTCGAATACTAAGGCAAATGTTTAGCCGTTAGGCTTTTAAGGTCTTGAAAACAAAATAGAAACTAAGAGTTGTAAGGATTATGTTTAAACTTAGTTATTTCATACAATGACAGCCACAGGTGTCTTGATAACAGCCAAAACTCGCAAAAATGTTTATACCACCTGTCCGCATATATGTCCGTATGGTTATATGCCAGACTGGAAAAAGTCTTGAATTTTTGAAGGTACATTTTATTGAATAAAATAGAATTTAGTGTATGAGAAAACTTTTATGGATATATGAGCAAATTTATAGTCATTGCCATGATTAGCGTCGTTAAGAACGAACGTTGTATTAAAAACAGTATCCATTTCTATGATTTTAGTCATATACTGGTTTATAGGTTGCAATAATACTTAATTCTGTGATATTAGTACTAGTAATTAAAGTAACAATTTGTGATACACTTGAATCTAATTGATCTCTACATGTAATTTGCTCTACGTTCATGATAAATTCATTAAGTAATACAGTACATGATTTTTCTGTGTTATGCCACCAATAACAGCGACCACAATGGGAGTAAGGTGATAATCAGTTTCCCTTTTTTGTGTAATCCCTGGTACTGGTGTGCATTTCATGGTCTAGAATATATGTATGGTTATTAATAGTCTGCTTGCCATTGATCACTTGTTATATCACACATCTGTTTATTGCCGTGTTTATTTGTATATGTACACTGTTGCCAAATTGAACTATTGATATATCATTACGACAATTCTTAATTTAACGCAGACCCTATTATTACAATATATATTCTCGTTTCATGCCCAGCTTCGTGCACAGACATTGAGTAAATATAATATTTAAGCGTTCGAAATGGTGTCCACAAGTTTTCTGTAATCATTAAGAATGACTTTAAATGACATTACTTTTTTTGTAAAGTAAATGATAACGGTGCTATAAGCGAAAAACAGTTTTGTTAAAAACTGAGTAGAGCAAGAACAAAAGTTTTGATAGTCAAGAGTGGGTGTCTGAACAGCTTGTTTATCAACTTTGTTATTGTTACAAACGAGGTGGCGTTACGTGCCTGCGATTCGACAATACGTTCAAAAGTCTGCTATGTTGACAAATGAGTTTTTTTAAAGATATTCGCTTTTATAGAAGACAGAACAAACGAGAAAAAAACGAGTTTTCGTTTCTAAATGGATTTAACAAGAATCTATTATCATCATGGCAATTTTATTCTTAAAGTTTCCTGACTTTCTGGTTCGTTTATTATCCCGATATTGCAATTTAATATTTCATAGATTCGTCTTGCAAAACAAATTCCTTTTACATTCTTCATCAAGTTCAATCGCAGTGTTGCAGAAATACCAAATGAATATAACCTCTGATAAGTTGTCATACAAATAAAGAATTCTTAAGTTATTTGCGGAGGAGGGTATCTCATAAAGACTTACGCTAGATGAAGTTATACATGTATTGTATCAAATTTATTTAACAAATGTGACGCTTCAATGAACAGTTAGAACCAATCTTTGCCACAGACACATTTGAGGAAAAACAGAAAAAACAGTTACACAACATATACATCAACATTCGTCAAAACACGTACATTTCGTAGAAGATACTACCGGGGCATTAACTATGGCTAAGAGGTTCGAACGCTAAGTGTGAGCTAGACTTTTGATGTTGCCATCCGTGTGTGATGTATTACATAACCTTGTGATATTGACAACAGCTATGCTGTTTGAATTTGTCTATGCATTGATCTACGAAATTGCGGACACACACACACACACAAACACACCTCCATTCACAGTCTCAAACAATTACAAAAATTAACGGTGCTGAATAATTATAACTTAATTTAGGTTTTAGTGTATGCCAAACTTCAACAAGCAACATATCAACAAACAACATAGCAATTACTAAGCATTGTAAACTTATAAAAAAAACTGTACTGTACATGTTTTACTAGCACTCTGACGGTGATATTTACCCAATGTAAAACGAGTGGCAGTTCTTTATGCTTGGGCTTACCACTAATACAGTACTGTTCTACGCTGCGATTTTAGGTTTCACACTAAACAACCTGATGACGTCATATCATTTAGTTTTCATATTCATTATTGCTGCTTTAAATTCGGATATTTATCTTTTCTTCTGCGAAGAAATGAAAACTGTCTCACCGAATTAAAGTTCAATGAGCGTTGCCTTCATGAAGTTAACATATAAGCTGAATCGTGTAACTTCTCAGCGTTGGGGGATTTATTTTTCTGCATGTAAGTCTGGCTGTTTTGAGTGCTCTATTCGATGACGTTTGAGAAATATATTATAAAAGGACAGTCAACTCGATATATAACGACTCCGTATATAGCGAAAAATCGGATATTAGGAACCAGATTTGTTGCTTCTATATGAATTATGAAAATGCTTAATGACTTTACATACTCCGGATATAAGAACAAATTTAAATGGTCTCAAGGAGTTCGTTATATACAGAGTTTACTTTAGGTACACAAATGGATACAACTAATTTAAAAATGATTTATTTGAATTTTTTGTCACGAATATTTTGCAAAAATAACACGTAATGATATGTCAATTATTGTCAAACCTCGAAGAGCTCAATTGTTATTTATTAACTCTAAGAAAGGTTTAGAAATAAATGATTGGCCAATTAAGTGCAAAATTTAATATATTTGTTTTCGTTTGTATTCTCATTTACAAACGGTTTTTATTGGATTTTCACCTCGAAGCCATAAGCGTCTTCAGTGCTTTGATTATGTAAAGTAGGACCAGTAAAAAGTCAATATTCTTGTATTATCGGTACTGTTCGGAGATTTGGAGTGTTCACGATTTGTATAATTAGGGAACGTGTAAGCACGGATAGTGAAAGGTCAATATCCTGGTATTCCCGATATTGTCAGGAGATTCGAATACAATTTAAACTTTAGTTTTCGTGTAAGCACGCATCATGTAGGGGCTTTCTGACTTCTGCAAGACAATGTAGCTTACAATTTGAAATAAACTCTAACAAGATCTGATAGACTGCCAACAGATATCAGCATAATTCTAATCACTTATAAGGCTTCCCATCTAGGGATCATCACTCACGCACTCTCATTCGATTCTTCAGTCAATCAAGATAAACAACACTAATTTTCCTATTGTTGATGAAATCTTCTTAAAGTCGAATATTATCATAATATGTGCTCATTTTCAATGTGTTATAAATATGTTACTGTATACATATGGTGATGACCTGACAAAATTAAAAATAAAATCGCCATTATCACACTCACCATCTCATCATTATTGAAGAATTTGAACATACACCATGTCAAATAAAATTTCAGTACTTTAAACAATAATTTATTTGAAATTTAGGAAAACCTTTTAGCTTAAGTTCCAAGTCTAAGCTTAAAGCTAAATTTGTGATAAAGCCCAAAAGACATCCACATAATTGAAATAATTATGTCTAATGCAGTTTTGGTTGCATTTCTTCTGGCGCTTTGTGGATTGTTGCCTGTAGTGTATATGAACATGATTAATTGATATAACTGTATTGAATTGCCGTATTAAAGACAAACGATCCTCTCCGAGACAAACCGTTTTGTATATGAGAGTCTTTTAGGTTCAGTTCTAAATATGGGGGTAACCGTAAGATAAAATATTGAAATTTTGCAGAAAAAATAGGGTGTTGAGAAATTCTCGAATCTTGATGCCTTATATATGTTCTAATCAGAAATGACATCGATAAAAGATGTCATGTTAAACATTCCATACTTCAACTGTGACTCTGACTGGAATTACATTAATGATGAAAGTTGATATATACCAAATTAGAAAAGTATTTAGACGGTTTTACACGTCAAGTGATAAATATAGAATTGTTTAAAGTAGATTTAAACTTGCTCATAAGATGTAATGATAAAAATCGGAAGATATGGGTATAAGACAAGAACTGATAGAAAAATTTGCCACATGCATTGTGTCACTTTATTTTAGTTTGTCCCAAATACGGAGAATTGATATGAAAATATTTTTAATAGTATTATTGCTTCGCTGGGGAAAGAGATTGATCAAGACAACAATATGAATAAAGCTACAAATACGCTGTGCTCTATCATGTCAGCAGGACATGCGCAAACCCGAGCTTGTTTACATAGTAATGCTTTGCAAATTGACCCATACCGAAGAACCGAAACCATGAGATACTTTATTTGGTATATGCGGCCGTTGGCATTAATGTTATAGCCTTATAGACGACCCGTATTTATCAAATGCTTTTCCAAACAGTAACACTGAATGCCGAGAAATCGATCGTCACATCGTTGCCAAATCAGTAGCTGTCATAAGACACGTGATCGGCTTGTCAAATTAACTCAGCCGTCATACTAGGACAGTGTGCTCAAGCAAACGAAAACCCAATTATACTCTTTTGATCGCCTTTGATGAGAATCAGATAAAACCTAGTGGTATTTTTATCATCCAAGGTTCATATTTGACCTGCGTTACAGGAAAAGGGGCCATCGGACATAAGTTACATTATTCAGAAACGATTAAATGAAAATAGTCTTAAAATGGAATAAATGCAAAGACACTGATTTCCTAGTATTTTATCCGAAAGGCTCTTTTCCGTGTAACCTGTCATTTAGTCTTTCATGTACAATTCGAATTTCGAACTACTTTATATTTTATACTTAACGCTTTTGATTTAATCTGTAAGTCTTTAGATACATTACTTTAAGTGCACCAAAACTGTTAGCATTTCAAGAAACTTAACGTACTATTACCTTAAAATACATTTTTCAATAGCAACTTTTATGCTGTATCCAAAAACATGAAAGGTTGGACACACAAGATTTCCGGACGTACTGGTGGACGGACGGACAGCTAAACACTATATACTTCCAAGTTTTTTTGGTAATAAAAGCTGTAAACTATGATTTTAATCTAAATAAGTTAGTAAATAAAAATAACTTGACTATTATCCAGTCGTTTTACTAAATATGCATACAAAATCAATTTTAAAATTCCGAGCCTCGACTGGGTATAACACTGTTACATCTTTTGCAAAGAGTGAATTGACAATGCTTGATACAGACATGGATTTCTGTGGAAGGCATAAGAAATCTGATTATAGCCATATCAATGATTACGACAAATTGCTATAAATAATACATAACAAACCGGCCATTTAGAAAGTCAGTAGAAAATTACAACATGTCAAAATATTGTATCGGAATTTTTGTGTGTTATTGAATAATTACAAAGGTGCAAGCTTCTGAGCATTGAAGTTTAATCAAAACGATATTCTCAAAGTTGATCATGGAGTATTTCAGAGTTTTCCGTCAGTCTCAAAACACTACAGGATTTTAAAACTGACCATAATTGTTATGACCTAAATTCTCTACAATTATCTTTCTGAAGATCAACAAGAAAATACTGTTACCGAAACATCACAAACAGATCATTCAAACTAGAAGAGATAGATGAAAGCAGCAATGGAAGAGTTTCGTATAATACAGACACACATCTATAATTGGAAATACATGTACAGGATTTCCAGACTGTTTTAACTTGTCAAACGAGTTGCTTTTATCTGTAGTATGTCTATGGGCTAAGAGCTGAGCGATAGCGATGGGTTTCCCTGTTTGTTTTGTTGAGAGCATAACCATGTGTATCGCTTCTGTGATGATTTATGTTTGAGACACAGACTGGTTGCGCTGCCTGTAACTGAGCTTACCGATGTTCTTAAAATTTGAAGGCAAATGGCACTATACCACTCACCTGAGAAAACACTCAAACATCACACTTGCTAACGTGACAGCTAGACAATGAAGAAAATCAAAAGTATATGCAAATTGATAAAAGGAACATCAAAAGAAATACTAGTATGTGTCAGTTTATTTTGAAAACGGAGCTGTCAAACAGATTTTCAAAATGTAATGTTTCCAACTTATTAGTCATATACGGAAAATATTCCTAACCTACTAGAAACGAAACCATGTTTTACGAGTAATACAGTTTATTTTGAAAACTTGACAGCAGGGCAATAACTTTTTCAATGTCTTTATCATTGCAACAGGTTAAGAAATATGACCCGCCCCTAAGGGTGTCACGTATTTAACAAAGAAAAACTATCTGAAGGAATGAGAGGAATGGTAATATCAAGATTAGTTTCAATTAGGACACGAAGGTTCTGACTAGACGAGTGTCAGAGATTTCTTTTACTTTGGTGCCCTTTGTATTACATGTATCTATAAAACATAGATAACAATTAATCTGGTGACATCATTTCTTTTATGTAAAAATGTAAAATACATATGAGAAAACACAGAATTGAAGATTAATTTAGACGGCTACTGATAAACTGGCCCCCTAGTAAGGAATGACATGTAGCGCTTTAGGAATGATTTCAGTTTGTCAAAGATCTAACGTATAAGTATAGTTACAATAGCTGACAGAGAGCTTCTTTCTTATCTTTCGACCTCTGAAGTCAAAATATTAACTTCATCAGAGAGTTCTACGATTTCTAGTGAATGCCAAACAAAATCTTTGATACCGGTGTGTCAATAAATATCCAATAATTCATACTCTGTATAACAGAAATTACATTTGCAATTTACTTACGGAATTCCGTGAGCTTACAAACGACAAACAACAGTAAAAGAATATTTCAGGAAATATTCGAGATTTTACAAAAATGAACGGTATGTATGACTGTGAGTTAAGGTTGATTTTTTATTTAATCGATCAATAAGTCTACGGGTGTAGTTACTCATAGTAAAACGACAGATGAAATAATTATGAACATCAATGAACTATATCTTGCACAAGAAAAACCTCATGTCTGGAAAAAGACAAAAGTTAGAACAAACCATTAAATACTAGAGGGTTATTAAGAAAGTAAAGATGATGCAATTATAAGGAGCACAATAAGGTCGTATGGCACAACTTTCATGAAATAACATGAAGGGAAAAGTTTCATAGAGCATCGAACAAATAGTATGTTACATTGCAAAAAACAAATTAGAAAAAAAACCTATCGAAACGATTCGATGAAACAGATTGATAACAAGGTTTGTCTCAAGTATGAGCAAGAATTATAACATAAAAATAAATTTGCTTAATTAAGCAAATGGGATATATGTTGAAACCAAAGCAAAGAAACAAAGTTTAAGAAAAATATATATACAAGTCCAGAATAGCTGCAGAGGTGTAAAATGGGGTTTAAACCTATATTCAGCTACATGTTCTTTATCTTTCTTTTCAGTTCCACCAAATGCTGCTTTTGAATATCTTATAAAGGTCCTCAAGCTGTACAAAAACTACAACGTAAAATAAAAGTGATTGGCCATCAGTACAGCATTAGATGAGCTACGTTATCCATTCCACGATACAGATTCATTAGATCTAACAAGATGTACTGATGAAAAGATTATCTCACAATTTTCTTTTACAATGTCTAAAACCCTACAAAGTGCTGTTCGCATTTATAATTAAAAAAAACGCTCACACTTCATTTACATATTAATCAGATATTAAACAGTTCCATGAAGTATTTCATATTCATATCTGCAACGACGACTCTTACATAATTTGCCTATTTATTTTTATCCAAATAAGGTGTAATCTTCTTCTTGATGTCGTATATATGTTCATAAGAAGGCGAAACATCATAACAGTATAATTATGTATATTACAGTATAATTAGGCTTTCAGACCCGGCGATCAAAATGTTTTCATGCTCAACTCACTTTAGTGCTCTGACTTTGATAAAATATTTAATATTTGATAGTTTGTGTCTAAATGTGTCTGACAAGTTTCCTTTAAGCATTTACAATGACTTTTCAAACGATTAATCATTTGTTTCCGATACTTACCAAGCTAGTGATGAAAACACTTATGATCACCGGGTCAGATACAAGCCAATTGCGTAGAGGGACAGAAAAAGACGATTAGTACTTGTCTTTGTTTTAATTAAACGTAGAGATCACTAAGTTTAAACGTGGACGGTAAACTATTCAAACCAAAAGTCCCATGATAGAAATAAACAACCAGCTTCAGTGAATTAACTTTATTTCGGTTGACAGACTTGTCAGTGAAAGGGAAGTAACATCTTCAGATTCTGCAGACTTGCTGGTTCAATTTTGTCTCCACTTATCATATATTGACTAAGAGCGAGGAATCATTGGATCCTGAATTCTTTTTTAAATTAAGAAAAGCACTTAACGGGGAAGGTAGGCACGATTTTGATTATTAGTGTTTTTTTACACCTGGTGACTGTCCTGCATGTGTCATGACCAAAGCATACAGCAGGGTATTTTTTGGAAATGAGGCTTTATAAACAGAGAGCTGGCCCCGTACTGGCCCCATATAAAATCTAATGCTCAGCACGAAATCCTGCTCAAGTAAAACATGAAGTAAAATCAAGTTATATCTTTTTACAAAGTCGGGTTCTATAACAATTATCGAGGGGTCTATTCTTGAGCTTAAGTACCTTTATATCAAACCCGACTTTGTAAAAGAGATATATAATTTTCATTAATGTGGTTCCGATTACAAGCTTAAAAGGAAAACGACAGATAAGTAAAAACAAATATTTATGTTTTCATATTATGTTATATTCACTTAAATATAAATCTATTTTCTCTGTATTGCTAGGAAGCTGAATCAAGGTATGGGCAAAAACTTGGGTAGGTAGAGAAGTATTTCTTTTGGTCTAGGGATACAATTTGTGTGTAAACACTTGAATGAAGTTGTATGGAGTACGATTTTTAAGCTTGATGTTATTTATAACAAAAATATGCATGAGGCTGCGTAAACGTCTGAAGTCGTGTTCGGCATGACTATGTTCTTTATGTCTTGTCAGCATTACCAAATGAAGCAGATTATAATTTCTTGGTAAAATAGTGTTAATGCCAGAAACTTGATGTTTCTTTCATTCTCATGCAATAATCATAACAATAATTTGCATACATTTGTGTGGTTGTTTTGATTATTTTGTATTTCCGAGTTACTTAATTGTTTGTTTACACGCAAAATGGTTGTTTCGGTAAGAACCTTTCGCTCGTAAAAATGAAATACGACCAATTATTGATATATTAAGGACCAATATGTATACAATGTATTCCCTGCGTAATATTTTCTCTTTTTTGTTTTTGTTTTTGTGGTTAACGCCCGTTTCCATGGTATTTCAGTTATTATAGGCAGGCATTTTACCTCACCATCATTTCTGACCAGTACTAGAATCAGATCGTCGGTAAGAAACTGTCTCATATAAAGGCGTAATCTATTGTTCATATTATTGTCGTGGTATGGATAAGACTCGTTTTAAGTGCAACTACACGCTACTGCAGTATTGTCCTTAAATTGATGTCCAAGAAACGCTACAGTGACAAAGATATAACAAGTTTCATTTAAAGGGAAATAAATCATCGACAGTGATTTCAGACTCCTGGTGTGCAAACAACATTTAAGCAAGTGTTTAGGCAAGCAAACTATTGGCTGAAACTGTTTTTCTATTTTATGTAACAGCAACATTGACCTTGACACTTGAAGCCAAAAGCAATCAGAAGCTACAACTCAATTTAAGCTACCTACATACAAATTTTCATGGCAATACCTCATTCATTCCCATCCTCAGGATTTGGTCGGAAACTGTTTTTCTATTTTCATTAACAGCTTCTTTGATCCCAGTGACCTCAAATGTACATGTAACCCTAAACTCCATATCCATATAAGTTACTTGCATACCAAGTTCCATGACATTTACTCATTCTCGACACGAGTTATTGATCGGGAACCGTATTTCTGTTTTAGATGCAGTTACCTTGATCCCCAGAGAAACAATATGCATTCCAAAGCTACATCTCAATATCATTTTCATCACTAGCTACAACTCAATATAATGAAAACACTTTTTTTTATCTTATCAACAGCGACCTTGACCCAAGAGACACGAAATGTAATCCTAAGTCACATCACAATATAAGCTATATATAACAAATTTTCATGACAATTACTCATCCCAGCTTCACCGAGAACACGAGTTATCAACCGGAATCCATTTTTCTTCTGTAGTAGCAGCGACCGTGACCTTGATCCAGAAGACCTCAATTATAAGCTACATCTCTATATAAGCTAATTTCGTACCAATTTTAATGGCATAACCTCGCTTCAAACACAAGTTATTGGCTGGGAAATCGTTGTATTTTTTAAATTTTACTAATAGTGGCCCTGTCCTTGACACCAGAGCCCCAAATGTCATCCCAGGCTACATCTCCATATAAGCCACCTACGTATCAAGTTTTATGGCAATATCTCATTTCTGACTAGTTTTTGACCGGAAGCCGTCTGTTTTACCTAAATCTAATAAAAAAAGAAAATGCAGGTTAAGAAAGAAAGCAAACAAGAAAACAGTGATCACAAAAGTATCACAGCGGGCCTTAGAACAGTGTCTTAACTTGATAAGTTATTGCCAAGTCCCAAATTATTTTTTCTCCTTTCGAGAGACAGCTTCCTACTTTTTTGTAACATGAGCAAAATGTTCGTTCCACGTATTACAACTTTTATCTTTAAGAAACTTTATGTGTTTAAAAGCAATGATTATAACTGATGAACACTCAAATTTCTTGTTTAAAAAGAAAATGTTACTGATCAGACAAGTCAATTACCTGGCATCAAGACGAAGCAAATTCAATAAACATCAAAAACTGATGTAATGGTTAGTAAATGCATGTATATGTATAGGCAATGTATGCAACCATTCACGCTACACTCATCAAGCGAGTGAATATACTGTAAGCTACTGATTACTACAAATTGTATTATAAGCAACACATTGAAGAGTGATGTTGACCATTTCTTTATCTTACTTTCGTATGCGATTATCATTTTCCAAAGCCGTCCTGAATTATAGTGTGCCGCTGAGTTGGCTCACAATAATCTGTTTAATTTGAGAGGCTTATATTTTTATATATTTTGAAATAAAATACTTATTAAGTAATTTAATGCTCTGGTCGGTAAACATTTTATTCCGCAGAAAAACACGATGCTATGTGAATTATTGTCACAAAACATATCATTCTGTTTCGTGCACATTAAATAGAATAGTCTGAGATCCACGTGTTTACAAAATTTCAACTCATGGCAGCCTGTGATTAAAAAGGGATTCCCTTCGACTGGCAAGTTATTTTATAAAATGTCTATAATGGGGAAATGTAGGAAAAATAATAATACATGAATTTGTCAAGAGGAGCATATATGGAAAACGGTCACTTTTGTGTACAAAATACCCGTATAGTGATCTTCTATAGTAAATCACCATCCACCAAAACAATGTAAAACAGCAGTGAGGTCTACAACACATCTTAGTATGCTAACCGTTTGTGGGTTATTACCGTGTTGCAATGCAAAGCTGAAATTTTGAGAACTGTAAAAAATTCTGTCAATTATCGTATTACTGATAGTTTTATGTGATTCAAAATCGCACCAAGTTTTAGGACATGCCTCTTAAAAGGGATTTTTCAAGTCAACATATACTGCATTTTTGATTTCAGACCTCCGCACTTAATTCTTTATCGTATAATGAAGGCGTTAGAGTATCCTGTAAATGACTTTACTAACTTCAATTGACGTCAACAGCTATGCTAGAGAAACATTTCGCATAGCGGATATCTAATGTATTAACGTCATCTCAACACGAATACCAAACATATAAACGATCATCGGAAATTAAAGATATAAACAACTTAATGCATTGATGTTGTTATTGTTGCTTTAACTGGGTTGAGTCATCGCAAAAATAAAATTGCTTGTGAGAATAGCAGAAATAATGGCCTTTAGTTTTAGGTCCAGTCATGTAATTGTGTAAATTTCAGTATACAAATAAACAGTTCTGTTGATGTATTTAGACACCTTACCTAAATTGAAGGTAGACGTTTTTTTTGAACAACTGTCGAGTCCTGAGGTTTTCTTGTACAAGATTTGATTTGTATACAATATACCTTTACATATACTAAACAATTGTAAGTAGAACAAATAGTCGTGATATCCAACATTTCAAAATTATTGTTTTATTGGGGTTTTTTTTAAATAATATTTCATACAATACAATGTATAAATTTAATGCATAAAAACATTTTTTATATAAAAACAGATACTGCATATAAGACAAGTGCTGATTTAAATAAATCTTCACCAAAGAAGCATTTAACTAACTCCTGTACAAAAAATAAACCCTAAATCCCTCAAAAGTTTAATCAAGTTTTAGTATCCAATACAAAGTGTATCAAAAGACAAATGCAACGAATTCAATATATTTATGCAATTATTCTAAACTGAAGTGGCAATCAAGTTTCTGCAAAAGGACCTAATACATTTACGTTTTCTTCAACAAAGATCAAATAACATTTCCAATATTACAAATGATTACTTGAAGACAAAAGTTAACTTCCTTATCATAAATGAAAGTGATTCCTAATAATTATCATTATTTAAGTTCTAAAACAACAATGAGACTTTCAAAAACAGTTGAACTCCTTAGTGTACAGAAGTGCTAAGTTTGTAAGTAACATTTTATTTAAACAGAATTGTAACATGTTTTACTTATAGAGCAAACATTTGTTTTAGTCTATAAATGATTTTATTAAAAAGTAAGTTGCAAACATATAACAGATATTTTCTTTTTAGTCCATATATTTTTATTGAATAAATATATATGACATGAATTATTGCAACGTTTGTCACGCCATATCTTCAATCTCAATATTATTTCATATTTCCCCAATGATTGTTTTACACATATAAAGGCTTATTTTGAAACAAGTGACAAGTCAATAAAGGGGAAACACCATCTTTCTCAATCAGTGCTGGCTTGTAGTATTTTTGCAAGCTTTATAGACCTACGTAACAAGAACGAGATAGGATCCTCCATTTATATTTCATAATGCCATAGTCAATATTTTTTTTCAATTTGGCAAGACAGTCAGTAATATACTTTAATATGGCAAGCTGTGCTGGAATAGTTGTGAAGTTCATTGCCATTTCTGTACTCTACAGTATATTGTCCAGATTCAATGCACAATACTCAGAGCTACAGTACTGTTTACTTATACGAAGAACATGCAGCTCGCGAAAATGAACTCGGTAGCTATTGTACATAGCAGTATGTTCTGCTACCCAGCGGTTTATAAAATTATGTGCATTTAAGTGGATTTTGTATCGAAAGTGATACTTAAACTTAAAAAGGTGATTCTTTAATCGAAAGAAAAATGAAATGATAAGAAAGAATTTTAAGTTATAATTTATGTCAGGACAACTTCAACAGTTTTTATTGTCAGCAAACATTACAAATAAAATTAAGACAATTTTATTTTTATTAAGGATGTCTCACAATGAAATTCATATACTGCAAATTAAGTAATGTGGTTGTGACGATAAGTGTGCAGACAGACTTATTCGAGAATTTTAAATTTACCATATAATATATCTATTGAAATGAAACTTTCGCGAGATGTTGAGGGATATTCGCTTAAATACTCGCACATATTACCCAACTTACAGAAAGTTAATGTATTTTGTATAAAACAACAAACGTCTAGCCTCGATCCAATTAATTCTAAAATATTTACAATGTACGGATAGGCATCATATCAAACTATCAATATAACTAACGAATTTTAGAAAAAATAACTACTTTATTCATGCCTTTATAGAAGAGGTGTCCATTAATTACAATTGTTTACAAGTTCCTGTCCTTGGAAAAATAATATATAAACTCAGTAAAATTGCTGTGAATCAATTTTTGGTCCTAATATCAGGGAAAAAGTAATTTGTTGCAGCTAGAATTTAAAATATTTGCATAAATTGATGATTTCTAGAGAGATTGAAATCATTTTCCATTCTCGTGCTGAATTGAAAATGCATTTGAATAGCGGAAACATAAAATCAGAGATGAAGTTATTTTGCCTTATTCGTTTTAATACAAGCTGATTTGTTGCAGGCATCTCTGGAGTCTTAAAAGTTTGCTATATTTATCCTGCACGTTTGCTATGTTTGCGTAAGAACAAGGTCAGTCTCAAGTTGATGGTTCATCTTTTGCAACATGCTAGCTCAGGTTGAAAAGCAGACAAAAATGAATCAGAGGTTAAATATCTCAGACTGGCTTTACAATAATTTATTTTTTTATCTAAAAAACTTAGTAAATGTTAATACAGAAAAGCTTAAACAGATTTGAAGAGACACGTTTCACTGACGAAAAAGCATTCCCTGTAAATGAAATTGATTATCACTTAACACGATTCTATTTTAGTCACGTCTTTAAGTTAAACGAGTTGCGTAAAAGAGAGAAACTGGTAAAGATTTTTGATCCTTTATTTTTATGTTCTTAATTCACATTAGAAATTTCAATGTACATTCCTAGATCTATTTTGATTTTCATTATTAAACTTGACAATTGTTAGACACTTTCAGGAATTCTAATTTTCAAAACGATCGTTTGTTGGTTTCTTTTCCTGAGTAGTTTTACGCCCGGTTCAATTGTTTTTTCTAATACGACTTTAGGTTGGCAGTTTACCTTACCATCGTTCTTGCTGCCCACAAAAATATTAGTTTTGTTTTATCAGTAATGTGTTAAGAACTTAACATTATCATTTCGAACTCAGTCTCATTCATCATAATGCTCAGTGCTATTGAAACAAAAAATGCTTATTTTACAATGCAGATTTAACGCTCATTGGCATTTTAACGGAGATACTTTTATAATGTCTACTACATTCCCTTCGGTGCTAAGAAGACATATTTTTATACAGTTAGAAATCATAAAACTGGTCTTTCAAGCTGATGGAGTGTGTATGATGTTCTGAACGCTATATAACACGTACAAACCATTTGCCTTATTCGAAACTGTCCATCTCAATAGTTTATTTTTTCTTTCCAGAATATAAAGTGAGAAGAATTAAATCAAAATTCAGCCCAGCTATTACGGACAAGATATTTAACAGATCCAAAAAGTTTTCAGAGCAAGCTGAACAACCTGTCATTAGATGATATTAGTATTCAATATAGACGTTATAAAGAAGCATGCAGATATACAGGTTATTGGAATCAATTACAATACGAACGTTTCGCTGTAAAATTAGAAGATGCTAAAATCTTAACTCTTTTCAGACCACAATGTTATTATTGTCAATACTTTTATTTGTTAATCCCTAATCATTCTGGGTATATCTTCAATACTTGTGTTCCAGTAGAACACTATAAGACAAATGATGCTGTCGTTCTTAAAACACCACTACTGCGGCACCAATCATTTATGGATGAACACTTTGACATTTGGGGGAAATTGTGTCAACAATACACAATAGTACAGTTCAGATAAACAGAGTCTGGAGATTAAAAAGATTACTTCTTCTTACTCGTTCATATCCAAGAGCATGAATGTTCCGTCCGATAGGCAGAAACTAAAAATATCTCGATTTACTTGCGCATGTGTTTGTTTCTACACCTTTCTCGGTGTTTGACTTAATTTGAGTTAATTTAACTCCTTATTTTTTCAAAACATAGTTATAAAATAAAGTGACCATTAAAAGCATTTTTCTTCCTCGTCAGCTTGACTTGAGTCGAATAGATTCTCAGTCCAAAGACTGGAATACTAACATAAATTTTACGCCATAGCAAATTACGATTCTTTTCAAATTGTTTACTATAGATTAAACTAATACATAATCGGATTATTTACGCCAGTACAAAATCTTAAGTTAATTAGATAATTTAATTGTTGACTTGTTACTTTGATTTAAGGGAAGTCAATGTCCCTTTTAATAAAAACAAAGATTCTTTGAATTAGGAAGAACTGCTCCGCATAGAAAATAATCTGTGGCAGTTTTTTAGGCAGCAACGCGTGATTAATTCAAATTTATGTGAGGTTGCATAATTATAACGTTTCTTTTTTCAAATTGTTATTAATTAAGTAAACTCTGCTTACCATTTAATGTATACTCTTTTTGTTTAATATAGCGCTTTGAGCACGATTCTGTAAAGTTATGAGGACAATAGTCAGAACATTTAAACATATTTTAGTGTTATTAAATGCATTCATGTTGTAATCCCTTTTACGTGGAATATGAAGAGTTTCTAATATCAATGTAACAGTTAAAGATATTTATGAACTCCTTCATTAGTGACACCCATTTCATATTTACCTAAATGTTTATGTGATAGTGTCAAATCACAGAGAATGTATCTGCAAGAAAATAACTAACAGTGAATATTGGTCTTTTAATGCACATTTTCATGTTATTAACAAAACGTTGACTCGGAACAACTATATAGGAACAAGTCCTTTTCTAGAGCAATCAAATGTCGATCATTAAACATAAACTGTACAAACATGATCAACTTGAGAATAAATGTTTAGCAATTAAGATAGTACAAAAATAAAGGCAACAAATCTCGTTGATTTTGAAGAAAAGGTCTGCATATCTACATCATAATGCTACTTGAATTTCCATGATACGTGATGTGAACTATTTAATGACAGTCATGTGAAGGGTTTGCTATGGACAGGGTTTTATTTGTTTTTGAAGGTGAATATTGTGATTGAGCATGACAAATATTTGACAATATGACTCAGTATATGCACAACATTTACCAAACATTGATATTGGTTTAAATCTTATATTAAATATTGTTATTGTTAACTATTAATAAAAATTTTTATTACATCAGTTATACAAAATGCCTGACAAATAAGAACAGGTAACTAAAAACATTGTTCCAACATTACTCAATGGTGTCGCAATTGCAGACTATAAAATCAATGGGAAAAAAGTAGTGAGCATAATTATTGCTTTATCTCCTGACAATTAGATTAATTAGGATTAACATGCCTTCGTAAACATGTATCAAACATCATTACTCAATGGTATAACAATTGCAGGCTACAACATAAAATTTCGAGTTGTGTGCATTGTTTTATTTTCTGATAAATGATACCAATTACATCGGTCTCAGTCTTTCAAAATAAGCATACCCAAGCATCATTCATTGTAACTTTTACACAAAGTGATGTTACCCTAGTCAAGTATTTCATATGTTACGTTCCAAAATATAACTCCTTTGAATCGTGTTCCTTTTGAAGTCATTTGTTTTATTTTATGAACGTTGTATAAGCACATAAAGTTTATTCCAAGTGTAAAGATACGTGTATCTATACGAACCAGTCTTTAAGAGTACTTTCCAATTTGAAAAGTTTGTGTGTTCCTTTCCATGTAAAAAGCGCATTCGTGTTTGACTGTCTGATTCAACTGAATTGCCTTTCACAAGCAACGTACGTTGTTGCATGATATACAGGGCATTGAGGCAGAAAATTGCATACATCAGGACCAAAAATGTAAAAACGTCTGACATACAGGTAGTGTCTATTATTGCACCAAATCTGCAATATAATGTATAATGCATAAAAAATGTCCACGGAATATGAAATAATTTTCACTTCACATTATTTTGGAATAAGAAGAAGTGGATCCGCCATTTCTTTTGACACCATGTTATTAAAGTCAATATCTTTATTTATTATTGCCTAGTCTTTCTGGAGATTTCTGCTATACTTTGGTTGTTGTAGAACACCATAAACTAAATGAATCTGTCTTTCAAAATACGCCTTCTTTTGTGGCGCACATCCTACATAGATAAATACTCTGGCATTTCGGGAAAATTGTGTCAACAATACATTTATATCAGATGAGCAGTGTCTGGAGATTAAGTGATTACTTCTACTCTTATCTCGTTTATATCCATGACATTTGTTGCCTTGTCTAGAGGAAATGCCGGAAACAGGGTAATTTGTCTCAACTTGTTTTTTTTCTATTTTTCCCAAGACTCAGATCTATTGAAATAATATTTAATTATTATAATGGAAGTAATCTATGAAAGACAAAACAAAGCAATTGATAAAACAAGTACAAAAATGTACCAGTAAAACAATAAAACTTCTGAAACATTTTAATTTTATAATTGTACTATGCAATAAAATGTAGGTCGCGGTATGTCTTCAAGAGACGTTTATCTCAAGTAATTATATCGAAAAAATGGCTTGAATTCTAGTTAAAGTGGAATTATGCACATTTTTTGAAAGTAAAAACCCAGCTGAAATAGATGTGTATACATAGGGTAGAAAAAATAATAGCTTTTAACCCAATACACCAAACTCTTCCTGCTACCAGTACGAAATAATAACTTTCCAAATAATCATTTTCCTATTTTGACTGGGAGAGTCAATTAAAGAAATAAACAAATGCATGCAGGAGTTGCTTCCCTTTCACTGCCGAAATCTCTACCGGCAACAACACTAATAACACAAGGGAGATCACAGCCAAGAAAGGAATTATATTTCATCTGTCCATTTTTTTTATTTCTAAAGCACCAACTTGAAATACTAATGCGGCATTATCATTCTTTAACACATTTAAATGCTCAGCAACCGAAAATTGCTTTTATGAAAATGTCACCAAAAATATACTTTGTGCAGTAAGATGCGCATAATGTCACTTTAATATTACGCTATATACAGCTAAGATAATATTTCAGTATCATACTGTATACATTCAATTCTACAATACTAGTGTCACAAAAGGGAAGTTCAGATCAATGAACATGTTTCATTGATTAATCTAATAAAATTAATCTTATTCAAGCCCTGTCACATGTGATAAGATTTTACAAATATAAATTTTAGCAGAAATACCGGTGAATAATTGTGTCACATCAAATTCATCCATTACTAGTATACCAAGTTCCTCTTTCACACAAATGCACAAATGAACAGATATTCCAAATTGAAAACTAATGTGACATAAATCGAGTTTGTTTGTACGAAACTACTTCAAAGAAAAATAAAGTACCCGCTACTTTCCACTTGTATTAACACAAAATTAAGTAAGTATTTACGGAAGACAAATCGTGCCACTTTGTTGTTTTTTAATTGCTTTTTTCAACATAACTCAGTTGAAAATTCAAGATACTAAGTTGAATATCCAAGATACTATAGTGAAATTTCAAGAAACTAAGTTGAATTTTCAACTGAGTTATATTGAAAAAATCAATTAAAAATAACGAAGTGTCACTATTGGGCTTCCGTACGTGTTTGTACTGATGGTAGCATGCTTTTCAAAGTAACAAAGTGTTATTCATTTAAGTAAATAGTCTAACCAGTTCTTTAAAAATAAGACACATCAATTAATTAAACAGATACAAAATTCAAATTAATTTTCTCGAGCTAAAGTTATTTCAACAATATAATTATTGTTGTCTATGTGATTCAAGTCGTCTATCTTTCAGATAAAACAATAAATTTCCATTTCCTTAAGAAAACAGTTGCATGTCCAGTTGTATGTTCACTTAGAACTGTAGAATAACTGTTGCAAGTAGAAGGGAAGGTACCCGAGTGTATATATGTACTTAATTATCATCTTAGTTAGAGGCGTTCACGAAACGTATATAAACACACGTCGTACTTGGATATGACAAGGATAAATTATTTTGATAAAATTTGTTGTTATTGAATATATATGTTTTATACAAAGATGAGAGAACATTTATATAGATACAAATATAAATAGTTTAACGTTGTCTAAATAAAAGTTTCGCCAAAAATGAGACAACATTTGAACAAAGACGGTTACCAGTGTCAAAAATTTTGCATGTACAGTTGAAAAATCATGGAAATTAATCCTTTGTACTTGGATCTTATGTGAATTTTGAATTCATGGTTATACACCTTTGTGAAAAAAATTCTAAGTTAAGAATTAACAAGTTTACACATGGAAATTTCAACATTTATGTAACTGTTTGCCCCCCCCCCCTCATACCGTAGTCGTATGTATATGAAGAAACTATTTAATTCGGGTTGAAGCTTTATACTCGCTCTTGATAAAACATTCCGTTAACTTGCGGCCTAAAATCTGTTGGACTATAACTTGCAATTCACTCTGTTCAGTGGAGAAACCGTGACACATGAGTGTGATTTTTGTGTCGTAATTTCAATAAATGCATCACGAGAATCCATTTCCGTGACTGCACCTCGCACAATTATTTGTCTGAGACACATTGCGTGAGATGTTTAATCTGTTTTTACATTTAAACAAGACTTATTGACTTCTTCATGCTAATAACTTTGCAACTGGTCCGATTGGGATATCAATCTACAGTATATAGAAATGGGTCTGTCGGTCGGGCGTATTTGTACTTTTCAATACCGAATTAGTATTCCGTATGGCTGTATTATGTGTGACCTTGATAAACTGAAAACTGGAAAACAGGATGTGACGGTGACAGATAATACATTTATATATCTAAATAAGGGTTTACAACCATTGCGTGCACAAAAAGAATTAATCCTTACATTAGCCGATGAATTTCCATAGAAATTGTTTTATTTTCCAATTCGTCAATGTCATATTATCCTAAGTGTACTGTACTTTTGAACACTATAATAGTATATACCGAATACCGTAGAACACTGAGGGAATTTGGAGGCGTAACTTTACACTGGTACATGCCGACGGTAGCGGGTTTGTCACGACTAATGTAAAAAAGTTGACCTATTAAGGAGAGTTGTTGATCGTCTAATAAACAACGAGTTTAAAGTTCAGTCATGCTGTAATGAAGCAAAAATGATTTAGGCGTATTAGACCATCATCAACGCTTAAAGGAAATTATTTCGATTCTTCCGCGACGGAGTGCCACAAAAAAAAGACTACATTTTACGCGGATATTTACTAGTACATCAAAGGCACAATTTGACGTCAACGGTTCATGCATCAGAACGGTGTTTATTGCGGTATTTTCAACCATTATTGGCGCCGCCGATGACGGCGGCGGCCTGTTATGGAATAGTTTTTCCGGAAGTACATGCTAGGAGCGGTTATTAGAATGCGAAGAAAAATGGTTTTAACTGTATGCTAAAATAATACGAAATAGACATTAAAATATTGATTATACACATTTCCTTCATTAAAACGTAATTGTTTAATTGTAATGTTCCTTTTCATATCTTTTAGAAAAAATACGAAAACGTAAAACAACTTCTCCCTTATCGGTTTTGCAAAATTATAATATCAGCTTATTTTTTACCACGTGCTTTAAAGTCAGTCTCCGTGGTGTAGTGGGTAAGCTGATGACCGCCTAATTTTACGAGTGGAGTTCAAATCCCGGTCAAACCCAATTTTTTAAAATAATTTTTCTTCCGTTTTTTTTTCAGCTTTAAAACCACCATGATTTTAAATGTTTTCTGCAAATATTCATAAATTTTTTCATTCAAATCAAACTAATAATGATTGCTTATCAAAAAGCTAATTTTAGCTATTTAACGCCACACATGTACAAAACTATTTTCGGCGCCCTTTGATGCTTTGCATCAATGGTATTCTTGTATTCTTCATTGTTTAACACAAAAACGGAACGAGTCATGTTAAAACGACAGTTTTATGTTTTCTAGATAAATGTGTATTCAATGCTGACATTAGCAGTATTTGTTTCCTGAAACTTCTCCTGATAAAGCATTATATGGTAATTTTATATTCTGATGGATTGAAATATTATAGTCAGATAAATATGATACGATATCAACGAATCAAGCATGCAGGGCAAATACACAAATTTCTGAATAGCAGACAATATTTATATGAAGATAACTTCTAGTTAAGGTCTCTTTGATTGAAGACCATTCTGATTTAATTTAAACTTAAAATCATTTATATTTCAGTAGCCTTGTAACAAGTGATATTTTCTATGATTTACTTATCAGAGACTTAACGTCAAACTATGTTCCTATAACAGCCAACTTGATTAGCTCTCTAACATATTTATCTTACTGATTCAGTTAAAATTTCGGACCGGAGGGATGTTTTCAAAGAGAAACAACCTGGTTCCCTGGATTGTTGTTCTCAAAAGGAACTAGTAATCTATTAAAACATACAGAGTCGGCAGAATTACATTTAATGTCAGTCATGAGCCAGGTATCAGAACATTATTTATTAACTGACTAAATGTTCATAAAACACCATGCAACTCAAGACGTCTTAGGTAAAAGCAACCAATTTTTTGCGCCCTATACGTATGGAAACGAACATGTCTATGCAGTATATGACCAGGTTTGTCAAACCCCTGTAGGATATTTGATGGTAAATTTCCCGTGCCCTATCCTTTTTCTTTAAAGTTACTGGAATGTATATGTGGTCCAGATGTCGTTTTTTGATAGAAAGAAGTCATTAGCCTTGATTGATTCATTTCTTAAGAACTCAATATTTAAACCAAAATAATTGCACTATTTATCAAATATTCGATACAGTTAATGTAGTGATGAGTGAAGAAATAAGGAAGCGAAAACGAATTCCAGCCAATACGATTTTTTATGCTAACAATGAGATGTTTGTACGAAAGGCTTTATCAATTTAGGATACCTCCTTTCTGTTAACAGATGGTATAAATGTATATATGTTTGTCTCAACTAGAATGCAGGCTGCCGACTCACAATATTACTACATAAATTAAATGGTTTCTTTAAGCTGCATAATGTAAAGAAACATTTTTGACAAAGAAGATAGAAATTGAACCGATAAATAACCATCAAAATGTCAGAACGACAAAGTATAAGCAGACAGTGTGAAATTTCTAGCTAAGCAGTAGTTTGTATATATACAAACTATGGTTGATAGAAAGATATCAGCATACAGTCATGTGTATGCAAAAGAAACTGCAAATAAAAACATTTTCGTCATATTTCCGAACGCCTCTGAAGATTTGATCCAAAGAAACGAAGGACTACAAGATCTTTATATCATCATGTCCTAAAGGTCAAGCTTTTTATTAGCTAGTTTCTAATAAAGTTGTTCTGAATTTTCCATTACCTCTTTGATGACTTTATGAGAACGCAAAGTTAATCATGTGGCTTCTATTATAGAATACGTTCATCGCAAACGAATACTAGAGATTTTTATTGACAATATATAGGTAATGAAAAGAGAAGATTTTATTCCTTTAAGGGCTTTGACTATCATCTCCTTGAAAAGTAGATTTGTTGGAAAAGTCTAAGCAAGGTTATTCTAAAAATGTTCAGTGGTAAATCATACTAGAATTTACATGATGCTCTAAGCCTGTTAACTTCTATCTCTTTTCCATCCATATTTCTAATCAACACTGGGGCTATGTAAAATAGCACGCCATTGAAAGAAATGGTGGTCCACATTTTTCAACTGTAAAAAAAAGAAAGGTTTACATAAGCCAAACACGCTCGAGTGTCTCAGAAAATGATTGCGAAAAGTGTTTCGTACTGTTTCTTGATGGAAGATAATGACAACTACAACGTTTTCAGCGACCATTAGCAGCGGCGTAGTTATAACTGAATCCTGCTATATCATTGATGGGCTTTTAAGCGTCAGAGTAATAATTCATTTATTACAGAGGACATGCCACTGACCGGAAACAAAGCTAAACAATGGAACTTAACGTTTGGCGGTCTTAATACATGTACAAATAAAATATTTTAACTTGCATAGTAATAACGTCTTATCAGCAATAGGAACAATGATCAAATACATTTCCTAGAGATCACAAAGTCATTTCAAAACTGTATTGAATACAGACGTAAGATCAAATTGTACAGAAGCAGTGCAAGAAAAAATGAGAGTTTATGTAATATTCAGTTGCTAATAATGTATATACATGAACCTCATGTAAAGCTACTTGTTTGTTATCAATATGACTTGTCAAAAATTTTAGCAGTTTGTCTGAAGCAATTTACTAATATTGCAATGTAACAGTATCCATTTAAGTTGTGCTTCTAGTCTGTCTTGTAGACGGATAGTTTATCTGTAACGTTAACTGAAAATCGTCTGTAAACCAAACCCTAAATGGCACAATTAAAGCACGGTCAGCATCCGTTATGATGACAGTTTAAGACATCAGAATGTTTATCTATGTCGATGTGTCAGTCATGTGAGAAAGATGTTTCGTTTAGTCTCACTGGGTTAAAAATGACTTAAAGGCATGCACATTGAAATATTTACTGTTGACACTTTGAAAACAACGATCGTGTTCGTTGTAGCTAAACTATTTTCAGAATCAAATACAAGTATGACAAATTATGTATCATGCCCTGAAACACATTTTTGTCATTGAAGCAATGTGTTTAGCATGGTAGTAACTTTACGAGTTCTTAGCACACTTTATCTTCACATATATATTTCTGGCTAAAACTTACCGGGTATTTCTGCTTTTCTTGTTATTGAAACTATAAACTCTTGAAAACTCCGTTTGATTTACAATGTAATAGCATATTAATAAAGCCTAAGTTAAATTATGGTGCCTGAAGCAATGTTGATGTCATATTGTAGTCGTTGACTCCGGCTTATATCTCACCGCTTAACTTCAATAGCATGTTTTTTCGAGACACCGTGTCTTTTGAGAGTTAATCTTGCATGTCATGTAGCTGCCAATATCGGCCTATCAATATAAATAAATGTGTCTGTGTGCAATACTGAAAGCTTTTCCTAGGTTTATATCTTGTTCTGGGATTTCATGCCCGAAGACTTCTTGTTAACAAGATTATTTAGCATGTTTTTGTTTGTTTTGTCTGCCTTTACAAATTTTTGACCTGGGGTCGACAACTTTTCCCAATCAGTTGGATTAGCTTCTTCCTTCACAACAGTTCTTGTTCAAGTCCTTTTATCATATTTCATCTTGTGTGGAACACTGAAAGGCTACCTGGATTGAATCTTTGAAAAACGGCTGAATTCTGAGAGGATTTTAACAGTATATGGGAAGCATTTCAATAACATACATTGCTGTAATATCACTAGAGTACAATAAATGTAATTGGAAAATGTTTTTCAAACCCATTAAATAACAGAGTAGTTATGAAGGTGAACTGGATTACGGATTTGAAAAGCAAATAATTTTTAGAAACTAGTGAGTACGTAGTTACTACATCATTTACAGTGTCTAAGTTCAGTTACAAACAAACAAAAGCGTTAAAATGTTGACACGAGCTACGTACTTGTATTTATTTCCAATATCATTTTAATAATGTCTCACTATAGGTACCTGTTACATCTAATATTTTGAAAATTCTGTAAAAAGACAAACAAGAAAAAAGAAGTGAAACGAAAAACGAAGTCACATACAATGTATATATGTCCAAAAATAGTTTCTAATACATGCAAAGCTTAACCATGCAACAGATATACATGTATACAGGTATACAGCTAATACCAACCCGCTCACAAACCGGTTAGCCGTGATCTTAACCTTAATTATCAGACAATATCGTAAATTTTTAACTTAGACAAGTTAGGTTAACAGTAAACACTCTAAAAACCAAAGGTTCAAAACTATTATACGCAAGACCTGAATGAGATAGTTCAACTTTATCAATGAATTATTACATCTTAATTAATCATTTGCTACTTAACTTATAAATAGTGTCGCTTCCTTGTCTTGTGACATAAAATTCAGGATTTAACAATAATCTGATAATGTCGCCATTTCAGCTGTACATTAGACGAAGGTCGTTAGAAACATTATTCATGCAGTAATAGAATATTGCATCACAAGCATCGTTTCCATGGACGCGAAAGTCATATGCGACTGTACGTCTATAAAGCTCTGGGATTATTTCGCTTACCGTTTGTGAGCAGGTCTTATTCAAATAATTCTAAAAATAGCTACAAAGTACATACTGACACTTCAGACTTACCAAACAGACTAAGGAATACCACAAACATCTGTTTGTTGATTTGTTCTTGCATTTTTAACTATTAATTTGATTTTAATTTCTTAGTATATTTTTAAAACTTTAACAATCATTGTATTCCTCCTTTTAACTCTTCAACGAAGTAAACTAGCGGCCGGTCGTTGTCTCAGCACAGTTTGATTCTGAATATGACATTCAAGCACGAATTCCTTCTGTATAAAATTTCAGTCGATTTTATGAATTGATGGAAATCCGTAATTGTTTAATCCGTGGCATTGGGTACTTTTCGTGAAAGACTGTATCCTCATACTGAAATGTAATTTTTTGTCGTGAATGCTGTACAGAAGTATGATATAATAGCACAATGTCGTGTTATTGCATCTCTTTTAAGCATCAGTATTGCCAGAGAAAAGTTTTATCCATTACTAATCATTACCCGCAATAACCTCTTGCATTTAAGCCATCATAAATTTACTAAAGTACCACAAAGTCTCCAAAATACAATCTTACTAAAGTTTTACAGTTTTATGAACTGTCCCTGTCACATATAATCCTTCTCAATGTTTTCTCTATGCATCTACACATTAAAGAACGTATTTTCATTAGCAAGAATGCATTTGCTTAACCTAAGTTAACACAGTTAGGCATTTTATCCACTTAATCAATATCATTATTAACATGTTAATGAACACTATCATTCAAGCATTCATCATTGATAAAGACAAATATCCTTCGAGTAGGCCAGTGACAACCTTCCTTTGATCCTTCTGATCAATTAGACGAGATATTCCAGAAACTGTCGGGAAAACCGACCAATAAAATTCAATATCCTTATTTGTTCATGCCTTAATTGGCTTCCAACCTCATTGTTACTCTCTCGATACTTTGTTTTCTAAAGAAAACAGTTCCTGTCGTTCTCTCATTTCTTTCTGTCGAGCTCATTAAATTACAAGATGTATGTCTTGTTTGGATGAATTCCCGATGCTCGATGGCTATTATTTTTCTGTTTTCCATGATAACTAATAAACATCTGTTAGACGTAGTCATTCTGCTTCATTTGAATCAGGTTTGCAGACATTCCCTTCCTCCAAACCGCTAGTTAGCAGCTGCATTTTATTTTATATCACGTTCTTTTTCTAAAAGACGTCGTAAGTGATTACTTCGTTGGCGAGGCTACACAGATTCCAATTTATGTTCGAATATAACAGAGAATATGTCTCGATGTCAACTGAAAATACAGTCCATTACCAAGATATAATTTATAACCTAAGAAATAATTGATATGCAGTAAAGACCCAAAAGATCTTAAAACAACTAAATATCAAAGTCGATGTGCAGTCTCTGTTCGCAGCGTTGCTGTGTATTCCTGGTCAATTTCAAGGATCCAAAAACGTGTTTTATTTTAAAGCAATCTTGCAAGTATCTGATTCTGAAAAAATGAAAATGAGATTATTCTTTTAACATGTGTTCCCTGTGAATTTATGTCAGTAGTCACGTAGTATTGAACTGCGAACATTTATGAATATAACAACTTTAGTTTATTATGCTATTTTGCACGAAATGTATTTCAATCTATACCTTTGGTGACGCAACGAGAATGTCAGATATATATAAACTTAAATGGGCCTTTCGCCACAAACCATTTGACACATTTAGACCTATTTAATGTTCACCATTACTCAACCAGTCTGTATGAGAATCCCTCTTTTTGATAGACTTCAATATTTAAGTGCTTAGAGGCAAATTGTACGAGTTATGTCGGTCATAGTGAAGTCTGAGTTGTTAAAAAAGATTTTCCGCGTGAGCTTGTTTCAATTTCTCACATCGGCAGTGGTATAGTTTTGCAAATTTAAATGCAACTTAAAACTGGGAAAGTCATTAAAACAAAATATAAGATTCATGATTATTTATAGTTTTCCTAAAATAATAGCGGATTCATTGCAAATCTGAAGTGGGCACTAAAACAGATCCCATTAGATATCAGTCACAGATAACCTTTGATATCTGTCTGGCGGATATTGTACCATTAGTTGATATCTTCCTGGCAAAATGTAAAATCCCACTTAAGCTGCCCAAATAAGCATAAAACCAGTACCTAAGGAATATAAATTTGTCAGACATTCTGGAGGAAGAACAAACATACAAATACTAAATATTGCAGACACTTATCAATTTGCAGAACTGCAAGCTAACTATAAAAATCTTCTTTTGTTTTCATTAAGTGTCACTACACCAATTACTCATCATATTGCTTGCAGCATCATTCAAAAGTGTATAGTCAACATAAATTATACACAGCGACGATACAGAAATCTACAAGAATCTGATGTGAACAGCAGTGATGTTTGTTTTAGACTTTTTCCAGGTGGACAATGCTGCATGCATAATTTGGCATATTCATAAAAATATGTTGTTTCAATGCTGGTCTTCGTAATTTTTAAAGTTATATTTCTATTCAAAATGGCAATACTACACTAACTTAAATTTCTAAAGCACCACCTACCCTTTTCCTTCTTTATTTAATTATCAACCCTTCCAATATATGCCAGTTTATTTTTAGCTTTCGATGCACGAAATATACCATGCCTTGCATTTATGAAGACACTGGGTAGATACTTCCGTTACATGAATTTCAAAATGATCGAGTTTGGTAGAGAACTTTACTCTAACGTTTAAACCTCCGTAGACTTATTATGGAGTATTGCCTTGATGGTCTTCATTAGAAAACCCACACTTAAAATTACCTTCCATATGAAATATTTTTGAAATTCATGTAACGGAAGTATCTACCCAGTGTCTTTATTAACACAAAACATGATAGCATTCGTGCATCGATAGCTAAAAAGAAGCTGGCAAATATTGGGAGGGTTGATGATTAAATAAAGAAGGAAAATGGCAGGTGGTGTGTTAGAAGCTTTGATTAGTATACTGTTGTCCAGAGAGATGCATTAAAACACTATTGATGTTTTAAACCATATAAGAAAGAAGTTTTATCGATTTTTTTTTCTTTTATTATCAGTTAGAACTGAAAAAACATCATTCAAAGTAGGTGGGCTTTCAATGTTTGGCAGTGATTTTCATTGTGAATAGAAATAAAACTATTATGTGTATAACAGATTCATATATTTTTGGTTACAACTGTCCTGAAATTATTATCATGACTTCCTAAAGTAATATCACTTTAGACATCGTTTGGTCCAATCATAAATATGTACTTTTTAATATATGAATTAGAATCGTTACATAAATATCTTAATCTAATAAATCCCGCTATTCGGTACCATACGATACGCTACCAGAATGAACATTCCTTTTCATCAACCTTAAAACGTAATGTTTCATTTCATTGTTACGTTTTCTAGTTCAAACTTTCCGACGGTAATTTATCAAATACAGCTTGCAGAAAATTGAATGATTAAAAGTCGTCTGGTGTCAGGAAGTTAACGTATCCCCCAAAATTACAGACGGATAATTCTATTTTGTTGTTGTATTGGTTTCCGGTATATCAAACCAATTTCTTCGCAAAATTCTTTATTAGATTAAACGTTTATCAGAGACGATGAACTTTTTTACATCAAAGATCTAGAGTTGACATAGAAACGTAACGTTACACTGCATTGGCGTTAAAAATGTTTTTAAAAAAAATGGCTGCTTTTTGCTGTCTTGGAGGTTAAGAAAGTGATACAACTTTAGTTCAGTTTTTTAATACTACAATGTAAATTATTTAGTCTCGGTTGCGAAACAAGTTCTTACAAAATAAACTAATCGCCCTAGTGACTCATTCCAGATGAAATCAGTCTCGAAGAGAGAGAGGCAATTAAGAATTATCTGTGGCTTGTCTAAGAAAAAAATGACCGGGGAATTGGTTGGGATAAAAAGGCCCAAAAAACGCCCCCCTTTTTTTTTTTTTTTTTAAAAAAATATAATAAAGTGAATCTACACGAACTTGTCAAAACTAGTACGTTCTTTGAAGGTGTAAGTAATAATATAAACAAAATTCATTTTGTCTTTCGCGTAGCTGTTGTTTCATTCATATTTCAAACGGGCATACTTATTTTGAGTAATGAAGAAGCGAAAGTTTCATGATATTTGCCAAAGACCATGCATGATCGATTTTGGCTTGTAAAGAAAAAGATATCAAACTGTCTGAATTATTTATGTAGTTCTACATGTTGCATAAGGTACTAAGTGTGAAAATTGCATCAGAAACAACTTCATTTTCTTCTCTCATTAATACGCCTCGATATTTCCATTACGTCATCGTTTAAGAGAAAAAACTGCCCTTCAAAGAGATAAAACATTTCCCAAACACATTTCAAATCGCCTGTGCTTCATAACAAACACACCGAAACTATAAAAGACATGATTCTCCGATTTTTACATTAATTTGTATGACTTTGCAAGACCTAAGCCTACAATCTCTAAGGTTTTGCTAGTATAAAGCATCATCTGAACAAATATTTGAAGCGCGAAGACTTGAACTGTCTGTACTTTGATTGATGTGTGTGAATCAATAATCACAGAGACTGGTGGTAGTTGCTTAAAGACAACTGAACAGGAATGTGAGATATGTGGCCTCAGGGGGCCAGACAGACCTGTGTATTCATAGTAGGGGGTCTTAGCCAATGATAAACTAGCTTCTGTTTTCGATAATTAGCTACTGCAAAGCTACAGTAGGTAAAACTTGATGAATTATGGTGTACATAATTAAAATAGTAAGAACTTCCTATTTGAAAACAAAATGATAAAAATTGATATTTTACTTACATATGTACATTGTATGCTTTTCAATAGAATCTATATATGCATATTTAACATATATAATAGTTAATACATTGTCAATGCAATACCAAAAAGGTACGTAATTTCTCTTTCAAATTGAGTAAAGTGTTTTGCTACAGTCTGCGAAAATTGCAAACTATGTCTTTTCTACAAATAAATATTTCATTTTAATCAAAGAGACATACTTTACTTCTTTCTCAAAAAAAGAAAAACATTTTTCAACCTAGTTTTAAAGATAAATAGTTTGGTCATGATAAAAACATTAAAGAAAATCTGCATATATTTTAAATCTTTCTTAAACAAAATATTTAATTTTAATAAACTTGTATTATAGTATTTTACAATGATCCTCGTACATTCCAATTGCGTTTAAAGCTGACGCTAATAGCTTTTCAGTTTAGCGCAATACAATTTTAGAAATTTGAAGCCCTCTAGATTCGGATCATAGAGTATCTGTATCATAGGAAGTCTCGTTTGAGAAGTTGTTTGTCAATTTAGAAGAATATCAATTTATTCAGACTTTTGCATCACTGTATATTGGGTAATATTCGCGATATTTTAACTTTCATGTTTTCGCGAATTTCCCCACTTCGCTAAATTGACATCTCGCGAAAGATTCATTTCACATAGATTTAACTATTATAAAAGTATCCTTTCACGCGTTTAAAGTTCGCGAATAAATCTGTCTGCTCACATATCGCGACATTTTGGTCAAGCGAAAATTACCCAAGTTACATTACTTTGTTTTACCAAGAAACTTCCTTTCCAAGATCCAACCTCCAATCCCTAAGATTCTTATATCTTATGTCTTGCTTGAAAATTAGAATGTTAATGGAAATGTCAGAACACGGGCAGGACAGAAATGAAATTCGCGCGTATATCATTTTTTCTTCCAGCTTGTTTGTCGTTTGATTCATATAAAAATGATTTCTTGAATGATATAGTAATATAGAAATAATAATTATCAAGATATAAGAAACTCCGTTTAACGTCGATTTCCATCGTTTGAGCAACATGTGGCATTAGCTACAAGCTATTTTCCTGAGGCATTATTTTAGGTAAAACAAAGTAAAAGCAATTAATTTGTACAAGAAATGTTTTATGTATAGGCATCTATTACAAGTTTAATACAAGTTTGATAACTCATAAAAGGTTAAACCCTAACCTACCCGAACGGTCTCTGCAACTCACTTCCCTCCCTTCACAACAAACACTGTTATGGTTTTCCAAAATGTTGTTTTCTGCATACATGAATTTTTCTGTAACAACCTTTTCATAACAAGCAATTTTATGCTCTACGAAGGGTAGCTTTAGGAAAGAGTTTGTAGTTGTAATATTCTAAGATATGTTGCAAGAGCAGACATTTATTGCCGATAACAAAAATAGTATGCATGCCTTCAACATGATATAAACAAGAAGACGCGGCAATGCCGCAAAAGCAGGTTTAAACAGCGCCTGTAGAAATTGTAGAATTGAAAAAAAAAACACCTTGACTCCCCCCTCTGCAAAGATTTTTTTTTTTTTTTTTGCTTAAACAATTTGAAAATTAAGAATTTTTTTTCTTAAATTTATTTTATGTAACAGTGACCTCGACCTTGAGCCTAGTGACCTTGAGCCCCTAATTTTTTTCCTAAGATTTAAAAACTAAAAAAATTGTTTTTAGTAACAGTGACCTTGACTCTAGTAACCTTGACCAAAAAAAATGTTTTTGCTTTTTGCTTAAAACAATCTAAAAACTAAAAATAAATAAAAAATCTATTTTTAGTAACACTGACCTTGACTCTAGTGACCTTGACCCCAAATAAATGTTTTTGCTTAAAACA
Source organism: Saxidomus purpurata (assembly GCA_022818135.1). Lineage (NCBI taxonomy): Eukaryota > Metazoa > Mollusca > Bivalvia > Venerida > Veneridae > Saxidomus > Saxidomus purpurata. Next base: position 13,352,414 of record JAFMSR010000018.1, read on the forward strand.
ATTAAAAAAAACTAAAAATAAATAAGAAAATCTATTTTTAGTAACACTGACCTTGACCTTGACCCCCCCTTTTTTTTGCTTAAAACAATTTAAAAACTAAAATAAATCAAAATCCTTTTCAAGTTACAGTGACATTGACTTTGACCCTAGTGACCTTGACCCTAGTGACCCAAAGCTTTCTTCCCACGCAAGCTACCTACACACCAAGTTTCATTACAATTGGTCACTCCTAACTCAAGTTATTACGCTGAAACCATTTTTCCATTTTTAGTAACAGTGACCTTGATCTTAACCCTAGTAACACCAAATGCAATTCCAAGCTGCGTCTATATGCAAGATATCTACATACCAAGTTTCATTGCCATTGGTCACTCCTAATTTAAGTTATGGAACGGAAACCAATGTTTGACGCCCGCCCGCCCGCCATACGACATCGCCATTCTAATAAGCAGTTTTTTTTTTTTTCAAAAAACCTGCTTAAATATAAAACCTATAAATATAAAACAAGCGTACATTGATAGGTTTAAAATTTAATGTTAAGCTACTTCGCCACATACAATAGTAAAATACAAAACAAAGATCGGATTCTGACGTTATGAAGTTGTCTGACCTAATAAATATATCCCCATGTATATGAGGGATATATTGGAATCACGCTTGAAAAAACTGTCCGGGTTATTTCTCGGCAACCACCGATTGGAATTCAATAAAACGTCACAGAAACTTAGTTGTGTCTATGCTGGCTCAGATGATGTTTCATTCAGTTATTGTCATTTGATGTTTTCGTACAATACAGTGTGCAAAGAGATGTTTGTTCGCGTTATTTCTCAGCAACCACTGATTTGAATTCGATGTAAATTAACAATAGTTGTTAGTACTAAACTAAATTGATCATAGTGTTTGCATATTACACCTTGATATTTTTTCATTGAATTATTGCCCTTCGATTTTGTCTTACATATAGTGTAAACAGAGAGGATCCGCGCTATTTAATCAGCCACTGACTTGAATTCAATTTAAATTCAAAAAAGTGATTAGTTCAAAGCTTATCTGTGCAATTGCTGCAAGCATGTTACACCTGGATAAATTTGTTGCCCACATGCATTTTATACATAAACAATGTAGTGTACATTTAGATATTTTGGAGGGCCGCTATTTATCATTCATTTATGAAATTTCACATGAGTGATAAGTACAAGCCTTTTTTGAGAATTCCTCCAGCATGTTGTGTTCGGGTTATTGTTTGGCTGATAATTATAAGCAGCCTCAACCATCAGCCTGCGGCACATATATACAGTGCTTGCTCTTAATCCTTTACTGTGGACAAGCGGGTTTAAGCGGCCAGCAAAAGGCAAGAATAACTGTGACACGGCAGCATTTGGAGGTATTCATCACCTCAGATCTTGTTACTATTGAATTGAAATAAGTTATTTGTACATGGCATATCACGAGTAGATTCTACTTTAAAGATATACTTATGGTATGCATTTCATTGATTCAAACCAGTTTATACGCTTCAGTTTGCTTCCGCTTTTAAATGTTTCCTTTAAAAAATTTAGGATTGCTTAATACCAAGACAACCTAATAAAACCTAATAAAAGCCTTGTAAAGTAGACCGTGGCAAGAAATTACATGTTTTCGAAAGGACTAGCACTGGCCAATTTTTTCTTTGAGCCATTTGTTTCTATGTGGTGTAGTTTGGGTGCGTACTAAACGACGGTATCGATAAAGAAACGCCGGTATCCGCCGGTATCGCAAAATTCCGGTATCCGAAATGCTTGAATGAATGTTGCAAATTATTGATTAAGAGGTGTTGATCGAGAAAGAAACTGCTAGTTTTATTCTTATATAAATTAAATATAAATTATGCAGTTATAGACGATGAATATTTAATAACTGCGATCTGCAAATACCAAAATAGTGGCAGAACTGTATATGAAGACTTATATTTATTTAAACATTTCTCCATATAATAATAAATTTAGCACAAGAGTAAGATTATTCAAGTAAGCTTTTGTCACTGGCACCAGAGTACTAGACTGCCCTGTAATTTTAACAAAAAAAATACCCCAAAATATACCTAAATAACACCTTATCATAAAAAAAACCCACAAATAATGGTAAAAAGTCGTTTTCTGACAAACACCCGTATACACTGTTCTGTGAATAATATAGAACAGTGTAAACGGGGGTTTGTCAGAAAATGACTTTTTACCCTTTTTTTTCATGATAGGGTGTTATTTAGGTATATTTTGGGGTATTTTTTGTTAAAATTACAGGGCAGTCTAGTACTCTGGTGCCAGTGGGCAGACTTGACAAAATTTTCAACAAACAAAATCGATACGAAAAAAGATTAGCTTGGAACAAGACAAAAGTTGCATAAACAAAGAAATCATAAAAAGTGTGTGATATACTTCATGTGCTGACTATGTTTAGACATGGTAAGTGTGCTACAAGTTAACTACATGTGCATTTAAATATTTACTAGATTTGATTTTTTTCAATTACTGTTCACAGTAAATTATGCTTTGTACATTTATAAGAAAGTGACTCATGTCACCTCTTTACTGTTCTAATATTAAGAGTGAATTAATGAATAATGATTTGTTTGTATTGTTTATGCACTCTATATGCAGCTTCTTTATATCACATTTATTCTACTTTCTCATAGACTTCAGATTTAAGTCATTAATCCGTGTTAGAAAGTGACAATATACAAGGTGACACTTTGGGGCCCATATAATCCCTTAATTGGGTTGTTTATTCAGTATCGGTCGCTGTGAAAAAGACGGCAATTAGAGTAAAATATGCATTTATAATAAATCTTTTGTCCCACTTGAAAAATATCAAATGTACGCATCACATACATGTAAACATATTTGCAGTTACTGGCTGTGGTGGGTTATAAAAATATTTTTAATTATTTATCTCTGATGCTTCCCCTTCTACTAACTGCTGGGTGTGGTACTTATGATGTTAGATTGGCTCATAAAAAGCATTCATTCGTTCATGCATTCAACTTTTAAAGAAATACCTCTTGTTTCTTGGTCTCTTGGATATGTATAGTACAAGCTTAATTGTACATGTCCCACAATTGTATTTATTTGTTTGTTCATTTTATCTAGTCAGTTCTATGTTTCTTACAGTATAACATTGCTAAGTTTATAAATTTTAGTTTTTTATTCGGTAAAAGTGTACATGACATAGCAATGACATATTGATAAAGTGACTTTAATTACAGTAATATTCATGTTTACTATTTATTCGTTACATCTAATTTATTTGACTTACATATTTGCAATCTAGACATGCATACTTATTATTTGAATTATGGTCAATTTGAGCAAAACATATTATACAGTCACGTATTGAAGCACAATAAATGATTTCAAGTTCATGTAAGTGTAAATTGCACAGATGTGGTTTTTTAAAGAGACGGCCGAGTGAAGTCCTTTAACCAACCATTGCATCTTTAATCTTAATTTGTACATTACGGCTTCATATTTAATTATTTTAAGCAACACATACATCAAATTTACCCAAAAACAAGTTTATACTTTATAATTGTTCAACCATGTTAACACACGACACTCAATTATCGATTATTTAAAAGGATTAAAAGTCTGTTGAATGTGTGAAAAATCAATAATAGGCGATACCGGCGGATACCGGTACCGGAGGATACCTGGCACACATAGCATATTTTTTCTTTAAATTTGTAGCAAGACAATCAAGACATTACCATCATTTAGCATTTCAGATACAATATTCCACTGTTGACCATTACAAAAACTCATTTTTCCGTCCGACTGGTGTCCAGCATTCTCGTACGTCCAGAGCATTCGTTACATAATTTCATGCTCTGGTTCATAACCCGCTAATCCCAGTGAAATTGACGAAAATTCAACCAATCAAATCCATTTCGTCAATATTTATTTTAAGCTTTAGCGAAATTGCGTCAAAGGCATTTCCCGGTGGCGCTTTACAATTGTCCAATCAGAAACGCCGTTCTAAATTGATACATGTTTCGGCGTGTCTCTGATATTATCCTTCTACTAAGAAAATCTAAACAAAATGGACGCTCTAAACGAAAGAAAAATCTGTGATGTCTTTGGGATAGAATCATTGTATAGTCATCAGAAAGTGGCATTGTATAATGTTGGACAACGTAAGGATGTGTTAGTGTCTACTAAGACAAGCAGTGGAAAATCACTTTGCTACCAGGCTTTGCCGGTTTATTTACGGAAGAGTGTATTGGTATTTTCCCCTCTCAATTCAATCATGGACGACCAAATGAAATTTTTAAATGCAGTTGGATTAAACACAACGGTAGTAGGGAGAGAAGAGAAGGACTTTGATCTAATTAAGAGCTGTGTTTATGACATTATGTTTACCAGCCCTGAAACTGTACTAAATTGTGAAAGATGGAGAAGTGTGCTGCTAAGTCAGGAATTCCGACAGAGTCTGTGTGCTATTGTTGTTGACGAGGCACATACTGTTGTTCAATGGTAAGTAATGTGCTATTCACCTAGGGTGAGATTGTAAGCTATCTATGTCAAAATTGATTGTTGAATGAAGAATTATTTGAATAATTGGCTCAATCTACTGGTTATTAGCCTTTTAAATTCATTCAGTTCCTTGCCCATTTGATCTGGATTATTTTATCTCCAGTCTACTCTTTGAGAGTCTTTCAGAGTTGTTGTAAAGTAACAAGTATTGCAATGCTATTAGTTTTACAGAGTAATGCGCATGCTACGGATAATTTACTTTTTAGTTTGTTATGCTTACTATCAAGTAAAATGCATATGAAAATATATGGCAGCATAATATCAGTGAAACTTTACTGAAAGTACGTATTGTCGGTGTACTTCTATTACTCTACCGATTGACAGCGAGAACAAGACAGTGCATAGCTCATGTGAACATGTTTTTCACAAATTTATGATTTAATGTCATTATGAATTGAGTGGAAAACAAGCCTGTAGCACATGTACATCTACAGCACATAACTACGTGAATTATCAATTAACCCTAGGAGTCCCTTTAAAGAAAATCTCGACAACATGACAGAATAAGCATTCCTGCCACATGTCATTTTATATCAAGAAGTTTGTAACATGTCATAATTACATGTATGTGGTGACAAACTAACTGTTAACTTCTGTCCTAAATTTCAGGGGTGAAGCGAAGAAAGGTAATAATCCGTTCAGAGAGTGGTTTGGAAAGATTGGAGAAGTACGGTCATTGTGTCCAGATGTGCCAATGCTTGTCCTAACGGCCACAGCAAGCAAATCCACTAGAAAAGATATGTCCAGAATTCTGTGCTTGAAACATCCAGTTGAACTAGTTGAAAGTCCAGATCGAGACAACATTAAATTGAACGTAAAAATTGAAAAATCATCCCTGAAAGAAGACGTAATGTTTGAGTGGTTGATGGATGATCTTGTAACCTTGCAACAAGAACTGCCGAGGCACATAATATTCTGCAAAACAATTAAAGACTGTGCCAAATTATATACAATGTTCCGGATGAATACACCCACAGGTATGCAGCATGTGCAGATGTTTCATTCGTGTACATGTGACTCCGTGAAATATAAAATAATAGAGGACATGAAAGATGAAGAGGGTGCAGTGCGGGTCCTAATCTGTACGAATGCAGCGGGGATGGGTGTTAATTTCAAGGGTGTTGACCATGTTGTCAATTTTGGTCCTCCCCATGACATGGACAGCTTCCTTCAGCAGATTGGAAGAGCGGGTAGGAGTGGAGAGAGAGCAGACCATCTGCTGCTTACAACAAGGCAGCAGTTACGCAGTGCTGACCAAGAACTAAAAGACTACGCTCTAAATGCAAATAAGTGTCGCCGTTCAGTTCTTCTCGAGAACTACAGTGCTGAGAATAGTGGCAATATTTTGCGCCACATGTGCTGTGATATTTGTGTGTGTGACTGTGGGTCAAGTGATTGCAAGTCTGAAGCATTTGTACATTTGGCACATCGCTATGTGAAAAACGACTCGGACAGTGAAGAGGATATGGACTATGATAGTGACTGCACAGACCTGTATGACTTTGAAGGAATGAACATCACTGGCATAGAGACAGATAGTGACTGATGTGATTGTTGTTGGTGTCATAGACTGTGTAACTAGCTTGGTGCTTTGAGCATTTTCTGCGTGTATACTTATGACTTAATTATAAAATAATGCTCATGAAAGTATTTTAATGATTTTGCTTCATAGCAAATTTCAATTTTGAAACTTTCACATTCGATGATTCTGTTGTACAAGCCTTAAATTGGATAATGTTGCTTTACACATACATGATTGTTTACATTTCTATATGAAATTTTTGAGAAAGTACTTGCATTAATGATTTGAAAAACAATGAAATCATTTAGATATTATTTGTCAGAAATACTGTAAAATCATAGGATAATTTTTATTATGTACATGTTTAATGGTCAAGGTCTTTAAAACTAGTTGTCGGGTAAAATCTCTTCATAGCTTATGATGTTTGTATATATATTAATATATATCAAAAGAATTTGAAAATGCATTTTATATTAAAGTTTCCACTTGCAAACAGAATGAGGTCAATTCTTATATTTTGATGGAGTGTAATCAAATTTGGAGAGAAAATAAAAACGCGAGTAATTTGGCATGGAGTTGAGATTTGACAAACTTGGGAAGTGTTTGAATTAAATCTTGGAATGTTGCTAGAAAAAACTGCAATCCTACTCCGGTGAGCTCAATATGCTATCTTGTACATACATGTATATAATTAAGTTACTTTCTTTTGCTTTATATTGTTTCATGTGTTTAAATACTGATGATTTGTATAATACTAAATAATATTATTCAGAATAATTAAAAAGATCAGAACTGGACTTTTGTTGCTATTTGTGTTAGATTGGCTTGTGGAATCATTCATGTTAGATTGATCTTTTGACATTGCCCAAAGCAACCAGGTGTGCATTCCTGTTTTGTTGAGAAAACTGTCCATGTCCTGTGTTGATTTTAGTCCGTCTAGAACACTTGTGTTAGTGACTCGCACAAAGTTCATACCTCCAAAGTCACTGTCACTAAATTTTGTAAACCATTTTCAATTTGGTGTCCCAGTCTGAACTTTTAAAAGTGTCATTTAAAAGGCTATTTAAAGACCGCAGTGGGGACACTACCATACCTCATATCACACCAGTACTGGGTTTTCCAGGAAGTGGACTCGAGAGTGACTTGATAATTTACTAGCCTCACGATCAAGCTTAAATCAATTTAGCTGGGTCACATGCACTTTTGATCTGTACCTACAGTTATACCCAGTAACACTGTTTCTATCGTAGCATTTGCAATGTATATTCAATTTCAAAATTGCAACCAGGTCAAGATAGGGTGTTGCATGTACAGCCACACCTGCAAATAAAGACCAGTGGCTGGAATAAGCCGAGACGGTTTCTTTTGTAGCCGAGCAGTTATTTGTTTTTCTCATTTTCTGCTAGTTTTTATTTGCATGTTGGTCTTAATTTGGAGGTGGCCTTTAAGACCGGTTTGAACGTATGTATGTAATTTTCATGTGACTCTACATGAGAGGCATCAATACACAAGTTTTGTTGGCGCTTGCAGTTTCTGCCATTGATCCTTGCAAAATAGGCATCTTCTCTGTGTCATGATTTGCACAAGTATTCAAGATAGATCATATAACTACAGAAAGTACTCTAGCAGGCACTCTAACCAAGGAATGAGGATTTTACTGGGTTATTCATATTCAGTCATTACACTATTTTTCATTTAAAGTAAATGACAATGAAGAGACAAAGTGTTCAGAATTTATTCACACAACACAGTCGGAGAAAATAATTTCAATATCGTCATCAAACAGATTTACAAAATTAGACCTAAAACTGAAAGTTATTCATACCTTACATAATGCACCTTTGACTCACTAAATGGGATTAATTGCAAAACAGAAAAGATCATCTACTCGAATAAAAACAATCGTCCTGCTACGTTTTAAGACTGTAGTTGATATTAACAAGATCTCTAAATTGGACTGAAAGTTCAGGTGACTGTGACCTTTGACCACAACAAAAGCTTTTCATAAGACAGCAAGCTCGACTATTGTATGTGTTTGCTAAAAAAACATAACTTTTATCTCTTTAATAGCAAAACAAAATCCTGCTAACTATGAAGCTAACTGAGATCACTGTGACCTTTTGACCCATTTCCATTGAGCAACAAAATGATACAACAATTATGTTCATATGTACAAAGTTTCAAAGCTATGCAGCAAATAGCTATAAAGTAACAGGTTAGAAAATAAGGGGGGCACAATTTGTAACTAAATCCCTACACTAAATGCACCTTCAGAAACTAAATAGAATAAGTCACTGTTAATATGTCTACTGTTCATGTGTACATGATCTGAAAGCAATGCAGAAAACACTGATCAAAATATTCATCTTAGTGCATTATTAATTACATGTCTTTGTAGTATTAAACTTTGTCAGAGTTAAGCATATAGATCTATTTGAAAGCACAACAGCAAACAAGACATCTTCATGCGCAATTTTAAGCATTACATTATTAAAATATTGAACAATTGTCTTTGTCAAGTCAAGTAATATTTATTTACAAGTCGGTGTACAAAAAACAGACAACATAAGCTTTGAAGAGCTTTTAAAACCGACTATATAAAGCATAAAATACACACATATGTAATTAAATATGACATAAACATGTTACACTTTCTTTGACTTACAGTTTAAAAGTTTTACACAAACAAATAAATAAATAGATAAATAAAAAAATAGCGTATATAATGAAATGCAACATTTCAGGCTATTTAAAACTGCAAGTCTAAGACGTTAACATTAAATTACTGTTCTGTGGTATAAGTATGTGTCAAGCATGAAATAAACAGAATAATTGCTTTATAGTATTTACTTTTACATTTAGATCACTATAACTTTAATGATATGATAGACTAAATGTATAATGATGTTTAAAGAAATGTTAAGTGGTGGATTCTGTTAAGCAGCTGTTTCTCCATTGATGACCAAAAATGATAATCATTTATTGAAAAAACAAAATTGAAGATAATTTTCCATCAGTTTGAAACCTGAAATACTTCATTTAATTCTTATCACACTATACAATATATTTACAGTTTCAACACTGAACATGTATACCAATTATTATTTACATTTCAACGGCTGCTCTGTCTATTTGTTTTGTCATCCAGTGATACACCCCTGAAGAGTATACATTTTTAAGAAGTTTCATATTGACTTCTCCGTTACAGTTCACGTTCTTGAGTTGAGTACACATTTCCTGGATGTCAGCCTCCTTCTTTGCTTTAACATGTTTGCCGTCATGCTTTACTCCCCCACTTTCTTTTAACAATTTGTCTCTTATCAAGTCAAGGGTTTTTACAATTTTGCATGCCGTCTGTGCAGAATGGAATGTGACATTAGCACCTTGTGTTTTTAGCTTTTTTTTTATTGTTTTCACCATAATTTCTACAAGATTGTCATTTGGAATGTTGGTCCCTAATCCACCAACTATGTTAGCACTGATGTTCCATGTGTACTCAAATGCTTGTCTTGGCGATAAAACACATTTCACATAAGCCAACATACGCCATAGCCACAACCTGTATTTCGTATGGCCAACTGATCCGGCAAAGACGCCTTCAAACTTAACATTCCTCATTGCTCGTTCACCGTCTCCATGTTTAAATGCCTCTGACGTGCTCTTCAGCAGAAGGGCCATGAACAGGAAAAGGCTGTCATGATGTGCAATGGATGTTGTTGGTTTCTGTTTTGAAGACGGCCTTTTCGCATCCCCATTCTCTAATGTGAATACCCAATCGTGAGCTTTACTAAGGTGCCTTTTAAGTCCAGTTTTTTTCTTGTAGGTTTTCTGACATTCAACACATTTGTACTGGCTATTTATGTTCATACTCTCCAGCATAACATTTTCCCTGTCAAACTCGCTTATCTGGTCTTTAAGTTCATTAAACATGAGTTTTCCTGACTTCACAGACTCTTCACAGACACTTGTCATTTCCTTCTTCAACCATTTAGCCTTCTCTTCATCAGAGACTACCAGAGGGTGTGGTCTGTTTCGGGTGGGCTCTTCATTGCAGCCGTTCATGCCAAAATGTTCCAGGGTTTTGGCCACAATGTGTGCTGTCATCACATCTTCAATGAATGCATGGTGTGATCTGGTAAAAAAAAAAGAATTGATAAAATGAAAGGCAAATATACATTTCAGTATTCACATGTTCACCATTTATTCATCAAAAGTCACAGCTTTAATATTGATTTTCCAGTTTTGAAATGCAGTTTTTACTTAATCTCCTGTGATCTTGAGCTACATCCAAGATCTATAAATTTCTTCTTGTGACTTATCTGTTTAGAGTCATCAGTATATATCCATATGTCTGAAAGGTTGGCGAACCACTGATGCATGAGGATGGTGTCCAGTGGAACGCATTACAAGCAATCAGCACTGGCTGCATCAATGTTTCATCCATCAATACTATATACTTGCTTTTATCATGTTTTAACGTTACTGTACTTTTATCCTCCTATGTGCACAACAGATCAAATACACAGTGGATCGGCCCATAACAGTATTGGTGTATTTGAGTATAGTAGTAGTGATATGGAATTTTTTGTGTAGAGGCTTAAATACACCAATACTGTTATGGGCCGATCCCCTGTGGACTGAATAGGTTGGAAAACCTGACAGTCTTTAACTTCGTGGCCAAAATGTTCCGTTAGCAACTACAAAAAAGAAAAAGAAAGAATATATCAACCGAATGCTCTGTCATATACACATTGTAAATTGAGTAACTGTGGCATTGACTAAATTGAATGTGAATTTCTAGGCATTTGTAGCCTAACATTTAATTCTTACGGATGTACTATTCTAACCGATAACCGATATGGTGCGTGAACATGCATAGCAACAAGAATAAAATGTGATTTATCGTTTTGAAAGGTTTGTTTTCCAGAAAGCTGTTATTAAATTCAAGGATCCAAAGTAGACCTTGATACAAAAGCAACTGCGCATAACACAATCTAATATCAAACTTATGTATCTTGTTCAATGGTTGTGAAGATAAACAAATATGGCCGACAAAAGTAGTGCAAAGTTCGGATAAATTGCGCTTAATAATATTTTATAAGGTTCTCTTTTAATGATACGTGATCACTGCACATTTTTATTTGCTATTCTTTTAACTGTTTTTAGTTTACATAATCTGAACAAAGTTTTAAGCATATGATGAATAGGAAATCGTCCTTGGTTCTTTAACAAGGCTGTACTGTCCGAAATTGATTATCTTATTACTTCCATTATTTCCCAGATTTTCAAATTTCAGTTGCTTTGTATGTAGCTACTGTTTTGATTTAGGGTATCAAATTGGCATTTCGAAGTTTTGTTTTAACAGGAACCATCAATGGTTATAGAGTTATTCCTTGTTTTAATGAAATTTATTGTGCAATCTCGGAAGTATGGAAGTATTTAGCTATTTGAAATGGTTATGTGGCAAAGTTCAACCAGATCCAGCTATGTAGACTTCCAGTCTAGATTGCTGTCACTATAATATGAAAATAGGCAATACCTATATCGGGCGAAAGCATAACAGGAATTTCACTTTTAGAAATGGTACGAATCTTTAAGGGACATAAAAACGGTTCAAGTTCCGAAAATTATTGGTCACGAATATCCATACAGTCATGCATCGAGGGTTGATTGCGAAAAGAAATGGTGCTTTTTATGGCATCACAAGAAAGAGCATCAAACTTTAGGAATGTGTATGAATACTAAATCTCTTTACATTTCAAAGTACAAAGCTGAAGTGTTGCGTTTTCAAACACAAAAATTGCAGACATTTAATGACAACAACAACAGAGTACCTGTAGATGCAATTGGAAGTCTTCGGCAAATTTCCTTACCCTTCATTCTGCCGAGACTTTGCGATTGCGTACAGACGGTGCATCGTTATAAGCATGTTATCGTATCGTCCATGGGTGCGGACAAATTGAAATCTTCCATGGGTAATCGTGAATTCATTTATTTATTGCTTTCAGTATTCAATTAAATACTCGCTTTCAGTATTCAATTAAATACTCGTACATACGTTTACCTATGGTTGGGCTTTGCCCGAAGGGCGCATTGCGCCCTTCGAACTTTCGCCCGTATTAAATGGAAGTGTCTCCACGCCCAGTTCAACCGGACGTTGTTGTTATTTCCTTTTCCGTCAATAATCCGCTATCAAGTGACTTCATTACCTATCAAAATTCAACTTTACCTATGACAAATAAATGCACGTGGAAAAGATTTGAATGGATTCTTTTGTTATAAATAATCCAACATCAACAAAGGGGTGGGTTTATAGCACCATTGGCGTCATGTCAATTGTAATTGCCCTAGCAAATTTGAACATTCAAACGTAACGTCATTTCATGAGTGTCATTGACATAATAACAACTTAATTAGTCAAGAATAATTAAGGCATTTAAGTTCTATAATAAAGCACATAGAATGCTTTGAAAGCAGGTTAGGAATAAGTGATACTGAGTTACTTCTTTTATTGAAAGGTGGGAAGGAAAATACTATAATCTAACACATTGGGTGGATTTTCTTTAGTTTTGACTTGAATATATATTAAAAGCAAATTTCATGATTTTACTCTATACTCAATTCTTGTAAAACTCTATATATTAAATTCTTATATTTGGGTTGTATACAATACATGTGAATGTATGGTTCAGCTAAAATTGAATTACTGAAACATTACTACCATGAATAATCACAATTAATCTTACAGAATTTATAGTTTGTTTGATTGGATTGTTTTAGATCAGAATACTAGAGCCCAGCTCCCAAGAGGCAAGAAGATGCCGTCAGAAATTATGTCAGGGAGCAGGCTTAGGGGTCACAGGTCGGGGAGTGGAAAGACTGCAAGCCAGTTTGGTAAGCTGATTTATGAAGCCCCAAAAAAGCAAGAAGACATGTATCCAATACAGTGGCCAGCATATGACAATGTAAGTATTAACTGTATATGGGTTGTAATATATAATATGACCCAGATGTATCAAGACACATAATAATAAAATTTTATTGTAAACAGTTTTCTTAGATATAAATCTGTTGAATGAAACAGAATGAAGATGTTGGCATATTTTGACCATGCTTTGGGAGGAAATCGAAGAAACTCAACTTGTCTGTTCTGGTGACAGCTGCCATCTCACATTCTACCAAGGACAGGAATCAAACCCAGGTTGAAATTAAAACAATTAAGTTCACTTACAACTGCCCTTATTGGACAGTGGCACATGTCCATGCTATCAACAGATGTCAAGACAACAATAACTTAATCAATGCTAACAACATAAGATAGCAACATTCATGTCTCCTTGCTCATTTTGAAAAGCTAAACCAAAATAATGAAATAAAACTGGTACAGAAATCTCAATATGCAACAATGTTTCTTAATTGGTTCTTGCACGTTTATAAAAATCATTAAGTATAAAACATTACTTACAGAGACAATTTTCTCTTTTAAATATGCATTAACTCATTCTGTAGTAAGGGCCATGTTGTTCATGCTTCATTGCTAGGTTTTGATCAAACTTGGTAGCAAGCTCAAACATACATACTTTCTTCTCTGCTTGCAATCTTGTTAGGACAAAACAAATTCTGCTTAAAATCTTAATTACCATAAGCTGAGGCATCATGCATGCATGAAACTCAGGTGAAAGATTTGGTATGCAGATATGTTGAACAACATGAATTAAGTTAGTTAATATTATAGAAATACTAAAAACAAAATGATAGAAATGCAAGGAATGGTTGTTAGCTATGCTACATTATGTCAACTCAAAATTTTAAGCTTATTAAAATTCTCTTTTTTTTTACAGACGGATGTTGAAAAGAGGATAAGTGGTGTGCTGGGACCTCTTTCCTTGTTTGCTCCGTTTCCTCATGAAGACAGTAAGTGTGTTACGTCTACTTTTCCCTAATGAATATTCAAAAAGTCAGTTTGTACAATACAATTAATTATCTAAATGTGTGTTTAGCAAAAAGTCAACAGTGCAGACCATGACCAGACTGCACAGAAGTGAAGACTGGCCAGGATTTGCACTGGTCACAAAAGCAGAATAACTTTGTGCCATTAGAATAAGGGTTATTGGTTTAAAATTTGGACAATTTTTTTTCTTTTATGTGTACATGTTATGTAATTGTCATTGTTTTTTCAATAAACTTATTTAACACATAGTTAGGCTGCTGATAACAAGTGATTCTGACTTTGCCACCTGCAGAGATCATGATTAGGAGATATGTTGGTGCAGTCCATTCCAATAATGATCGGCTCGTTGTCACTGGTTGTCAGTTCATTTTCAGTGAGCACCACCATGAACAAGCAATAGTTCCCTCTAAATTGAAAAATGGACTTAACAGTCCATAATTAAAAAATGCTTACCCCATTAAATTTCTTAAATGGACCCGTCTATTTTTCAGTTTGGAAGGCACCATTAAATGCTAAGGGGTATTCAATGAAAATTATTCTGACTGAATAAAAAAAACAGTGCAGATCCTGATCAGAATGCAAGGATGTGCAGGCTGATCATGATCTGCACTGGTCACAAAGGTAGAATCACTTGTCAATTACAGGGTAAGAGTTAAGACATTAAGTACGCTTAGGAATAAAGAGCAGCCACTGACTCTTAGCCTTTATGATGCAGATTCACATGCACAAAGTGACACGACTTTACATGCATTTTTACTACGTACATACTGTTTTGTTCCTTTCATTAAGTATTTGATATTTTCAGTGCTTATCAAGGGTAAAATTTGGGCCTTCACCTTACTCTGATTTACATCACTGAAAATGATATTGCATGAGGAAGGTAAATATTTTGCACAGAGCAGCTGAATAAATGAGTAAAGTGTATTGTATATTTTTCAGTGCATGAGGAAGCACCTATGGAATTGGAAAGACCCATTACACCTATTGATGTAAGTGTACTGCAGCATTTCTGTTGGACTTGACCGTGAGCTATCAAATTTCACACTGTTGTAACCATGAACTTCCAAACTGTACATTACAAAACTATGAACTACCATTCTTCACATTGTGAAAACCATGAATTACCATTCTTAACATTGTGAAAACCATGAACTACCATTCTTTAAATTGTGAAAACTATGAACTACCATTCTTTACTTTGTGAAAACTATGAACTACCATTCTTTGCCTTGTGAAAACTATGAACTACCACTCTTCACATTGTGAAAACCATTATTCTTCACATTGTGAAAACCACCATTCTTTACATTGTGAAAACCATGAACTACTAATCTTTACATTTCGAAAACAGTGTGGGAAGCAGACAGATCAATACACTTGTAGTTTTTCAGCTATTTGCTTCATTAGGCAAGGGATATAAATTCACTGAATTTGCTTGTTGTTAGTTAGGTAGGCAATATTTTCAAAACTGAACTTACATTGGTTTTAAGTACATGAAGATGGTATTCATTAAGTTTCTGACTGGTTTTAAACGTAAAACCATTCAGAAATATACAAAGAACATGAAATGAATTGATCAGTGTTAGTTTATTTTAGTTTATACTAATTTATTTTAGCTCAATTGTGAAGAAAGCTTGTAGCTTATCGAGTCACTCTCGAGTCCGCTTCCTGGAAAAACCAGTACTGGTGTCATATGAGGAGGTACGGTGGTGACCTTGGTGGGGCTCGAACCCGCAACCTCTGGGATGAGCGGCCGACACCTAAACCTCTACACCACCGATCGATGTTGATTACCACTTAAATGGTTCAAGAAAAATGATACTAGGTTGATATCAAATTAAGTTATTATATAATTAGTACTTGAAGGGCTGCCAAATGATGATGGCAAATGGAGACATTTAAGGTTTAAAACACTTACATTTTGTTAGATCTAGTGCCTTAATTGATACATGTTTCTGTGTAAACTCTGTTGCATTTATGTATTTACAAGTTTGAGAACTGTCACACACGCCGTTTGTTTACCCATTGTAGGAAGAAGTTAAAGTGCAGCCAACCTCGTTTGACAAACTTGCCATGTATATTCGTCGAAGACTTTCTCCACGTCCTGATGTCCCACACCTTTCCTTTGAAGATCAACAGTTGCTGGTATGTTTTTCTATTTGCGTGAAGCAGTTACTGATGTAAGGTCATATTAAACTTTGCTTTTGTTCTCAAATGTGAATTAAATAACTGAATATGACAGCCCTAGGAACATAATTATTTTTTCTTTAAAAAAGATAGACAATCACATCATGATTATTCTTTATCTTTCAACATAGTAGTTCCCCTTAAAGTTACAATGTACATGTATACATGTACATATCACTTTCTCTTCTAGTTTAAGACATTTAATTCATTACTACTTATCAGATGGCAAATTTTGCATACACCAGTATTTTATGTGTCATATGCGACACTTAGGCATTCTGTAGGCTATATAACTTTGACATGAAACTCATTTTCGCTGTTACAGTATTTATTGAAGCAAGATTTCAGAATATGGAATAGTTTGTTCTTTACCTTAGAAATAAAAGTTATGTGTGGTTTCAATTTCAGATTCTTTATAAATCAGAATAAAAAAATGAAATTATTATAAATATCTGCAAAGCAATCCAATGGTGGCAACAAACATTAAATGACAATGGAAACATTAATTGGTTGACAGCATAATAGGAATAGAAAGCAGTTATATCTATCAAGAGTCGGACGAATGGAGTTTGTTCCAAAAACTAACTTCATATAAGTATGTGTTCTCTCTTAGTCTGATAATGAAATTTGTTGTGTAGGATCCGTCAGTAAGTCTAGCTTTGCACTAGATGTATGGGATTTAATGATCTTATTTGGCTTTCATTGCCTATTTCAGGCAGGAATCTTGATGGGCGAGGTGACAGGTGTGTGGCCAGAGATTAGAAAACAGATAGATGATCCTTTTCTGGTGAGTTCCAGTTACATTATACAAATTTGTAACCTTGCTGAAGCCAGGGTTTGATCTTCTATTGTAAGTTGACAACACCTAACAATGCACAGTAAGAAGGCTTTGGACAGCATGGTAACTACATGTTCAACAAGCCAGTTTGTCTGTAAAGCCATACCTCAATCTTACTCACACCCTCTAGGTAGAAAATGATTTTGTATTTGCGACCAATGCAGATCTGCGCTGTTTATTATTGAGTCAGTAAATGTTCAACGAGCACTCATTTAATCTACACCTGATGCTGTCCAAATTGGAAAATAGACACGTCAGATTGCATAATAACTGCAAAACACAAAAATATAAGAATAACTAATGCCTACACAGTGTATCTGCAATATCAAAATGATAAAAGTGACAAATTTTTGGTAAAAATTATTTAGTGGAAGTTGAAGCAATGTTACGTACAGAAAACTTGTGTACAGAAAACTTGTGTACATTTTCTTGCAGAGTGCTGTTGAGAACCGAGAGTTGAACCGCAGAATTACTGTACACATTGTAACAGTCTGTGAACAACTGTTTCTTCACTATCTCAAGAAAGCTGAAGGTTTGTGTATTGTTTATTATAGAATTAAACTATGATTAAGCATTGTTTATTGTCTGATAAACAATGATTTGGAAATGTGATGAATGATCATTAACTAACCAAGCTACATGTAGGAGGATGTTTATATTGTTGAGAGTATTGTTTCTAAAATATACCAGACATTTTATAACTGTTGTTTCCGTAGCAAATGATATTTCAGGGATCACGTTTGAGGACGACTTGGGCGGAATAGTCGCCATATCCGGGGGCCATTGAAAATTTGCCGTGATCGCATAGAAAAGCGAAAACAAAGTCGCTCTAATTTTCGTAAACACTGACAATGAAAAACTTCTCCCTAATGTCTCTGGAGGGAGAAGTCACTTCTCCCTATGAATCTGGGCTAGCGTGATCCCTGATATTTGGTGTATTCTTATGCCTTATACATGAACAATTCTGCTGATGGCCCATTTAACCCAATGGTAAATTGGCCATCACAGAATTTGGTAGTCTGTTGTAATACAACATCCTGAAATTTGTTCGCTGCTGATTTTACTCATAAAAATATATTTGACCAATTGTTGCATGAAACATAGCATAAAACATGCAGCACAGTTTAGATATTTTTTAAGTGATCATTATAATAATTCTGTTTCAGTGTTGAATAGCCGTGGCATCTTTAGTGGTCCTGCAAATATGAGTAGATTGAAGGCACAGTTATCATTAGATGCAAACAAATTGTAAGTACATATGTATATTCGAGCTTTATTCAGTGAAAATTAGTGTCTTAACCATATATTAAGCTGTTGTAAATACTGTATAGTGGCTTATGTTCACAGGGTTTTAATTTTCATTTTAATTCACAATACAGTAAACTCCATATAAAATAACTCCAGATATAGCGAAATTCCAGCTATAAGGAACACATTTTCTGTGCCCGTTTTTATTCCTTCTTTATTTAATATCAAAATGTTGTCTGGATATACAATAACATACTGGATGAAATATGGTAAGAAATATGTATGAATGAGTGGTTTATGAAATTAGTATAAACTGATAAAAAATTATGATAATGCTCTTTAATGCTCTGATGGCCTAGCCAGTCATAATATGTAAATCATTCAAATGCTTTCTTATATAACAATTTCCAAGTCTCCAAAATCAGTGGACAGTTATTGTTAAGATACTGTAAATCTTTACCAAGCTGGTGGTAAGTCATTCCACTTTTGTGGCCAAGTGCGGATCATGATCACATGAACAACTGTACTGTCTGCCTATTTGTTATTTGGTGATTCTGTTTTCACAGAGCAACCCTTTGAACAATAAATGGTATCATCCAAATAGAAATATAGAAAAGTTCATTTTAGAAATTCAGAGAGGTAAAAGTTTCAGTATGTTATTAAGTTATTAATTTGGTGTCCAAATTTTTGTGTCCACATGCAAATTTTTTCACCATCAGAGTCATACATGTATACGAAATCTGTTTTGTTTTCCAGTCTGGACATATTAACAATAAGGCGGTATCTTGTGGCAGACATGCGTGGTCGAGATGACCTAGATTCACAAGGTTCCCTTGATTACATGTTCTCTACCAAAACACCAGCAAGCAATGCTCCCAAAATGTCATATAAAGGAATGGTGAGTCTTGTTCAGTGTATTATCATG
Organism: Saxidomus purpurata; assembly: GCA_022818135.1. NCBI lineage: Eukaryota > Metazoa > Mollusca > Bivalvia > Venerida > Veneridae > Saxidomus > Saxidomus purpurata. The sequence continues at coordinate 13,371,653 of JAFMSR010000018.1, forward strand.
TATTTATAATATCACTGTATAATATCTATTCTTTCTTTCTGAAGGTAGTGTCCAAGTTCAGTTGAAATTTAAGCGTATATTGTTTTTTGTTATTTAATCTTATGCTTTGTTTTATTTGTTTAGAGATTGACAGACCTTTCCAAAAGTGTATAGGTTTACATTCTGTCTAAACAGACTAAAAAAGAAAAATTTAAACAAGTTTGAAGATTTTTGCCAACAGATTATTTTAGGTGCTGCTTGAATCCATTGTATCACTAAACACAAAGAAACTGTTCAGTATTTGCAATCAGTTTTCACAAAGTCTATGTTTAATGTGCAGACTCATTATGAATTCAGACTGACTGCAATGGCCAAGCAGTTTTTGTACAGGATTATTTTCTCACCAGTAATTTGTGCTACATCCTGTTTCCTTTTGTTTTTTTGCGAAATACAGGTAGAGATGAGCAGACCAAAGTCTAACAAGCAGCGATTCAGATATAAAAGTCCAGAACAGGAAGCTAGAAAAGTAAGTATAACATTTATAAGAAGATTGTCTGTTAATTTAACAGTGTTATAGTGTGCTACGCTGCTTGGTGACTTTTAATCAAATAAGCTCTTCTGATTGAAAAGAAAGATTTCACAAAAGAACCAAGCTCTGTGGAGTTCCCGCAACACAATGTGAGGAATAAATTTTAATCTGAACGAAATGTCTAATAACAGAAACTTTTTCTTGCATACCGTCTTGCACTTTAAAGTAGATTTCTAAATGCAAACTTATCAGAATGATACATTATCATATAAAAACAAAGGATATTCAAATGCCGTGTTTGGGAAAGTAACATCACAATGTTTTATAACGTTACAGATTATAGCCAACATGCCAACATTGGATATGATGCAGTTAGGTGACTTGATAGCTGAGATGCCAGATAGGCAGCTGGATACACCGTCACAGGGTAACAGGAACTTTCACCCTGCTAAATTTATAAAATGAACTTTTGTGTATCAATTTGAACACTACCATTAATTGTTAAAAGGGAGTGGTGACTAAAAATGTACTAGCTAAATAGAGAAGAAAGCAAATCATTATCAGAAGGAACAAATGTGCAGGCTGGTCATGATCTTCACAGGTTTCAAAGGCAGATTTACCTACCGCCAGCAGGATGAAAGGTTAACATTGCACAGACATTGTGGTTTTTCTATGCAGTTTAATTCATGACTTTGGGTAACTTCTAAAAGGGCTTGTGTAACTTTCATTAGTGGACAATTTCTTATTGACACAACACCAGATATATTCACACATGAGTAAAATGTGTCATTTAACTCAGAATGCATTCCAAAGGTGAAAAGGTATGATCATAACTTTACATTTGGTTGAAATATGTTAATATAAAGATATAAGGATTTTGGTATACAATTTATGTACTTACTTCGAAATGCTTTTGACTTTATCATAGAAGCGCATTATTGATAAGATGATTTTGCTCGTTTACAGGGTCAGAGCAATCAACATCTTCCAGGGCTTCAACAATACCATCAAAATCTTCTGGGTATGTTTACATTGGCAGTAATTGACAGACTCCTTGATTTAACCTTACGTTCAGAACTTCCAAAATCCACTTGCTCCTCTGTCAGTTTGGATAGTAAAATTGTTAATAGGATAACTTAATGAAATGTATTGACGGTACTGTACACACCTGTCTAACTCCCTTCAGTAGTGTGAAGTTAAAGGTACTCACTTCAGAAGCTTCACTTGTTTGTCTGATAAGGGCATTAGTAATTTGGACATACATTGTAACAGTAGCTAGTGTATACCAGAATTAGAATCTGTCCAGTTGTGCATTTCTTGGTTGTCTGATAATAGCATTGGTAAGTGCACTCGCTTGTCACCAGTGCTACAGAGAGTTGATTTGCATCCTAAGAAATAAGAGAGATGATGCATAAATCAGTAAATCATGTATGGCTTGCATAATGTCAAATGGTTAAGGAGGAGGGAAGGTGAAGGTTGGTACATGTATGTGTGCATTTATGTATAAATAAACATTTTAAACATTGTGATATTTTTAGTCCCCCCCCCCCCCCCCCCCCCCCCCCCCCCCTTACCAGCATGGATTTAGACCCCCCTTCCCCAACAAAAACCCCTGAAAAATTTTTTTTTTTTTTTTTTATTTTTTTTTTTTTGTTTTTTAAAAAACTGCCCAACTATACTAATGTTGAAACAGATGTTATACCCCATAAAAATGCATTTCAGTCATTTAATATAACTAGTAAATAATAATAATTCTTTTTGAATATACTTATTTGTTTTTGACATTTTCAAGGATGTCTAAGGAGACCAAGTCTAAAGAGAAAGTGCTACTGAAGCGTTCAAACTCACTGCCACAAATTCAGGTCGGTGAAAACTTGATGGACGAACTGGGAGTTGAGGAGAATGTCAGGGTAGATAAGCTGGAGCAACAAGAATTAAAACTTCTACAGGGTGAAAATGACCGGATTGCATATGTAAGTATTGTTTTAAAACAAAATTAACTAAGGCTGTCAATTGAAATAAAGCTATTTTCCTTAGCTGTTTTCTGACAAACAGTTGGTCAAATATTGAAAAGTCAGAGATTTTATTTACAGTCCTACTGAATAGTGTTAAATACTATAAATTGTAACGGTGGATAATTTAAGATACTCATTTAATCTAAGTAATCAATCAAAGCTATGATGCACACTTTAAATGTATGGATTTGAATTGATAAAAAAGACTAATCCTTTTTGCTTTGAACCGGTATCAAATCTTTGGCTTAAGATTGGCTAGGTATCAGCTCAATTTCAAATCTGGCCAATCAGGAGCTGAAATTCTGTAGACTGGATTCTCAATTTCAATTTTCACCAATCAGAAGCTGTAAAATTTAGACTGGTTTTTAAAACTTCAGGAAGAGGCAGCAGATGGTAGCAAGAAGCCTCAGCTTGGATCCAGGGAATACGTTGCAAATGATCTTCAGAAACTTATTGGCAAGTCAGAAGATGAGAAGAAATCTGAGGAGGACATGCCGCCACTCCTTCAGGTTAGATTACATTTAAAAATTAGCACATTAACAGTCTTTATTTTAGACATTTTGTAAAATATCTTTTGACTGTTAAATTTGAGTGTATTATGTAATTACAATAGAATTTTTCAAACATTTTTAGCTCACCCGGCACAAAGTGCTAGGGTTAACTATTAAGACCACTCACCATCGACCGCCATAAGTCATCATTCTGTCTATCCACCATTTCCTTCAAACAACATCGCCGCTGAATCCAATAAGCCAATGTTGATGAAACTTGGCTGTGATGTTCCTTGCATGAAGCTCTATTAAATTTATTCAAAGAATTCCATTCCATCCAGAACGGTTCTAGTTTCTATGACAACAAAACAACTAAAAATTTCTTCTCTGAAATCAAATCATGACTCCTGGGTCAAACTTGACCTGCAACATGGGTCACCTGATTTCACATACAAGTCATCTAGGCTTAAACAGGGAAATCTTCAAAAATCTTCTTGTCTAAAACCACTAGGTTCAGAGCTTAGATATTTTGATTGTAATGTTGTGTAGTGGACTTCTACCTCTTCTTCAAATCATGACCTCCCAGTCATGATTCTTTCTGTGATGCGATTGTTGACCTTGTATTATAGCCAATGGTAGCCAGTTGAGCAATAAAAGGCCAGTTTTGCACACTTGTTTTGCATATAAAGTGAACTATTCCAATTCCATGGAAATCATAATTGAATGTTGTGTGTTGTCATGTTACCTATAGAATATCAGTATTGAAGAGCTACATTGTATATTCTTTAAAATAGATAAAACTAACCATATAGTTGACATTTAAGCTGAGACTGCTCCCAACAGAGTACATGATCATAATGGCGGTCTGAACCTGAAACAACCTAAAGTGTAACTGCTGCAGCAAGTGTCAATTGTCATAATTCATTTTACTACTAGTAGTATAGAGCCTGTGTGTTGTTATCTACTGTAAGACTGATTTTCTTGTGATTTATGGTAATTATGTAACTCTCTTGTAGGCCATTACAACAAGTTACAAACATGATGGTCGGAAGGAAGTCCTTGAGGAGAAACTTGCAGAACTCAAGGAGAAAGAACAGAAAGATCATCAACAGAAGAGGTTAAATATTTATGAAATAACATCCATTTCAGCGGTGTTAGTCGTTTAATAAACAATAATTTGGAGTACTGATATGCAGTAATTAGCCACGAAGGCTGAAGGCCTGAGTGGTTTATAACTGTGCATCAGTACGACAAATTATTGTTTATTAGACAATAACAACGCTGAAAAGGATGTTATTTCCATTCTAACATGACCAGTTATCACAAAAGGTGAATAAATGCAAATCTTTATTTTCTACGCGAACGCTTCTTCAACGTCATGCGGCAAAACATGACATCATGTTTACAGCATATCGGTCCCCATGTTGTTTATGGTTTGATATAACATAATTTTTCTACTCTTTGTATAAAGAGACAAAATCGTGAGTCATGTTAGAATAAATGTTTACATTTTTCACTTTAATACAGTTATGAATGTGATGAAAGTAATTTTCACAAATTTCTCAAAGGCTTTGATTATATACACAATAAACTTCCAGATGCTTTATTGATAAAGTAAACTCTCAAGGTTTTAAAGATTCACAAGATAACCTTTATTTATCTCCACGACTTTAAGAAGTTCAGACTAAGAAGTCACAGCCTTAAATTATGAAAAAAGGCTACACTATATGTACATTAAAATACATGTTTTGAAAGGTTTATCACTTTAAGATAACAGTTAGCCCGAGATAGGAATCAATATTAAGTACATGTATAGTGTATGCCCCAACCTTAACACACAATATTTTTATTTCCAGTATACCTTTGAGGGAACCTAAACATCCTCAGCCGGCTGTGGTGAAAACCAAACTTCCAAATCAGGTTTGAGTTTTAATTCATTTGAGCAAATAGTTCTGTATGACAACTATATATATTCCATTTATATGAACAGTTTTTATTCCTAGTTTGAAGGTTTTCAAAATGATGTCCAAGCATTGTATGTGCTATGTTAATTTCTATTGATGTTAAAGTTATTGCTTGAACAAACTGTAGAATAATGAGAGCACTGTTTTGGCACAGATATCAGCCCCATGAAGCTTGTCCTACAATATAATCATACTTTCATGATTTTATGTATGTTTTTTAGATGGAGGTTCGAGCCTCAGATATCAGAGTGTCTGAGCGTGTGTGCATGTCATCTATCACTCTGAACAGATTTGCAACAGTTTACAACGATTTACTAGAGGAGGTAGGTACAGTCAATACTTGCAAATGCATTACTGAAGCCTCTTAATTAAGTACAGTTCAGGGAAAACATAGCCTATGTCTTCATGCATTTTCATAAGGTATCTGTCCAATGTATTTAGACTTCTTCTGTTAAACATTCTGTTAAATGGCAAACTATTCTTGTAATAATCATAATGCACAGGGCTGGGTCTGTAACAAAGTTTTATGTTACCAGATGGTGTATTGAAGCTGTCACATTCAGTATGTTAAACATTGAATTGGAATCTGATTGTAGCATTTCAGGTATTTCTCTGACAATTCTGTTACTTGTAGATTGATGCAGCCACTGTGAAACAACTTGACAGAAATCTGTTCCTTGGTGATGAGATACGAGAGGTTTATCATGAGATTATGAGAACAATACCCACTCAGCATCTAGAACTGGATGATGTAAGTTAATATTGACTTTATACTATCCTGCCATGTCAGCTAACGTTTTGACGCTTCGTCTGCAGGCAGCAAGTGATTGTGCCTTAATGACCACTGCAGATCATTATTTGCTTGTACATTCTTGCGTACTCATTATCTCCATTGCAACAGTATAGATAAGAAGTAGACTGCACAAATTTACTAATCAGTCAGTAAAATTTAGTAAGCACCCCCTTTTTTATGCCACCGAAGGGTGGCATATTAAAATCGCACCGTTTGTCCGTCCGTCCGTGCGTCCCCACTTACAAATTCGTGTCCGGACTGTAACTTTGTCATGCATTGAAGGATTTTAAAATAACTTGGCACACATGTCTAGCACATCAAGACGACGTGTCGCGTGCAAGACCCACATCCCTACCTCAAGGTGAAGGTCACACTTGGAGTATGAGGTATGGAATCCTCTATATATGCACACATTCGTGTCCGGACTGTAACTTGTCATGCTTGAAGGATTTTCAAATAACTAGACACCATGTCTAGCACTCAAGACGACGTGTCGCGTGCAAGACCCCCACGTCCCTAGCTCAAGGTCAAGGTCATCTTAGAGTTTGAAGGCAATGGATTCCTCTATATATGCATATATGCACTACACCCATTCGTGTCCAGACTGTAACTTTGTCATGCTTGAAGGATTTTAAATAATTTGGCACAAATGTCTAGCACATCAAGAGACGTGTCGCGTGCAAGACCCACGTCCCTAGCTCAAAGGTCAGGTCACACTTAGAGTTTAAGAAGGGATTCCTTTCCTCTATATATCATATATGCACACTTCGTGTCCGCCGACTGTAACTTTGTCATCCATTGAAGGATTTTAAAATAATTTGGCACAAATGTCTAGCACTCAAGACGACGTGTCGCGTGCAAGACCCACATCCCTACCACAAGGTCAAGGTCACCTTAGAGTTTATAGGTAATGGAATCCTGTATATATGCATACATTTGTGTCCAGACTATAACTTTATTATGCTTTGAAGGATTTTAAAATAACTTTTCACAAATGTCTAGCACATCAAGCGGTTGTGTCCGTGCATACCCAAGTCCCTACCTCAAAGGTCAAGGTCCACTTAGTGTTTAAAGTATGGAATACTGTATGCATGATTACTCTGTCATGCATGGAAGGTTTTATTACATAGCACTTTATTGAGCACAGGGAGGACCAGACTGTGAGGCACCTCTTTCGGGGGCATTCGTCACTTGTGAGGGACAGCTCTTGTTGAATTATCAATTATAGATTAGTACATGTACTGTCCAAACAGAAAAATGAATAAGTCAGTTTATGAAGTTTAATAGATTCAGGGTTATTCCTATTCTTTTATCGTCGTATAAAGCAGCATGAATGTGTAGAAGCTTAGTCTCAACATTTGCCATCATGCAATAGTAGTACATAAGCTGCCGGCATGTATAAAGTCATTGTAAGAAGAGAAAGAATTGTTGCCATCCTGGTACACAACTGCATTGATTAGTGTTTTTGTGTGAATAAAGTTGTCTGTCATGGATAAGAGAACAGGATGGAATCGATGCAGGCTGCTTGGATACTGGCACATAGTTCTAAAATTGAAATTGTTTTCAGGATGAATCAGTGGTACCAGCTGCCGAATCAGTGAACATGTCGGGAACAATGGCGTCTGCATCATTGGTGCGTAAGCAATCTGACAGGGTCATCAATCCAGCATTTACTAAAGACCACAATAAACCTCCATGGGGAGAAGTTGACCAGAAGCAGTGGGTTAAAACGTGAGACTTTTTTCCATCTGTATGGCAAAGTAAACCCATGTTTACTTTTAAGTATCACGTTTTGAAATTGAAAATGTTAATGTTATTTTTTTATCTGTAATTCACTTGAAATTTGAAATAAATAAATTCCTTTGCCTTGGAAAGACACTTTTATTATGATCGATGTATTTAAAGTACAAAATTACCATATGATGATATGCCATTATCATGAACACAATGATTTATACAATAGTTTTAGTTCTTAATGAAAAATGTGAACACCGTGTCAGTATGACTTCTTGGATATGATTGCTGATACATGTAATATAATAATTATACAAAAGTGCTCCTATCTATACATTTTTCAGTCCGAATAATCCACCGAAGAATTTCCAAGGAGAGGATGTGTTTGCACCACTTGTAAGTATCTTGCTTCTAATCATTTTATCAGTATATATGACTTTAAGTAATTTCTTCTCCTTTTAGATTCAAAAGAGAGATATTCTTTAATTTCTCAAAGATTCTGAACATAATTGCTTTCTATAAAAAAAGTTGATACATGTAATAAATACATTGTGTAAACTTAAAGAAAATTCCTTTTCAGTGTTATCTATTTTTAAGTAAAGGAACCGTTTTTGAATGTTCCACTCCACTGCTTGCAGCAGTTTCTGTTTCAAAATTTTGATATAAATCAAAACTAAGAATACATAGAATATTGTGTAAGAGTATAAAGTTTTATAGAATTTATGTTGAAAAATCATATTCTCTTTTTAAACACCGGTGTAGAAAAATTATGCAGCAATTTTTGGTAATGGTCATTGTCATATGTCTTGAGGCTGAAGCTTTAAAAGCTTATTTAACAGGTTCTAATAGCGAAAAGGTACAGGGATACTTTTTAATTTAATTAATCTACATGCATGTGTAGTTATATTTGTATAGTTTGTTCATTTTAAACAAATGTTTTAAGAACGACCTGTAAAATGTTAAATTAACATTGTAAAGGTTTCACAGTATAAAGGCTAAGGTAATGTGTTTGTTTATTACATTGTATAGTGGCACCCCTATGTAAAGGGACAGTCACGTGCGACTTACTGGACGCATTTCTTTTTCAAGTACCTACTCTCTAAAGTCCTATTCGTTATAACTCATTCCTGGCAGGTAACTTTAAGGGTAGGCTTATATTGCAAACTGAAACCAAACTATATTGCTGTTTGAAATAACCACCAACATCTATTTAAAGGTATATTTGAGTGTAAAAGTTCAGTGTTTCAGAAGTTTTCCTCTCTCATTCAGACGTGCTTTTGTTAAAACGGTTACATGATTACACGATGAGTTAATATCTATACAAGTAACGAAGAAATGTGTATGTTACGTATAGTTAGATGCAGAGGTATGTATAATAATATTGCCGTTGCGCTTTTGCATGCAAGATTAAATTCAATTCCACAAACTTAAAGCCTTTTTAAATACCTGACTTCTGAAGGTCATCATTAAAACAATCATGTTTGTTTGTCATTGCTGATTTATTAAAAATAAATCGTTAGTAAAATGATAGGATGTACATGTAGCTATTTTTACATCTTATTCAAAGAACACGTTCTTACAAACACAGATTCACCGGAATAATTCAGTAGGTTAAATGTAAGGCAGTAACAGGTTAAAGTCTGTTGAACTAGTGTCGTTAGCACTCTTGGGATTTTTGATTTTAAAAAATTAAACTGTTTGCATAATTCTATATACCAAAATCAGTTGTCTGCCTTTTGCAGAGTATTGTACATGCTGCCAAAAATGAGACAGATATTTGCCATATCCTTGATTGACTAAAGCTGTAGCTGGAATTTAATTTATACTATTAGTGCTGTAGGCTCGCGAATTCTCAAAACTCTACATGAATGTATTAAGTACATTATTGTCAGTCAGCAGTTACAAACAAACAGTTCTTTTAATTATGGCCTTAAATTCAACCCTTACTGTCTCTAAATTGTCCCTGATTACATGACATTTAAGACAGTATAATAGCATGTAATTAATATCATATTAATACGTTGACTTTTTTGTAATTACAATGTAAATATTTTGTTCATATTTAATTGATATTGAAAGCAGTCCGTTGCAATACAGAATTTGAATTTGAAACATTGTGTTTGTATTCAAATTATGTTCACAGCCTATTTAAATCTGTTTGAATCGGTTTGCTTGACACTTTGCTTAAAGATAAATCAGTATCATTGCTAATACAGCATTTTAAGAAATCAGGAGGTTGTTTTTAAAAGGCAAAAATTGTACAAATGTACTAGAAGCAGAACGTTGTCAAAAGGCATCTACACGGGATTGTATTATGTGTGCAAAGTATAAGATGACTATCACAGCGTATAGACATAATTTTGTAGTAAACTAAAATTATTTTAACTTTAACGTTTTTCATTTCCCTGTCAAAATGTGTTGCTTACGCACGAACTTTTAGCCAGATAAAATGCTGTGATGATAAAGGAATCTCACATTTTCCATTCTAGAGTTAAAAGGGACTAAGATATGTTTTCTTTCCCAATATAAAGAGTACTGCATTATGGGAATAAACCATCATACATGTCTTGTAATGCATTATAGCTAAGAGGCAACCTTATATCTATAAGAAATAGATATTATTACTTAAACCCAAAATTTAGATAGAATGTGTATTTCAAAAAGTTGAAAAATAGGTATTACATTCAAATGTCACATGCAGGTGGCCAGATTACAGAAGAAATGTGTTAAAGTGATTTTTTCGGTCTAATGCAACCCTTTGAAATAAGAAGATATTGGTAGCTCAAGTATCTGATATGATTTAACTCTTTCGCCAATTTTTATCTGTAAATATCGTGCTTAAATTTGATACAATGTATTTAAAATCAAGAAACTTCAACGAAATTGTGTTAAATTTAATTAGAATCGGGTTTAGAGACTTTTTTAATAAAGATTCAGTTCACTAATGTCAGAGGGCACCGTTATCTCTATGTCATATCCTCTAAAAAGTCCTGTTTCTGAATGAATTCCCCGTTAAATCTCCCCAGTGACTCATGAAATGAGTATCATTATATCCTTTGCATGCGTACTGATCCATTCCATGTTCTTCTGTTATCTAACTAGATACCAACGCCAGTTTCATACATTCATTTACTGGACTTCATGAGTTTTCATCTTCATTTTAATAGAGTAAAACATTTTATGATTTCTATAAAGCCAAGCCACTCTATTAACTCATACATAGTAGTTATCATTCCATATACATAATAAACCTTTTTCAGATAAATATTTATTTCATATTAAATAGTCAGGAATTATTCTGAAGAAAAACTTGTTACTATATTTAGGTCAACAAATTGCATTGAAAAATAATTCTACTTCAGCTGGTACAGTAGAATACTTCTGAAAATCTTTTGGAAGGCGTAAAAGTCACGTTTCATTTACAGTTGATGAATATAAGAAATTTATAGACGTCAACTTATTATTAAGACAGTTATTACAGGAGTTGTAACTGGTACAAGTTAGAAATAAGTGTACTTTTACACTACGTAATGTGGTACTTCTCATTTTCAGAGCAATCTTGAAGACTTGCTTCAACTGGTAAATGCTGCTGCCATTTTATGCTGCAGGCCTATTCTAACATACTTATATTTTCATAACCATACCCATATTGCAAATTATGTTCATTTTCTGCTACAGTCCTAACATGCCTGATTTCATTTAAATTACCTTCCATCATTTTTTTATTCCTTGTTTGTTACCCAGATGATATTTTGTAGTACTGACTCATTTACTCGATTGTGATAAAATGTCCTTTTGAAATAGAACTCAAGACGTTGATACAATAGAAAACTTTTCTTGATGTTACAGCGTAACATTTTGCATTTGTTACGCAACATGGATATCTAGGTCATCCTTCAACAATGGCCGTTCAGGCTTAATTTTTTTCAAATCAAAGTCTTTCATGAAACATTATTTACGCTGGGCCTCAGTACCTCAAATAGATACAAATGTACATGTCTGTCGTAATCAGCGAGCATAACATATAAATTATTGCTTCTATCCTGCTTTATTAACGGATTAATAAGTCGTGTAGAATAAAAGAAAGACGTTTTATGCTTTTGAAATATGTCCTTGTTTTCTGTTTATATTCATAATTTTCATTGCTTAAAGTTTAATCACTTTAATGAATTCTTAAACCTTTATCTGCTTTTTTCAAGTTATGAAATCAAAATATGTTGACCATAGTCCGTTAATTGATAAAGAACCACATTTGAAAATTTTAATAAATAACTAATATCTGTCCATGTATACAACAAAATATACATAATCATCAAGTTAAATGTTATTTCTTTGTACTTAAAGCAAAGCTACTTGTTTCATAACTTTAATATTTTTTTCATTAACCAGATAGTTATATACATTGACTGGTGCATGCATTGTATATTTGTTCGGATAACTTTGCCAACATATCATTTTGCACCTTTGTACAGGGCCCTGTACAGCTTGCAAGCATCTTAGAGTGTTGTGATATGTAAATTTTATTTGCTTTGATAAGTTATACTTTGATTTTTTATTCAGGAATCTTGAATAATTTCAAGTGAATTTATTTTATTACAGACACCTATACAAGAGCTGTTAGAAATGGTATAAGTATTGCCAAAAATGAGTGGTTATTTTTCAAGACTTTGAAGATAAATTTTAGAGTCTTATTCTAATGGAATTGTTTGATACTGCCTTTTTGACAGTTGATTATGTTTTCTAACACGAAATAATATAGATGATAGATGTTTATTTTGTTGCTTGAAGTGAATTATCAATAAGGATAGTACCGCCTCTCACGCTTGCATTTCAACAGTTTCGGCGTATGCAATTACTTCTTAAAAAAAAAACATTGTGCTTTTTTATTTGCAAAAGCTCATTGCATGCGAAATTGGCCACCAGCACTAGTTTGAATACAAAAAAGTACTATATAAACACAGCCACAGTCTTGCATTACTAAATTTCCAATACGTACATCTATAAAACCTTTTTTCGCTAAATAATCATACGTTACAAAATGTTGACTGAATGATTATAAATACGTGGTCAACTGTACAGTCTTACAATACGACATTGAGTTGCATGCAAAATCTTGTCCAGCTAAATGATAGCTATTTGTAAATAAACTCTGCTAGCTAAACAATCACAAAATTGCCTTATTACAGTTTCTACTATAAAATTATTGTTAATGAAAAGGTGTATAGTATAAACGAAATGACTAAATATGCAAATGTAGTAGGCTATGCATAATAAACAACATTATGAGAAGGTAAGACTGAATTTTATGTGTCAACTGGTGTTTTTTGTAGCTATCCTGATTATTCAAGCTAAAAAACACTGAAGAAAAAGGTGTTGCGTTGTATATTAGATTATGAACATTCGATGTTTCTTTCAGTTTTCATATTTAAGTTTTATTTCACAGATATAATGCTGTCATCATAGCTGTGACGGATGGTACATATGAATGTAGTACACTTTTTCACTGCAATGGGGTGAATGCAAGTTTAGCTGGTTTATTTCAGTTTACTAGATCAACAATAGTTAAGGGATTGAGCTTTTTCGACATCATGTTCATGTGCAAAACCATTTTTTGGATTCAAACCTGTTTATTTGTTTCATACAGTCTAAGTTTCTTGTGCTAAGTTTAAATCGAGTTTCTAGTAAAGTAAGATTTTGAACGGTCTTTTGGGTTTGTTGACTCTGCTGAACAAACAGTTACATCCTTGGGGTAATCACTTTGTAATAAATCAGCTAACTTGGCCAATTTTTTCATCACAGGAATGTGTTTGTTGTATGCCATGCAACTATTGTACATGCTATTGTACTGTTTCAGGCAGTGTTTATGTAAATTAGAGATGTTTTTTTCTAGAACATTTTAAGCCCGCTGTACAAAACGCACATTTCTTGATGTATGCAGTAACTGTTGAATATAGAATCCAGGTTAAAGTAGAATATTCTATTATGCTCATGTGTTTGATTAATGATTATTTGTGTAAAATCACTTCAATTTTAAGTTATAAGCAAGAAAAAGCATGTATACCATGGGAGAATGATTAAGGGCTGAAATTGACATCAAGGCCAACACGTTGTTGGCTTTTTTAGCTCACCTGGCTATACCAGGGTGAGCTTTTGCGATGACTGGTTATCCGTCGTCCTTAAACAACGTCTCCTCTGAAAACATTGGGCCAATGTTGATAAAACTTGGCAGGGGTGCTCCTTGCATGAAGCTCTACCAAATTTGTTCAAAGAATTCCATTCCAAGCAGAACTCTGATTGCTTTTGCATCAAATAGGAAAAACTTTAAAAATCATTTTCTCATGAAGAGTAAGGCCTAGAAATTAGATATTTGGCATGTGGCATTACTTAATGGACCTTAGCCAAGATTGTTCAAATTATGACACCCAGACCAGATTTGACCCCGCCCGGGGGTCACTGGGTTTTACAAAGGTTTATTTAGGAAGACTTTCAAGATCTTCTCTGAAACAACAAGGTCTAGAACTAAGATATTTAGCATTGCCTAGTGGACCTATACCAAGATTGTTCAAATTTTGATCCCCGGGTCAAAATTGACACCTTCAGGGGGTCACTTGATTTAACATATGCTTATACAGGAAAAAACTTTTAAAATCTTTGATGAAACCACATGTCGTGATTTTTACATAGGAAAAGCTTTAAAAATCTTCTCTAAAACTACAAGGCATAGAACTTAGATAACTAGCATGTAACATTGCCTTGTAGACCTTTACCAAGATTATTCAAATCATGACCCCGGGTCAGAATTAACCCTTCCCGGGAAGGGGGATTCACTTGATTTTGCATAGGCTTATATAAAAAACATAAGCCAAGGCCCACAGGCAGAGCTAAGATGTTTGGATTGTTACTAAGCATTGTGTTGTGGACCTCTACAAGTTATGTTAAAATCATGACCCTTGTATTATACCCAATGGTAGTCAGGTGAGCGATATAGGGCCAGACGGTTCGCTAAGCATGTATTTGTCTTGTGACTGATATTGTATATACTTTTATGGCACTTAATTTCAACAGATCTGATTGTTATGTACGGGTTATCTTTGTACAGACATACTTTTGCCAGACCAATCAACATAGATTTGACACATTATGGCTAATATTGAAAATAATGTCAACAGTTAAGTGTGTGTTTGAGACTAACTGTGAAGAAATAATCATAAATTAGTCATAAATCGTGCATGAATTACATCATTCTTGATAAAGTTTGCAGGATGGCTCTACTTCATTCATGCTTCAGACTTGACATTAAGGTCTTTTTGATTTATTTAGTAATTCTGGACAAAAGGTTGGCGACAGTCGTCGGATAATAGAGTTATTGTAATGCCTTGATATTTTACACTGCATTAATCGTAACAACCATAAACTAAAAACTTAAAGGCAACCATTTATTTCCCTGTAGTTACAAAGATTTGTATAGATAACTAATCGCTAAATCCTAGTGTATCTGAGTGATCACTTGTGTTCTAAGCACAAGATTTAGTTTTTTTAGATATTGACTAAATAAAAACTAAATTCACACTTCCGAGTGTCAATGGTCTATCAACTCTCAGAGAGACAGTAGTCTAGGTTGAAGGTTTAAATATAACAGGTGGACAACAGTGGCAGCAACAACCTAATGTCTCTGCAGAACTAAAGCAGACGATCCTCATTTCATATTGTGCATGTAACAGTTTCACGAGTCTTAATATTGTTATTTTGTATTGCTACTTTAGTTTGAACTAATTCCAATTATTGTAAGTATGGTTGACACGTTGTACATGTTGCACATTTTAGTATATTTTATTGTGACCGTCTGTGTATAGAATGTTATAGACTGTTTGATTGTTATTGTTTGCCTGACGAATATGTATTCTGCTGTTACTTTGACCACAAACTCCGGTCGTGATTATATGAATTGTTTGATTTCAAAATATGTGTGTTCACCTGGTGCATTTTCACAAAAGTTAATTCCACATCATCACTACCTGCTGAGTACACTGTACAAACTTTAAATACACACTGTGCTTTGAAACCTCCCATAGGCATTTCTTAAAGCTGAGTTTTGTCTTGAAGTTTTAATACGCATTTGTATCTTACAAAAACAGAGGAAAACAGAGCAAAAAAGAGAGTAACTAATCAATTTCTTTGTGTAAAAGTCGTTTTATTAATTAACTGATTCAAAATCAAACAGCACCATACCGGTGTTCTGCTTGTTCTAGCTTTACACTTACACTTAGTATTTTGAGGATAATTTTATGCTTTTTTTATTTTTCGTTTGTCCTATATTAAATCACTTGAGTTATTGAGTAAAACGGAATATGATTTGTTTGATAGTCTGCTTTGAAAGAACTGTATTTTGTTAGAAGTAATTTTAATTTGCCTTAGTTCAGTTTTTAGTCTCTTTTTTTTTTTTTTTTTTTTTTTGTCTTTGCAACAACTTCTTTGACGTCCGTCTTAAGTTTAAAAAGGAATATAAACTACTTGGAAATTAACTATTTTCACGGAATACATTACAGAGATAGATGAAACTTAGGAACGATTGGATCAGTATTTGAAATTTTGATTTAATTGTATTGTAACATGGGCGGTGGCATCTGAAACGACCTTTGCTTAATTACACACACTTGTCTTTTATGTATGTTAGACACTTTATATCTAGCTTATTGATTTTGAATCTTCATCCATGCCTATTGAAAAATTTGGAAGCTTGAAATCTTTAGTCTTTACTCTTTGAATAAACACCTGTATATATGCACTGCAAGCATTTTACCTGGTATATCTGTGTATCTGTTCCCAGTTGCTGTTGTGTGATACCTTCATATCCATTTAAATATTCCAGCCCTGAACATCTGAGCAACGTATATCTTACACATAACTGTAAAATTTGAAAAAGTTTGTTCTATACATAAGCATATTAAGTGTTTTTTTTAAATGCATCTGGTAATGTTTGGAATTAATGTATCAAAATATCATTGAAATTACACAATGTTAATACGTTGGGGTTACTACATACTAAGTAATTCAACATCACAATTTTTTGTCACAAATAATCATTTTGTATTTGCACACCTTTGCATTGATTAACTAAGCACATTATCAGAGAGTAAGTAACTAGCAGCAAAATTTAACGATGTATTTATTGAAGTATACACTTAGCGATAAACACTCTTCGACTATCTTAAAGTTATTTAAAGTTCAATTTCATTTCAGACACCAAATATGGACAAAGTTCATGAGGTTATACGTAACCCAGCAAAAATGTCAAAGCTACTTACTAAAGATGACATGCCTTCCTTCGTTCAAGATAAAATGGCTAGGACCTACGCCTCATGGTTGATGTGGTGGAAATCAACTATAACCAGTGATGATTATATGAAATATCTGTCTACTCAGGTAAAAATGTGTATTCTGTAAACTCAAGTCATCAGTATCAGTCATAGGTGATAGATAGCAACTGAAAATCTTAAAGTTTTTTTTTTTACGTAAAATGCACAATAGGAACCTCTTCCCTGATGAACGCTCCTCGAACTTTTACAAGAAGCAGATGCTCGTATTTGTAGAACAATTTTTACAACACCCATTTGAAAACTATTAACCACAGAGCTTCTTGTTAAGACCTTCATAATAAGCCTTCCTGTGCAACAAGTCACGTCTTGTCATTTATGCAGACGTTATAGATACAGGTCAGCTAACGAAGCCTACATAAATTTTTTGAAGATATTTTGCTAGCCTGCTGAGGTGAGTATGTAAAAAAATCCAGCAATTTCAAATATATTGAAGGCTTTTTTGATAATTTGACTAGGAATAAAAACAGAAATTTATTTTTTTAATTATATTACTTTGAAGTTGTTGGTTTTATACTTACACAGGAGACAGACTACATGGCTGCAGTTTTCCATTTTTATGACTCTGACGAGGAGGATGAGGACGATGATGATTTTCCAACTCAGACACATCACCACTACTCTTCAGGCCTTGGGACGACAGGAATGTTGACCCAGAAGCGCACACAGTCTAGAACTACTCATTCTAGTAAACAAACACTAGAGAGGTTAGTATATTTTGAACTGCATACAATTTTCCTCAAAAATTCGTTTCTCTTTCATTGACTGTAACTAATGACGTTCAAAGTCATTGACCAAGGTTATGTTACAGTGTTTCAATACTAACGTTTTCAGATTCTGCAGAAAAAAAGTATTACAATGTAAATTGCTTTAAATCTTAAAGTTTACATATGTTACATGTTTCATTCCATGGTCATATAATGATTTTGGTTATTGATAAGCTTGTTCTTTTAATGTCACTTTTATTTCACAGAGAAAAAGAGAATAAAATGAAGGCTTTACAAGAGCAGAAAGCAGAATATCAGGAGGGATTCTGGAACGTGAACAGTGTATTGATGGGGGGATTAGGCAAGGATCCTGTGGTTGAAGGTAAATATCTGAGTTCAATATAAGACAAGCCACAATAAACATGATTTACCGGTATTTAGGCATGTACATGTTTTCTGCATGTGAAGTAGGTAAAATAAAGGGATGGCAACGAGTACCAAATTTGATATTTGAGTACTCGGTCCATCTTCCAATCGAGTACTCGGAAAACGATCACTCACATGATCAACATATAATAAATCAATGGACTATCTTTCACTTTGTTTTGAACCGTTTAAAATACTTCCAAGCAGACGATTTCGGCGGAGGTATATTTAAAATTTTACTTGTAATGTCACAGACAAGTGTACAGATTACTGAGCTATTTTGAAAAGACTTTGAAAGACCGTTTAATTCTATATACAAGTATATGATTTAGGAAAAATGATCGAGTTGCATTTTTTCTGACAAGTCGTAATAATTATCTTTTCTCCACACACGTGTTTAGCTACCTGCATAATTAACTTATTTAGTTATTAAGACTTCAAATTATAAACGCAAAGGCGACATACTTATAATTAGTGTAATTGCTACCATACACTTAATTTTAAACAAACTGAAAACTGCAACCAAATATCATCTTTGATGAATCGTACGTCTATACTTTTTGTTAAGATAATAAGCGGCATATAACCATAGCAATACCTGCATGGTAACCGGGTACTTGTTGTCATCCCTAGTAAGATATAATGGAGAGTACGTTTGTAGCCTGTACATTGTACATATAACATACATGTATTTAATGGACAGAAAAGTGACAAGAGCTATATGTCATTACTGGTGAATATTACAAGATTTTGAAGAGTGTTATGCGCAAGTACATTTTTTACCCTTAAATAATATATGTGAGGAAACTTTGTGCCAAAGGTTACGGGCATGAAACTTTTGCTGAAAATGCTTGAAGTAGGAATCATATAATTTTGAATGTTATTACAGTAAACGTCAAATCGTCAAAGGAAGGCAAAACTTATTGATAGAAATGACTGTTAAATTTCAATAAAAACTTGTTTATCTATAATACTGATGCACTGCCTACTATTACAGAAGAAAAAGATGAAAGTGCCTTAAAAACTCCAAAGTCTGCAGATACACAGCGCTCTGCAAAGACATTACAAGAGAGAGCTGCAGCCAGACACTCTGCTAAACAATCTCGCCAGTGAGTACCTTGAAATTTGATTATAATAGAGGATTAAATTTCGAATGATTGAATATTAAATTATTATTTAACTGTTTAAATTTATGATTGCATTTATAATTTTGCTAAAGTAATAGTCTAAGGCTACTTCTAAGCGTTTTTGGAGTTTATCAGAATTTATAAAATAGACAAGGCATTATGAGTTCATTTGGTACATGTTGTGGTTGCATTACTTGAACGCCTAAACTTTACAAACTGAAGTAAATTTCTGTATATCTTAGAGAATAAATCGCATAAGAAACAGTATTTTGTGTTTTGTCTCAGTTTTTAGTTGAATGGAATTATTTCAGGGATTTTACACAGTCAAGGGCATCAAAGGTTACAACATTGACCACAGCAAGTAAATTTGAGACAGACCGATCGTCAGTGGTATGTTCATACTTTACTTAACCTTCATGGTGTGAACAAATGTTTTTTGTTACTATTTAATTTGAGATAAAGCTTAAATAATACATGTTTCAAAGTTAAAAGACAGTTTTGGTTTTATAATACTGTACAATGAATCGTTTTGATTGCTTTTAAACATTTACAGATTTTCGTTATTGTAATGTCATTTACATTTCTGTAATTGTAATTTATTTATTTTAAATGCAATGGACTGACTCCATCATTTGTTAATTAAGAGCATACTCAGCCTTAATTGTTGGTTAATGGCCAAGCAGTCATAGCAATTCTTAGTTCGACTCATTTATATCCAACTATAACTAAAAGAAGACATTTTTGCATGGGAAATGTATTTGCAATATACAAAAAGAATTTTGAAATTAAGATCAAATGTTAGTTATTGAGTTACAACATAAAATTCAGTGTTATATTTTCCTCAAGAAAAAGATATTTCGACGCAAAAGCAACCTGCAATTATGTTTTTCCATCGAAGGCTTGTGCAGTACAAAAATGCGTTAAATTTGATTTTGAGATATGCATATCAGTTTGCAGTCTCAAGTGCAGACTGTTTCATTTCTAAACATTTTGCAAAACATTTAAACAAGAAGAGATCATTTATTGAGTAGTTCTATAACTTAGCCTTGTTGATACTTATTTTAAAAAGTCATCAGAAGATACCAAAATATATTTACATCTATGATAAACATAGAGTCAATCATAAATGGCCTTAAAACCTAAATGTATTTTCAGAGCGATGGTGGAGAGCCACCACCTACACCTCAAGATAGACTAGAGAAAGTGTGGACGTCATTAGAGATGCCGGACGGTCTCAAACTAGACATGGCCATTAAATACAGCTGCAATGAGTTCTTTACAAAACTTGCAGATGTAAGTATTGATGACTTACCCGGCAAAACATAGATCATAGTCCATTCCAGACAAAACCGTTCTCACTTATCTCCTCAAAAGAAGTTAACACTTTACATAAATAAAGTAATTTTCGGCAAAATATTTTGCTGATATTATGTTGATAAAAGTTTCGACAGAAAATTCCTTCTTTTTAAACGTAAGAAACTTTTTTAAAGAACAGCCATTTCCACTGAATCACACACTGATCTATATTGTATCATTAGCATTCAAAGCTACTTTGTCTTAAATTTAATTTCACTAATTAAATTAATAAATAATTGAAATATTGATGAGCTTGAAGAAAGAAGTTAATACAATTATTGCAGTTACATTTCATTTTTATACATTTGTTTTTCAGCTGACTGTATTTTGAAATTTTATACAATTTTAGGCTATTGAACAATGGGAAAAGGTGACAGAACTTATACTGAAGAGAGAGTCTCTGTTAGTGAAACTAGAAAAGTTTGAGAGGATAGCATCGGATCCAAACAGATTTTTTGAAAAAGGTGATCAAAGTACAATGATTTTGTTATTGTTTTGAACGGAGTTTGTAATTCGGTACATACATAAGTGTTGGTTGTTTTGATTAGCAGGTGAGTTTCTGTTGATGTTAGCTATAATATATCATATATTCTTGATTCTTTTAGGTCAGAAGAGAAGCTCTGTGCAAAGACTGAAAGAAGCTCAGCAGCGAAGCTACTTTTATAAGGTACTTGTATCAGAGAACATGAGATCATGCATGTAATCTTACTGTTTAGATTTAAATATACATGCAGTACACGTGCTCATACTTTATTCGTAACATAATGCAAATTTAGAGCACATAGCTGCTTTGTCAAACTCGGCCACCTATGCAACAAGTAAATGATATTTTTTGTGTTTCAATGACAGATAAAATTTAGTGTTATAGTTGCAATTGCTAGTCATTGCTCTCGTATTTAAATAACGAGTAAAATGCTAATTTTGGGATTTCAGTAGCAGGTAAAATGAAAGTTTCGGTCTTTGAGTAGCATGTAACAATTTTGGTAAAAATTTCTTCTTTTTTACTTCAGTCTTTCCCAGGGTAAGGGCTTACATACACTTAATTCATACACTTAATTCCTAGTATTACTAACTAGTTCTTACATTGTAGAGGATTGATGCTGCTGATGCAGAGATTAAAGAAGAGCTTCACATAATCAAGAAGCATTTTAAAGATATAATTACTTATAAGGTGAGTTACTTGTGATTGGATGACACGGACCATCATGAAATACGCATAAAGTTCAAAAGTGTAGAAAACATAAATTTTCAGCGTACAAATGACCTAAATTTGTGCACTCTGGCAAATGAAAATATAATGCAAAAATACATGAAGTAAACTACAATGTTCCTAGGGATATGAAATACATTTAATGTTCTTGAGTAGTAAGCATTCTAAGATGGAAAATTATGCAAGCTTATAACTTGTTTGATCTTACACGGTAGTTCACTTTAAATCTGAATGCATGCCCCCCCCCCCCCCTTGAAATTTGCCATGATGTGCTTAACTAGCTAATTAATGTTTTGTATTTACAGGGTCGACCATATGATGACAAAATGAAATGGGACAGGATAGAAATGCTGCATTGGTTACAAGAGGAACGAAAACAGAACGCTTTACAATACGAGGCAATGATGAAAAACATTCCACTGAAAAACACGCATCTAGACCCAATCCCAATGACATTACCAACACAAAAGGTCATGTGATGCATTTACCATGATACCACAACTGAAAGAAAGAAAAAAATATCATTTCCTAGTGTGATGTTGGACTTTTTTAGACTGATTTGAAATGTATAGATGAAAAAGATTCTTACTGTGAGAAAGAATTAGAATGAATTTATCATATTGTAGTATGGTGCTGTACTATTGTGTTTACGTCCCAATAATGATAGATGTTTACTAAATGTGTATACTTCAATCTAGGAGCCTGTCTACATTGAAAAGAGCCTCTGACGTGAACGCTTTTGATAAGCTGCTATGTGTTAATGCTATTACCTAATGTTTTCTTTTATTAATTTTGCGGTCACTGACACCGAATGCTGCTTACAGTGTGGTACTGACCTTATGAAAAATCGTTAAATTCAGCAATTTAGGACAAAAATTAGTGAACATGAAAATGCTGTTTCTCTTAAACATCAGTTTTAATTTATTTTAACAGGCATGTTATATTACAACTACATAATACCATTCGTGGAAAAGGCTTCTTAAATATCCCCGATCAAAATTCTATAAAGGACTTTCTTAAATGATAAAAACGGTTAAATTATATCTGTCTTAATTTGAGATATTTTTTATTAAAAGTGCATCTCCATGTCTCATTTAATACATGTTGAAACTGTCTAAATATCGAGAGTCTAATTCATATGTTAAATTTGTTTTTATTTCATACCAATATTTGTAAATATTTCCCAAATCAACTGTGATATACTGAATATTTAACAGTTACTACAGATAGAGTGTTTCTGGTATAAGTAAAGCGTGGTGTGAAATAAATTTATACTATGTACGTATGCATGTCTAATTTATGCATGTACAAACTCTTTGTTGTGTATCTTTTTCAAAGATCCGTCCAAATATACTTAGTATATGCATATTGGCATGCGGTGCCTTACCCCACGCTGTTATATGAAGATTTTTCTTGACATACATTTTCCACCCTTCATAACCTTTTAATCTATTGTGTATCACGTAACAAGTATTTAAACAATGGAAAAAACAAACTTAAATGGTATAACTTGAAAAGATAAAATTTATACTGACTATTTTTGATAACTTTATATATGAATTTAACAAGATTGTAGTTGTTATGATACGCATTGTTAACAAAATCAGTGGATGCGGTTTGCATTGATGTAAAAAATTCAATTAAGAATCATAATTATTGTGTGTTTCATAAACTATTTTCTATAAAGTTACATCATCTATGCAAATGAACCTTTCATTGTCATTTCAGAAGTACTTTAAATGTACTGATTTTACTGCTGTTATGGAAATACATGCATGCCGAACAATTGAAAAACAACTTTTTTATTTATGTTGGGGGGATACTATAAGTGACAGTCTTTGTGTTGCAGACGAGATGGTTATATATTTGTGCTAGTAACTATAATGTAAAAGGCCTCTGCTGTCTTTGAGTATTTCACTACTTGGTAAATTGCTTGTCTCATAAAGTGTGGTTGTTTTAATACAGGCCCTATGGCATTATTTTGTGATATTTATGTTTTGACTTATGTGTAAAGACTCGTTAAAATAAATCAATACAATACAATACCTGTCGGATGCTTTTTATTTTCTTGTGCACCAATCAGTGTGGCGATAATTTTTAGCCCTATTCGTGCGCCATAGAAAATTGCTAAGGCACTTCTAGTGCTAGTCATGTCCATAGAGCTTTGTTGTTAAGACCAGCCATGTACTGTAATTCCTAAGGGGTTACGGAAGCAGATCAGCCCCTTCCGTGTTTTCTTCACATAAAAATCCACTGAAACAAGTTTAAAATTTGTGACTGTGACTGTGGAAATGGGTCCAGATGAGTAAAAATCACACATTTTGTTTTACATGTTTTCTAAAAGTGTGAAGTCTGTTAACTATGAATTGAAAATTTTAAGTAAATCTACCAACTACTTTTAAAGTAATGCTTGTTTTCAGATATCCACTTGTTATTCTTCATAATGACGTTTGTGACGTCAAAACGTAATTTTAACGTCAATATATTTGCGTTGTGATTGCCTTGTTCACTTCATATGGAGGTATTTTTCTTGAAATTTAATCTGATAACACTATTTTTGTTCAGTATTTCTCTTGTTTTAATTTTGTTGTAATTTCTCAACTTTTCAATAAACCTCATTTTGATTGACCGTGCCCTAATTTTCCTTTTTCGAATGTGACAGATTAGTGGTTACTATGGTAATATGCTTTATGATGAAGACATGATAGAATCTTTTCATGCATATTTGTGAATGCCTTTCCAATAAACATCTTTTTTAAATGGTTCCCTGGTCGAATTTGGTGAAATTGGTTATTTGTCTTTTCTTTGCGCTATTTTTGCTCATCTACCCCTGACATTTAATTAAAGTGACATTATGTGCAATTTTTCAAGTAAAAATCCAGCTGAAATAGGTGTGTTTATAAAGGGTAGAGGAAATAATAGTTTTTTTAACCCATTACACCTAACTCTTCCTGCTAACAGTACGAAATAATAACTTTTCAAATATTCATTTTCCTATTTTGACTGGGAGAGTCAATTTAAGAAATAAACAAATGCATGGAGGAGTTGCTTCCCTTCCACTGCCGAAATCTCTACCGGCAACAACACTAATTACACAAGGGAAAGGAATTATATTTCATCAGTCCATTTTTTTAACTCATTTAAATGCCCAGGGCATAATGTCACTTTAAATAAATGCAAATTGTGCACTACATGTATATTGCTTTTAAAGGGATCAATGTCGAAGTCTCGAGTATATGTCTAAAGTTGACCTTTGTTAGCGTTTGGAAACTTTCTGGCATGTCCGGTTGAATTGGATTACGAAAGACATCTAGGTTAACTAATTCATATTCGCATTACTTAAAAGGAAACATTTCTGTCCTTGAAAAGATGTGTGGGTTACCCGCCACACGAAGATTTAAGTAGGATTCGTTGCATTTGCCCTTCCATTCTGTCCCTTTGAAACGTAGTCATTTTAGTAGTTCGCTCTCTACTCAGTTAAGAATATGCGCCGCCTACCGTCATTCGCTATAGTTCTTTTAAATTAGTTGAAAGCGGAACAAGAGCGTTAGCGTTTTAGTGAATAATTTCCTACAATTAAATACTGGTTCTTTTGGGAAAGGTAAAGAAAGCTTTAAAGATACTTCCCCACCCCATGTTGTTACTATTTAAATGTAACCCTTAAGCAAGTAAAAATAGTACATGTGTATATATTAAAAATACCCTGCGAACAAAAACCATCAGGGAGATCACAGTGCACTATTCATATATAGTAGAAACACCTGTGAATAATATTTTAAAAAATCATATTTAAAGACTGACCACGTGCAAAGATCACAGCTTTCCAATCAACGGTGGTACTTGCTTAAAAGGTTTGACTACATACATGTATCTCGGTGGAGTTAAAGCTGGCAGAGTAATTTATACTAAAATGTATTTTATTGTGTCATGTATCAATGTACATTTTATATAAAATCTATCTCTCTTTCTATTTTGAGGTGCCTCCGGTTTTTCCGCCAGCGAGAATGGAATTTGGTTCAAACTTTGCTCGGGTATTCTTCGGTAGTTTTTTCAACATTTATCAATAGGTATATTCATGAACTTAAGACATTATATCGCGGTGTGGAAAAGGTAAGGAAGTACATGAACTGTAAATACTTACCTTAAAATTTTCTTAAAGAGGAAATTGTTTTCTAAACTTAGACGTCTGCCCGATTTATAAATATAACGGCAGACAACCATGACTGGTTTCCCTGTATAACTACATGTTCCGGTGTATAATCTTAATAATACGCCGGGTTTTCCTATGTCGGAAAGTTTATTTTCATGTAATATATATTGTATAGTGAGCGGTGTAGGATAAAAGGCACACCACTTGAGCCTTTAAATTTAGTACTCGTGAATTTTTCGATTTAAAAGGTAATTACGTATGACTTTATCGTTGTCGTTGATTCAACTTTCGTTTCCCCTATATGTTGCATTGAGTTGTTTTAATCAGTAAATATGATTTGTTTTCCTTTTTATAAACGTGGTGCCACTTAAAGAGTTAATCGTCATTGTAACATATTTTGTCCTGTTGTGTGCTTGAAATAAGCAATAAAGGAAATTAATCAGTGCTGAAGGCTTTCTGGTTTCATAAGTTACGATAGATACGTATGTTTCAAATTATTTCCTCAACATGAATTCACGATATCCAGGAGAAAAAAAATTGATATCATAATTGGGGTTAACTTAATGTTTTACAGGTATGTTTTAATGTTTCATATTATAAATGAATTATTGTAATGACTAATTTTTGGAATGTACTTTCGTTTTTGAAGCGGAAACATTTCATTTTATTTGACCGTATGCTATATTATTTTTTCCTTTTAAGTCTTAACAACTTTCCTCTAACATTCGTGCACATTTGTATCTATATATTAAATATTTTTTATTCTCTTTATTCCCCTAGCATGCTGTTTTTAGTAAGCTATGTACTTAAATATGAAGAGGAAGTTAATTACATTGTAGATAAAAAGACTCTCCTTTTTTCTCATAAAAGCATGATTGAGAAATATGAAGACTTATCAGTTTGAAGTATTTAGACTGTTATTAGATCACTTTTTATCAAAGAATGCAAATACATGTACATACGAAATACTTTCGAAAGTTCTACTTTCGGTTTCGCATTCGAACCACCTTGAGGAAATATTGAGCTACAAGTACATATGTGTTTTATATAAGGACATTATTTACACTCACTCAGATAATCATTCTGAACGTTTAGATATTGACTACCTGTAAGGTATAAACGTTTTTGCAAAATTATGAATTCGAAAATTTATGAATGCGACTTAAATATTCGAATTCGCTATGGTTACGCTTTGTAGAACACTTGAATTAAAATTTAACTTGTGTACATTGTGACAAATCACACATCAAATTAACATTCCTTTACCATAAATATCGTACTAAATGTATCTTTCTTTGGCAAGTTCTTTATGTAAACGCCATAATAATGGTAATACATTTATACCATGTTGAAAACATAACCGTAATTAGTGTTGTTGTTTTTTTTTCATTACAATACACGTCGTTTCGCTCTTACCGGATATTCGAATATAAATGATTTTAATACATGATAACAAATATTCGAATAGCATTTAGCACAACAACGTCATAAAATGTTCTCGGCGTTTCTAAAACGCATCATTTTTGTACATCTGTGATATACTGAAATCCCATCCATCCATCCATCCATCCATCGAGACTTCTGAAGACGATTCACAGACCTTCAAAAGTCCTATTTTGAATTCTTAATACTGTCTTCACCAAGATTTAGACGTACTCTACATTCTGTAGAAAGAGTTTTCAAGGCAAACACTGAATATTTCTCGTGATCGTCGTGAAGGTTTCATTTTCCAGCTCGTGAAAGTTGAAATATGTCAATGGATGATCAGAAATGCACATTTGGCTTTGAGCTAAGTATACGGAAGTTTAGTTAGCTTGAAACTCTTTTGCTAAAATCGAACTGTTGAAACAAAGTTTCAACACATCCATGTAAATTTTTATTTCAGGAGTAACATAGTCAGTGATGTAGCTGTAAAAGAATCAGAGCCTTTCACTAATAAGCCGAAGCCACAATACCATGAAAATGGCTTCAGCACCTGAAAAGAACAACTCACTTGACGACAGAATGACGCAGTGCTTGATTTTGATGATCAAGGAACAAAGTAGCCAAAAACAGACACTTGAAAAACTTGTTACAGAAGTAGGACGTTTGCGTGATAATGTGTATGGAGAACTTCAGAAAATACACGAGTCTATTTATTCTATAAACAGATCAATCACAGCAGGTAGGAACTGTGTTTGCGGTGCGGATGCTGGAAACATTCAACCCTCATCAGGCGCAAAGTACAAAAGTAGTAAGTAATTCACGTTCAAACAAGTCGCTGTAACATTGCCAGCTATCATAACCAATTTTATACGATAGTTTTCCTTGATTTTCTGACATGAGTGTCAAACTGGATTATTTACCTTTGTTGAGTATAACGTGACTTTGTTTTTGCTATATCTCACGGAAAATGGCGGGTTCTATAGTCACCAGAGAGTGCATGATTTTCGTACTTTTTATAATTATATAAGTTTCCACACTAAATTAATGATAACCGACATATAGCATTACCGTTTATTCTGATCACTCAAATTCCGCGTATGTTGGTAACTTTCCCTTTGCTGAAGCATGCATATATCATGGAGAATTTATTCAACTGTACTCATGAAAACAATTTTTGACAAGCTAAACCTCAATGGAAAAAGTAGTTTTTTTAAATGCATCAAAACTTATCACGTGACAAGCTTTTAATAGAAATAAATAGATTTCCTAAACATATACCGGTATAAACCGTATATTTACATTTAGTGAAGTTTATATGTATATGTGCAAGTATTGTGAGAAATAAAAGTATACATACAGCGAAAGCCTCCTACAAATTGATGTGGCCACTCTTATTTCAGTAAAGGCAATATCTGTGGACACATGTTTGTTTTAACTTTTTAATTCTTTGTCATAATGTTCAAATGCAATAACTTGAAAATAAACGTAAATACGCAAATACGAGATTATCTAAGACGTGTGTAGTCTAGCATACCAGTCCCTTGTAATTTAGCCTACAAACGTAGATCACGTGTAAACTATAGATTGTTTGTAAAAATGTTGATAATTCTTCAAAATTCAAGAGTTGAGAGCAGCGCACACCGATAATGTAAAATGTTCCAATAATATTTTATATTTTCTTTTGTTAAAAAGCATGTCACGTGATAAGTTTTTAAGTATATATTTTGAAAGAAACCTAGCTTTTCCGTATAGTGTAGCTGGCCAACAATCACATTTAAATACATTCTCCATTAGATATGCATACTTAAGCGAAGTTACTAAAATACTCAACATTTCAATGATCAGGGCATAGGATATGTCTTGGTCATCTTTAATTTGTGTGGAAACTAATATATTAAATGAAAAAGTGCGAAAATCATGCATTTACTGGTGATATTCCCATAATCAAATAAAACATATTTGATAGAAAACAACATACATTTGATCAGACTAGTAACTAATATAATGTTGGCCTACTGTAGTGCGATAGATGTCTTACAGTTAAAATGGCAGGCACACATGTCAGGCTGTGTTCTCGGATGTCTACAGCAGACATCAAGTGAAAACCAAACTTGATTGCAAGATACTGAGTACAAGTACAATTACGTATAGTCTTATTATCCATCTTACGATTTTCCCTGATACACGTAAATTATGCTGGTTTTACTGTAATGATGTACAGAAACACAGTGTTCATATTTCAGAGAATCGAAAGCCGCCACAACCTTCTCCAGAAATCAGTGAAGATGACGACGTTGACCCCAACATGAACACAAGAAGACCGGAAAAACATAAGAAAAGGTAAACATTCACACAAACAATGATTTTTTTCCCGGCATTCCATTGCACCTTAGGTCAGTTAATAAGTTGATATGAAATGTATGAAATACGATGACGTTATCATGAATTAATCAATCCGTAAAGTATACATAAACCACTTAACAACGTAAAGTTTTACATACCACGTAGAATAACAAAAATATATTGTAATTTTCCAAAAACTGTATGATCGTTCCAATAATTGAAAAGGTGACCATTACTATTGACCTAATGAAGATATTTAGAAGCCATATTCACTGTCACCTGTTTAATCAAGCTGTATATATAAATTTAGACACTCGATACAGTTTAAATTAACCACTTCAACGTCTTAAACGAGAAAACCTAATTATTTGCCAAATGTATGATGTTCCAGGTGAATCTCATCTAAATTTTAGAAGTTGTCCTAATGCTGTTGCTAAATTTGTACTGTTACAATTGAATGCTTGACCTAGTGACAAATTTAGTTTAATACTATTTTATTGTTCTATGTACAAGTACACGTATAACATTTGGTTAGAAACAATTTAAATACATTTGACAAATGGATTGGGCCACGAGTTATAGCAACATCAGTAAACGGCCCTCTCCATGTGACATAATTGCGCTGCACTATTGTACTTTAAGTAGACAATAGTGCATGTCAAGTCTCACTTCTTTACACATGTGTCTCCATCACACTAATCTGCAATAGGAAATCGGATAATCAATGTGTTTGGTACCTTAAATGTTCAGTATCTAGAGTTGTCTCAGTTCATCTTAATTCTTTCGACGTCAACAACTTGTTCCTTGAAAAAGTTTAAAAGTTAAAAGTTTAGCAAATCCGTTGCCGATGTTTTATTTTAAACTATATTATTTGTTAACTATATTGGTTACTTCAACGGAGTTCCACCGTTCATTAATTTACAGCAATTTTGTTACAGATTGAATTCCCTTCCTTATGACAGAGATCAAGGTTCTAGGCGCCAACCGGTGGATTCGCCGGTTCCGCTAAGGTCAGACCCTCCACGGGATGTTCCCAAACCCGTAGTAAGAAGGTAGCGTATCCCAATAAATAAATTATAGTTCGTTTACATAAGTTTGATAGTATATTTAAATTAAGGAAAAGAAAATAATTTGAGGTTCCTTGTAAGTGTGAGATATTATTTGTAATATAATGTTTTGTACCTACGTTGCACCATTTTATTTTGGAATGACATCGCCTTATTCTTATGTTGCCCTCAAAGAAATTTGGTTATAAAGCGCTGTGTTCTTATATTGCCCTCTAAATATTGTTTGTTCATTATAGCAAACAGACACGTAGGAACGACAAAGAGGCACCTTACAGTAAGTTCTGAACACAAGTTTTCCGGCCGTAGGACGGTATTGCTTTCACGTTGACTTCCTTTATCTCGTTACCTACTCCGTGTACTAATTTATCGGTGTACCAGTGGAGTGAAGGTCATTTAAAAGCTAATAGAAATTGTACACTGTGATTGGTGGGTTACAATTATGGCTAGCCAATTAACTATTAAAACTGGCATCAGTCACTACCGAGGCAGCGAGATCTGCCTGTCAGTTATATGGTGTCATTTTAGATAAAACGTGCATCATTGAATATAAACACAAATGCATAACCGAAATGAACAACTGACACAAATAATACCACTTTACTCACAATATCAGTGGTTTCAGTTGTATAAATATTGAAGCTAGTTATTGCAGTTATTGCCTTTGAAATCAAGACTTATATCTTAAGCATGTACTTTCGACTTAAAAAGCAAATTTACAGGAAAGTGTTATTGGGGCCCTTTTAAGCGTGTTTAAGGAATTCTAAGTCAAAACTTTTATCACTTTATGCATTTAAATCTTCTATATAAACGTACATGTATTATGTAACTGTAATTTACCTTTTCAATGGGATCATTTGTTTATGTTGTAGGTATGGTTAAGGAGTCACTGCCCCACAAAAAGCTGATGAAGTCAAAGCCCCAGGAATCGGACTTTATCAAGCTCATGGAATCACTTTGCCTTGAGGTGAATCGGACTACCATAGCGGCTATTACTTCAGTGGCAGCACAAAGTAAGTTCAATTGAATACTGAAATCCGAATTTTACTAAAAATCACACTGTGTATCGAAACTCCCAATGTATGTCAGTAATACCTCACAAAACAAAAAAAGATACAGTTGTCATTCAACCATTTTCAAGCAATTATATACAATGAGCCTGCGTCTTGAGTACCTAGCCCCAGTTTCACAACAAAAAGCAACCCAAGTCATTTGATAGCCGAGTAAGTTATATATTTTAAGGACAAATTCTAACTAAAAATACATATATTTATTGTTGTCATTTTGAAGCAATAGTCTATTTGTTAGTGAATTAGCATATTGAAAGAAAAAAGACAGTTGTATAATACTAAGTGCAAGTCAGATTTAGCTACAAATGTTTGAGTGCGACTCAAGAATTTTAAGAATCTACTAAATTCTAATAATGTAAATTATATGTACTTGCTATAAAACCACCTGTTTTGTTTTGCAAAAATAATTACAAGTGTATACAAATTTAATTTATTTGTTATATGCCATTATAACACACTTGAATTCTTTATATGAATAAATATGCAAGGGGCTGGTAAGTGTTGAAATATGTAGAGTATGTTAGTGAGTATTTTCGTGAAACCGGGGCCTGGAACTTCAAACATAGTGCCATATGCTTCGTCCATGAGCATCTATAACAGTTGAGTCTCTCCTCGGATAGGTTTTTGTCTTTGATTGTTCATGTGGTGTCAATGTGTGTTTTCAGTGAGCGGTAACAATCTGGCTTCCCGACCACCAGCTCTGAATACCATTCTCATCATCGACACATCGGAGAGTATGCGAGGACAAGCCTTTATCACCGCTAAAAACTTCGTTAACAGAATGATAGATGGTACGTTGATAAAATAGAGTTTGTTATTTACATTCAGAATTTTGTAAGACATCATTGATATATCCATATTTCGTAATCGTAATTGTATGTTTAATATTCCTATTCAATGTTTAACGTTATTCTTATTGAAAGAGTCATTATTGTCATTCTTTATAACGTTACTAGTATTGTTATTGACTGTATGTTTCTTATTCAATGTTTCGTTATTCTAACTGTTAAGGTCATAATCATTATCCTATATTTCGTTAATGTGGTTGTATGTTTGATATTCATATCCAATGTTTCGTTATTCTAATTGAAAAGATCACCATTGTTATTCCGTATTTCGTATCATGACAGAAAAATAGTTATCACTTTGTCTTGAGCTGGTGTCGGCATCGCCACCCTATTGTTTCCACTTAATTACATGACAACGCTTGTGCCCTAAATTAATAAAACTTAGTAAACTTATTTGTCATAAAAAAGAGACAGCCTCTATTAATATATTAAGAGTCACTATATCAAAGTCAAGATCACAGTGACATTTAGTTGAAAAAACGATTTTCTGTCAACCCAAGCTTCCATCATGTCCCCAGTAGGGCTTTATAGGATTTCAATGTAAATAAATACATCCGGCCAATGAAAGGGCCTTATTTGATCTCATTGAATATACTTACATGTCCAGGAAAAGGCCTTATTCGATATCAATATAAAGGATTCAATCATGACCAGGGTAGGGTCATTTTGTCTTATTATATACGGTTGTACCCTGTCCAGCGTAGGGATTTTTTGCCACGCCAGGATAGGACCTAATTTGATCTTACCTAATATTACATCATGTCAAGGATCTGGCCTTATTTGATCTCAAGTAAAGTTCACCCTGTCAAGGAAAGGGCTTTTTTGATTTTCAATGTCATCAGGACGGATATGGCCTTGTTTTATCTCATTATATGACTACATCCTGTTCAGGATAGGGCTTTATTTGATCTTGTTGTGTAGGCCCCTTTCCAGGCAAGGGCCTTATTTGATCTTGTTGTATACGCTTACATCCTTCCAGGGAAGGTTCCGTATTTGATTTCATTGTATAAGCTTGCATCCTATCTAGGGAATGGCATTATTTGATCTCATCGTCTAGACTTACACCCTGTCCAGGGAAGGGACTTATTTGATCTCATCGTATAGACTTACTTCCTGGCTATGAACCTGTCCAGGGTATGACCTTATTTCATCCGACTGAGTGTAAAGGCTTACCTCCAATGAAGGATCTTATTTGATATCATTTTATAGACCTTCATCCTGTCCATGATAAGACCATATTTGATGTGATGGTCTAGGCTTTCAACTTGTCAAGGGTAGGGTCTCTTTTATCTTATTGTATATGATGATGTACAGGATAGGGCCTTACTTTATCTCATTTTATCGACTTACATCCTGTTCAAGATAGGACAGAGATGGGCCTTATTTGATCTCTTTGTATAAACTCAATCATGTCGACGGTAGGGCCTTATTTGATCTTATTATAATATATAGGCGTACATCCTGTCCATAATAGGGCCTTATTTAATAGCGTTATATAGGCTTATATCCTGTCAAGATATGACTTAAATTGATCCTACTGTATAGGCTTACATCCTGTCCAGGAAAGGGCTTAATTTTATCTCATTGTATAGACTTATATTAGTGCAGGACAGGGCCTTATTTCATGTTATTAGATAGGCGTACATGTTGTCCATATACGGCCTTATTTCATCCTACTCTATAGGCTTACATCCTGCCCAGGATAGGCCTTTATTTGATATCATTGTATAGGCTTCTAGCCTGTCCAGGAAAGGGCCTTGCTTGATCTTATTGGTAAGGCGTACATCATGTTCAGCGTAGGGCCTTTTTTATTCTACTGTATAGTCTTACATTCTGTCTAGGAAGGTCTTATTTGACCTTATTGTATAGACTTACATCCTGTTCAGAGACGGGCCTTATTAAATCTCATTATACAGGCTTTCATCCTGTACAGAGAAGTGCCTTAATTGATTTCAATGTTTAGCATATATCGTATACACTGTTAGCCCTTGTCAATAACTAAAATTTTATATTCGTGTCACAGTATCATTATGCTTATTTCTACCTCTCCGTATTGCATCGTTGTCAGCCTTCAAAATATCTCAATAATGTACCATGTTTGAAACGACTAAGAATTCAGTTTGAAAATATATGCCATAATATAAATGCAAAATGTAGTGCATGATCTTGTTTTCTAGACATCGACACGTCGGCTGGAGAGTTTGGTTTAGAGGAGTATATCTCGGTTATCACGTGCGGTGAATCCGTCGAAATTATGCAGCCGTTTACTAACGATTTTCTTCAGATAAGGAATACTGTAGGTATGGACATGTCTTTAGAGTACAGTAAATGTAGGAGAATATGACAGTGACGTTACAGATATTATGTGTACATCAATCTTTACAACAATTGCACATACAAGTGGACCATGCGTAAATAAATAAGATTTAATCCTTAAAATAGCTTGTGAAAATTTCATCAGATAAAGATTCATACCCACCAGTGACCGATTTGTATGGTCCAAATGTCTGTGATTTAGCCATGATCTATTTTGCTTGTGGCCAACAGAGGTCAGCTTGCCACTAACCTTTTAGATAAAGTATAAATTGTAATTTTATTAGACACTTGTTTTGCTGTTTCTTCCAGTTTCACTGCATTATCGTAAGGTTTTTTTTAAGTTTTATATGTAAAACATACTTTTTTGGTTATTAAATTAGTGTCATAGTCGTTCAATACTTAATATAAAGCATATTCTGTTAATGCATTTTTATTGAATTCCATAGACTTGAATCGTTCCAAGATAAAAACATTAATGAATGTCTATATATTTTTTTTATCAGATGACCTTCAAGTAGGGGGCAGGACTCCACTGATGACGTCATTGGTCCTTGCGTTGTGCTATCTGGAACTTCAGAGTGAGTCATTTGTTTTTAAGTAAATTACATTGTTTAAAGGATCGTAGGTAATAAGTACCTATTCTGCAATTTATAGACAATGTTATGAACGTTCGTATCCGCAAAGTACTAGAAAGCAGTCACATTATTTTTACACCGAGGGCACATGATTTTGTTATGATGATTATAAGTGTTACATTTTCACAAGGCTTGTTCTTCCCATGATGAGTTTTCCTACTACTATACTTCATATCAACTATCAATTTTCATTTCTTTTTCATTTTTGTCTAGTACACAAATGGTAAAATATGTAGCCTATACCGTGTATGTTTTTGTAATAGTTTCCCATAGATCTCTTCTTGAGCTATACCTATAGGTAGATAGTGTAAGTATTCCACTGAGTTTGTCTTTTGTCCAGTTCATATAAAAACTCTAGTGCAATGTATATTTGTCTGGACGGAAACAGGATCCTACGGAACATTGTATTTTACCTAAGTTCCTGGAACAACACCACGTTCACTAGTTTCTAGCTTGTTATTGTTGTGCACAAGCTGTTTTACATATAACATAGGCAAAGTATGTGATTGGTCGATTAAGTTTTACATAGGAGTAAACATCGTTCGTATTACAGCCTACATTCCCTAGAGTGTCCATATGAACACGACTATAACACAAGCCTTTTTGTCTGTGAAATTTAGAATCGACATTTGTTTCGTTTTTTCCTACAGGTGAGTGTGTTAGGATGGCAGATCACGTGATCATGCCTAGGCTGATAGTTGTGTCAGATTTCGGCGCGACTCTTGACAAGCATCCATTTACTGGTAGAGACGAGGACATTAGTGCGGACAGAATAAAGGTAAGATAAAAGAGATTATTTTAGCAGTTTCTGTATTGTCTTACTACTTTCTTTCCGGAGATATAAAATGCATAAAATGTTGCATTACTTTAAGTTTGCTAGTTTCATGTATTATTTTCGTAAATTCTGAATCTTTCTACTTACATGTATAGTGACTTATTGTTTTGGCATCGCTTTTTGTCTATCTGTCTGTCTATATTTCCTTATTAAATGTTGTCTGATCTGTAAAATTAGTATGTGCTTTTCAAGAACACAATTTCAACGACTGTTAATAAGGCCCCTTCTCTATTGGAGAGAAGTGACTGTCTCAGTTAGCAAATTTACATAAAATCTTGACCTATATGGTAGTGTTCAAAGACATTTAGCTTTACAAATAAATTATCTGTAGTCTGACTCCTCGGTTATAGTAACTTCTGTCATACATACAAATAATTATAAAGCCTGTACACGTGTAATAAAGCGAAGCCACCTAGATATTACTTATTGGTACATTGTACAACTTTTTGAGGGTTTTTGGAAGTAGCCGGCAACTCTAATACGTTCTTACTTTGCATCGCTAAGCTCTGGCGCTGTTATGTATGGGTTCGAATCCTAAAGTTGAATTTGAAACCTACTGTTTGTTCTATGATGTTTACAAAAAAGGTACAAAGAGAACTGTTCAGACTAGGACTAACTTTCAAGAATCAAGCTTATACCGTTGTGTGTGTACCTGTGGGAGAGAGCAACGATGCTGTGGCTAAGGAGTTCAACGCTAAATGTACTGGAGAATTGGTAAAACCACAGGCTGTGCAGGATATAGGGAGCTACTACCGCTATCAGGTAAGGCATTTGCA
Source organism: Saxidomus purpurata (assembly GCA_022818135.1). Taxonomy (NCBI): domain Eukaryota; kingdom Metazoa; phylum Mollusca; class Bivalvia; order Venerida; family Veneridae; genus Saxidomus; species Saxidomus purpurata. Next base: position 13,408,820 of record JAFMSR010000018.1, read on the forward strand.
TGTTACAAATTGGTATGCATAGCCAAAATGTTGGCAATACGATATATCTCATTGTTCACTTTGATTATGCGATCGTGCTGTAAGAAATCCCGGAGAGAATCGCTGATGACGTCATTGAGGTTGTTTGTGTTTTATTTCCAGTACTCTTTCATGTACTTTGTTGGTCTTTTATATTGAACTTTATTAGAATAATTGTAACACTCTCCTGATATAAAGTTATGTTTGAAACGTATTTATTAATCAAAGTAGCATGGAAATATACAGGTAGCCCTTAAGAAGCCTTATTAAAATCCATCGACTTACGAGACTGTAAATACATTCATTTCGGTATAATCTGTGAAATACTTTCAAATAAGTGATAAGTTGCAATCGGAGTTCAAATTAACGAGAATATAGATAAAGAAATTATAGCTTAAGAAAAAGTAGGTTTAGAATGAGATGAGGTATGTTGTGTGCTTGTTTTTGGGAAGTTTGACCAGTGGAAATGTTTGATCGATGTGTACTATTACTGTATAATGATTGAATTTGCAAAACATTTAAGGTCAAATTTGCATGATTAAACTTCAATACCTCCGGATGTAAAATATCTAAATGCTATTTGGAATCAAGCCCGTTCGTCTGTTCGCCTGTATGTAGACACACTTATCCGGGCTATTTCGTGCATCATTTGACCGGAGTTTTAAGAAAATTCAGAGCTATGGACTGATTTATTCCAAGCCTAGTTGTGAATTTCTTCGGCATGTTATAATATTGTTTCATTGAGTTAAGGGACTGCAATATTTTCGCACACATATATTTGTTTGGGCAAGCCACTGGCTGAAAATCAAAGAAACTTTACGGGAGTGATACATTGTAACTACCAATCTAAATTTTGCATATAGTCGGTATATTGAGCTAGGATAAATTTTGACCGGCATATGTGGCGCTCAACATCCTTGACTGTGTCAAAGCGACTAGGAAAATAGCCAACTGCTGTGTCAAGGAGGTATTCAGTGGGGGATTGGTGTATACATCACCTTCAGTGATAACTCTGGTAGCTTAAAATTGAACAGATTCTACATCTTTATCGATTTAAAACATAATATTTATATTAAAATCTTTGATAGTAAATACATTTTACTCAGATGCTGATTGGTCGAGCCTTGGTAGACCGTGGTAACCGTGGTAACCAAGATGGAGATGTGTATAGTATGGTGCAGAATGCCATGGCTGGAGCTGGATTAGATAGAAGTCATCAGGTATATGTCTTTTATTGGATTGGTTGTTTAGTACCAACTAGCATACTTCTCAAAAATGTGTTGAATTAAAGTACTGTTAACTATGTACTTTACTGTGTACTATTTGTAATATATTTAAATATCATTTAGTGCACTAATCCATATGAAATACATTTATTAATATAAAACAGCTGTAGTGAATGTTGTGAGAAAAGCAATATAAACATTGACTGTAAGTACATGGTTAACACGAGTTTTTAAAATAAAGACATTGAAAAACAACATGAATTTATGATGATAATTGTTAGCTTATACTGTAGAATGTAGTTATGACAAACGTTTCCCTCTTTTTAAGGCAGCCTTGATGAATTTGCTTGAAAAGGTCTTACATACCGTAGATGACATAGATAGTGATGACGAAGTTACTCTTGCCGGTGTCAAGTATAAGGTAATGTCCCTTTGTTGCGTTTTAGGCTATACCCATCGCCGTTTACATTATATATGAAGCATTACTTTTCACTTTTCCTGCTCACAGTGTAGATCATGGTCATCTAATTCAACTTACACATCGAGATAATATGTTAATGCTTTGCACTTCATTGTTTAGTGTTGATTCACTCAATTGTCAGCCGGCATCTCCTTAATAGGCGCCAAATGTCACAGGGCGAGCAAAATTTGCACACTGCCCGGGACGCGGACCCTGGACCCTTCGCTTACATCCGGGCGAAGCTAACCGGTCGTTTAAAGATCTCCCCTATTGTGATTAAGTCCGTACCGCATTAGGAAAACAAACTTGATCCTTGTTTTTGTTTGTTAAATATGTTACTCGAAATATTAACTGTTATTCGCTGGCCGAGAAAGTATAATTACTGACAGTATATATAGCTTATAGTATGTTGATAGATATGAACTATTTTCGCATTAGAATTATAAAAACCATTCATGAAAGACTGAAAACGCAAGAGTGTTTTCTTGACCTTTTTTATACGGTATTATTCAATTAAAAGGTGCCTTACAGGGTAAATTGTTCAATCCATACATTTTATAATGTACATTCTACTTGTCATTTCATTGGCGGTTGAAAGGTAACCAACTTCTGGTTAAAAGCGAGCTTGATACAGCTGCGCTGAAAATATGTGACATACAGAAAATTTGTGTTATAAAACGAATTCCCCAACAGATAGTTGATCTAGGAAATAGTTTCTATCAATAAGACAAATCATTTAAAATCAAAACATGATTGATGATCTAAATACAATAACGTTATGTGCTTACATTTGTTAAGGGCAAAAATTCAAAGGTTTACGAGCGTGTAGACGGAAATGTCAACCCACCAGATCTGGTACTTTGGTATCCATCAAGGTGAGACTGTTATTTTTCTGCTATTTTTACTAACCATAACGTCCAATAACAGTTATCTAGTACTTGTAAATACACATGTACACTAAAATATAAACAGAGAGTCTAGTTTGGATTCATCCGAACAAATGCTTTTTATTCATCCGGATACTAAACGTTTTTACAAATCAAATTGAAACTTAGCATAAATGTGACCCTATGTGGATCTCTTTTGAGAAAGTAATGTTGATAAATATTGTTCTTGCTGATAAAAATTTGATATCACTTTATTCCCGTACATAAGATTATCATCCACCGAAACCCCTTTCAAATAATAACATTGAAAAACGAGGGTTGTTCAAAATGTATTGGGCAGTATCCAGGAGGATTTTTACACCCAAATTTAAACACATATGAATACCATTATCAGATATCTATACTATTGTATATACATGTACCGTTTGAATTACCGGTTTATAGACATCAAACATTTATTTCATTCCAAAGACGCTCTTTGGTGTTAGGGATTTCTGTTAAATGAGTTGCGCACCCTTTGACTGACGCTTTAAAAGGGGTGTGTGCTGAAACCACAAAAACTATGCTGAATACGTTACCAAAATAGGACAAAAGCAATTTTCAAATGTTGTCACTGGTGATGAAACATGAGTTCACTAATTTTGAACCCTTGCGAAAGGCTGGGAACAAAATGTGGGCTACCAACCATTACAGACAAAGGCCAATAATTGTCATACGCTCTTGAAGTGCACAGAAGATTTTGTTTGCCATATTATTTCTTGGTGACGGTATAGCAATACAGGTGTCAGTAAAAAGAGTGGAAAGTACTACTGTGATGTGGTATTGAAAATGTGAGAATACTATGAGAAACGTCGCCTAGTTACATACTTGAAACATGTTTAAACCATCAATATCTACACCAGACGAAATAATACTAATAACTGTTTAGGTTTTTGACAGATTTATGCCCCTTTCTGACTTAGAATTTTGTTGCAGTTTTTAAATAGTCTAAAATCTTGCATACTGTCAAAGGTACTCACTTGAAACTTAAAATATATTTCTTCCATCAATATCTACACAGGAGGAAGTAAACACCATAACTGTGTTTTGATTTTTTGACAGATGTATGCCCCTTTTCAACTAAGAATTGTTTTGTTAAAAATTTATTAAGTCCAATATCTTGGATACTGCGGTACAATTTAAAATGCTTCATTCCCTTTAACATCTACCCCAGGATAAACAATAACAATGTACTTGTTTTTGTAAATTTGTTTTGCTTGGCATAATGCTCTTGTAAGTGTTACAAAACACAGTGCACAATAATGAACACCCTCGTACTTCCACTACCCGAATGGACGTGTCGTCTGCCCCTGATCAACGTTCTTGCTTAAAGTGTAACCATGACGTCTCTTTATTAGTACAATATTTCAAATTTAATCTTTTGCTCTAACATTACTCATTACATGAACATAAATCATGTATTCTATTTAAAACGTCATGCTGCGACATGCGTTGAAATTTCTTGTTATTTATTCGTGTAATTTTATTGCACAAATTTCCTTCTTATGCATTTGTGATTTACTGTAGAATTATGTTTCATTTCATACATGTTTTATTGTAGCATTTTCTAAGAACTGTTAAACAGTTACGTATTAGCCAAACATTTATATTATTACTCGTAGACGTTTTTGCTTATTAAATTCGAATTCAGAAATATTGCAAACATTGGCTTTGAAGAAGAGAGTGGGTTACCTTCGATTGGTTCCCGTGTGAGGAGAGGCAAGGACTGGCAATGGGAGGACCAGGACGCTAACAAGCCGGGAACTGTTGTCGGACATAAGCAGAAAGGTACCAGTATTATCTCGAAATGTAGCTTGTTTCTTTTGTTTTGTAGGGTTTTAACACCCGCTTTAACTGTACTTCAGCTACGTTTACAGTTGGGCAGTTTAAATACCCATCTTTGGGGAGGCTGCGTTTTTGGTACGTGGTATTCCCTGTTTGATATTATTTTTGTTTTTTTTCCTTGAAAGGCACAGAACTACAACCCTATACCCCCTAAAATATGCCATTTATTTCACATTGTAGCATGTTCTACTTTGGTTTGTGTTTTCACATTTATTTAGTATTTAAAAATGGCTTATTTGAGAAATCGGTGAACTGTACAGCCAGTTGCCAACATGCTGAAAAATCATCTGTTTAAATGTATTGTCAAAACTGTTTGCAAAAAAGTTGAAAGCTATAATAAGTGAGTGAGTAGCTTCGTTAAATATTTAAGTATTGGATATAAGAATAATTCACATGCTCAGAATGTTAATATTTGTAATGTTTCAGTAAACTATAACTCAACAACAGTAAATGAAGCGTGATTTACTCGTTCTCCTAGCTCTTTACTGTTGTGTCCTGGTTAATCTACAGTTCATACAATGGTTGCCAAAGTTTGTTGACCTAGTATGATTCCTGGTAAATCTACAGTTTATACACTGGTTGCCAAACTTTGTTGACCTTATATGTGTCCTGGTAAATTTACAGTTCATACACTGGTTGCCAAACTTTGTTGACCTAGTATGTTTCCTGGTAAATCTACAGTGTACTGGCCCCGAACTTATAAAGGTTTCTTGAGCACAATTTTAAGCTCAGCAAGAAATCGTGCTCAAGTTATATGATCTCAAATAAAGTTATTTATTTACAAACTCGGGTTAATATAAAGATATTATACAGATACATAAGCTTAAGAACATACGTTCTGATAATTGTTATGGAACACAAATTTATAAAATGATAAAGCTTGACTTTACTGCAAATTGTTTGAGCATGATTTCGTGCTGAGCATGAGATTGTGCTCAATAAACATTATAAGCACGAGGCCTGGTTAATCTACAGTTCATACACTGGTTGCCAAACTTTGTTGACCTAGTAAGTGTCCTGGTAAATCTACAGTTCATACACTGGTTGCCAAACTTTGTTGACCTAGTATTTGTCCTGGTAAATCTACAGTTCATACACTGGATGCCAACCTTTGTTGACCTAGTATGTTTCCTGGTAAATCTACAGTTCATACACCGGTGACCTAGTATGTGTCCTGGTAGATCTACAGTTCATAAACTGGTTACCAAAGTTTGTTGACCTTATATGTATCCTGGTAAATTTACAGTTCATACACTGGTTGCCAAACTTTGTTGACCTAGTACTAAAAAGTAGAAAAATGTATGCTATTGCATTGTTTTAATACGGGTATGTTCCCAAGATAATAACAAATTAAATGATGTTGATACAAAACTGTTTAAGAGGAGGTTACACAGACTATGGTTACTAGTAACTAGTAACTATGGTAATTTAATGTATTTATTCAGTTTTTGTGTACTACAGGCGTCGCATATATTCTCTGGGACAACGATAATGTCGGAGCCTACAGGTACGGATATGAGGGGAAAAGTGACGTTCAAAAAACGAACGAACCCCGTGAAGTAAGGCCAGGTGAAATTGAAGTGGGATGCAATGTTATTAGAGGTATTTTTTTTAAATTGCAACAATTCTTATCCATATATATATTTAGTCAAATTGGCCTGATATCACTTTAGAATAACAAATATTGAAATAACTGTAAGCTATATATTAGGGAATAGTGCTATGTTAAGGTAAATATTGTGAAAAATAATGTGATAATCTGGCTGAAGCTCTACACAGAGAATGTGGCCCAAGAATTGCTAAAACGCCTTTTCCACCTTTGATTTGCGACGGACAATTCCATGTTATTTAATGATGAGATGTTTTAAATAATCTAAGAAGGGTTATTAAAGGGGCATTCCCTACAACGAGCATATTATTTTCTCAAAACGTAAGCTTAGCTTTTGTACGTAAAATAATGAATAAGTGTTTCAAGAAGAACATACATCTATATCGAGAAAACGATGTGCAAATATAGCGACGTTTTGATGATAAGTCGCTATTCATTCAAAAATGATGAAAAAAGTGTTGATGAAGGTTTTATGGAACTACAACACGTATGATTATGCTAATACTACAATTACCGATGTTTGCTTGAATAATTATGTAGCTGAAGCTTTCAAGTTTGATGGTACTTCTTTCAATTATTGGAATATGAATTATTTTGTGGTTATTGAGATTAATCCCAGAGTTAGGGTATGCCTCGTTAGGCACGGTCTATGTGGCTACAAAGGCAGGGTTACCCGAACTCAATGAATGAAGAGCTATCAGTTTGAAAGGAAATTAAAGTCTGTCTCAAAATATTTTCTTTATTTTTAGATTTTGTCAATTTAAATCATTTTTTTCAGGCTCAGACTGGGAACGCGGAGATGAGGATGGAGGGCCGGGAACCATTGGAATTGTAGTCCGGAAACTGAGAGATAGATTTGTCATGGTAAATTAGGCATCTTTATGTTATTGCACTGTTACACAATATGCAAAATTGCAAGCATGCACTGTAATCAAAATCGACAGATTCACTTCACAAATGATTTGCAGAATTCGTGATATATACAATATATTTACATAATTTACAGTTAAAGTTTTGTATTTTGTTTTCTGTCCTATTTAAAACCTGTTTCAACAGTATATCAGTATACGGTCAGGTGGAAATGTTACCTAACCATCGTTCCCTTATAAGATCCTTATTAGACACCTAACTTTAGTATCTATATTCTACATTCTTGTTCTTTGGAAGTATCTCAAGTAAATAAATCTAGAGCGCTCTCATTAACTGGAATATTTTCTGTTCTGTTTGTATCTTTTAAGTTAAAAATGTATATCACTCTGATGTATACTTTGTACGCGCGTCTGTATCACACTTACCTGATACTGTTGTATAGTTGAGTCCATAGATAGCGTTATAATAAACGAGTTGCTTTATATTGTGTAGTGTTATGTACTAGGAAACAGAATATTTTCTATATGTTATAACAGGTGAGATGGCCTTCAAGGGTAATAGAAACGTACCGCTTTGGTGCCGACAATAAATGGGAGCTAGAGGTGTAAGTGTTCATAAACATTTTATATTCTCATATATTCGCATACTACTGGAATAAAAACCGTAATTGCTGTGATCGCTTGACACCACTAAACGATTACTTTGCTTATTCCTGTACATTTGTAATATTGACTGAAATGACGATAGGAGTTTCACAGAAAATTTTTAAACATCATTTCGGAGCTGACAATATGTTACGTTTGGCTTGCAGGTGTTAATTGATAGGTCAGGCATTTAGATGGAAACATTGATTTTATTTTGGAATACCCCGATTAAGTTTTAAATTAATTACATCAATTTATCTATTTCATAGAACGCTTGGCACACCTCAGAGTCACGGAACAAATACACCTGTAAACACATCAGAGAGTGGAGCAGAAGGTTCGCAGTCTCCGGCCTCAAAACCAACAACAGAAAATGGAGGAACCAGTAAGCAACTGTTTGTTCTTTAGTATTTTAGTGCAATATGACTTTAAAAAGCGATTCTGGTTTAACTAGAAATCGGTTTTCGAGAAAAAGGTCAAACCTTAACGGAGCTGGGTGCCAACAAGCGATTAAACATTAATATTTGGCTTACTCAGCATGTACAGAACTCAAGTTACAATATGACAACAAACTTACATTATTTGCACATATTATACACAGCTCAACTCTTTGATTAACAAAAATCAACAGCCTAAGTGCCAAATTGTAACGAAAGAAGCAGATACGTGTTCTTTTTGTAGATAAAACCCTAACTATAATGCTTATCAGATAACTTGATCTACCAAACTCGAGCGTAGACATTAAAAAATTGAAATTGTTCTTCATTAACACGGGCAATGAGACTGATCATGTAAAATAGTACGTCCAGAAACTGTGAAATTCATTCGGTTAAATTGTCCAAGGTGCTAACTTGGCAAAGTTTCTTCAAGGACCGTTATTCTATAGCGGCAGGTTATTAAACATAACATTAAAACATTTTAACATAATGTTTAGTGCATACAACTTTATACAAAATATTATCGGTAATAGATGAAAACTCGTGTTGAATTAAAATCAAGAAAAGAACAATTTACTTGTTTACATATACATTTCAAAAACAAAAATAGCAAGTTTATAATTTTGTTAGCAAAAAATACTTTTTTCGATATTGCCAAGTCAACCTTTTTGAGAAAATTGAGAATCTGGGCGAGTTTGTTCTCATTCGAGACGATACAAATCTGTATTTCCTGCTTGGTATATTGTCTTAATAAGTTTCAGTTTCGAAATTTATGCATAAAGATACTGCATGATTGTAGTCTTGGAGAATACCAGCGTTGAAAGTAACTAACGATAATGCTTTACCGTACTTATTATATTGAGTTAGAGAGCCAACGAAATTAATTATTGAACGCCGTGTTGGCCCGTCGGTTATCCTATCAATACTATTCGTCTCTGTTGCGTATAAAACCGCTTCACTGAGTTCCTTTGGTGTATTTATTATAAACCGTCTTCTGACATATGTTTTGATAGCTGGTCCGTAACTTCTGACTTCTGACAAGTGGCTACTTATTGTCTAGTAATTAAACGTTTACCAGATGTATTAGGGACCATAGTCAGAATTTTGATAAATTGTCTGTCACACAATGTTTTCTAGCAAATATTTTTGTCTGTGATTTGGTGCGATCTGGTGGCTACAAATTAGCATTAACTGACTTATATACTCCCACATACCAGTTTATTTACGGATGTCCTATTTCAATATAACCTTTAGTAGTATAGTACCTTCTCGATCTCATTGAGTGCGCATTATAACCCTTTCTCAGTTTTTAGCTTTATCTCTTCAGAATTTCCTTTTAGGTAATTTAGACATAACGTCTATTTAATGAGCTTTTTGTGATATTCCCCTACGGTTTTATATTGATGATTACTTATACCTTTAGATTTATATCTCATTTTCTTATAATTGTAATGTTTCATGTCAGACTCTTAAAGATAAATATTTTTTATCTATATCACTTTAAGCTTCTGTTCTTAATTATTTATTGTATCACAAAGAAATGTATAGAGGATATTTTTTTTGATTTGTGAATATCTCCACTAAAAGTGATATTTTATTCTACAGTTTTAATATGTTAAGGAGCTCAAAGCTCTGACAAGTGACTGAAACAATATCCATATCACGACACTCTGACTAATAAAATGTGAGAATACTGCTTTTCATTAGTTAGCATAAAATAAAAATGTTTATATGTTTCATAGTTAAAAAAAAATTGTCTCCATTTTCAAGTTTACAGATTCAAAATGTTTTCTGCATTTTAAAGTTTATAGAATACTAAAATGCAATTTTGATTGTAGGACGATTTCAAATACTATTTCAAACAATAATTCAGCATACTTATATGTTAGTAACTTGCTTTGTTAATCATTACCGTAAAATTCACAGAGGATCTAAAGCCTTGGTGGTCATGGCGTGATAGCCGTGACCAGTGGAGACCTTTCTCTCAAACCAGTGTTGACAAGATCGAGGTGAAACACAACACCAAAAATCTCCCACAACAGTGTTTAGTGGACTACAAAAGCAAACCGTACGTATGAATTTGTCTTTTTCGTTTAATGCAACACATTGCTTAGACATTGCCTTTACAGTCTTTTACAACACGTTTTATTCAATAAATGGTTTATGCCCATATACATTCCTTAGTACTGTTTCTTTTTTTACAGGGTCAAAGTATTCCTATCAGAAAACAAGTGTGAGATTGGTGGAGAGAAATACCAAATCAAACGAGAAAGTAAGGCATTTAAAGTATAGAACTGCGATTGTTTATCTCGCGCGAATACGAAATAATGAAACTTGGTGATAATGAAAGAAAAGTAATACACTAAAGGCTTCATTTTCGACTTGTACTACATTAATCATGATTCTAATAGAAGGTTTGAAACTTAGTCACACCCATCGAAAGTTAGGTGACGAATAATAAACATTCTATAGTAGACAACTCATTTTCAACCAACTCTTCATAAAACATAATCAGACATCTTGCTATCATGCAAACATAGGACTCACTGATTTGTTTAAATTTGTATTTGACCAAGTATTTTTCATGTTTTTTTTTTTGTTTTACAGTGCTGAACGCAGATGACATTGAAAGTTTGAAAATGCTAGATGAGTATTTACCATCTATAAACTAAAACGATCAACCGGCTGCGTCGGAAGTACAGCTGTGTTGGCAGCAGACGACACAAATTTGAATGCAACGCTTCTGGTTTACAAAAACCTTCATGCTCTGTAAACACTTTGGAAAAATCTGGGAATTTTACGACATTGTATATCAAGAACGTTGATGTTGGAAACTATTCCGTCATTTAAACGTTTTTGCAATTTATTATTTTGCGTAGATAAACATGTATTTTATTTGTATTTCCGTTTTGTCAACATTTTAAATTTTAGCATTATCTTATGTCAGTCAGTCTCTTTAGAAAGTTAAGTTTCACGTTTTGTTGATATCCTTCTGTCATTGATTAGACGCAGGTTTTCTGTTTATTTGTCACATACCGGTCATATGACTGGTTCGGGACTATAGTCTTTGTGCTTGTGCGTCCATCTGTCCGTCCACGATTTCGTTTTGATTGCATGGACCAATGGACTTTTCCGAACTCTAGCCTTTTGACCAATGAAAAGTCATTGCTTATTCACTCCTGATGACAACCCATGGCAACAGTTGGTATCACAAGCCTTGCATAACAGCATATAATTCTGTATTACTTTGCATGTAGCCGATTTTCATTAGACTGGCTTAGTTTAAGAAAACACTCCATTTTTTATACCAATGTTTAAGTGATAAATTGCTTCAACTGAGTCTGGTTCTTTTTAATGATCCTAGAATTGATTTTCTATCGACTAATTAATAGTTTAAAACTTATTTATTAAAACTCATTTGGACGCTTAGTGTATATGACGTCATTAGGACGTGACGTCATTTCCTGACGTTTTGTTGTTTTTTTAATTTCTAAGCTTGTCATGAATATGATCAACATGTGAATTTAAAAAGTGCAGACAAATTTTTTGAAAAAGGCAATATTGCCGAAAATTTGAATGAAAGAGTTGTTGTAAATAGAAAAATATTTATTTAAAGTTAGTAATGTTCATGTTTCTAATTACTAGAATTAATAAGTTTGTTTACATGACTTTCGGAATTTAAAAGTAATAAATAAAAGACTTCAGCATTTTCTCATTCAAGAAAGACAAACAAATTGTATTTTTGACAAATAAATATATTGTTTCAGGACGACCTGGATTTTTGAGACCAACTTAACTTGTCGCCACTTTTTTAGGAAAATGTCAAATTAGCAAAACCAATCATTTTACGCACCTGTCATGATATGTTAAATATATGTATTATATAAACTCTATTTTGGGATATTATATTTTGGGATATCAGAAAACACAATAAAGTTTTTTGGACACTTAATTTAAATACACGGTATATCAGTCAAGATAATACATTTCAAACAATAATTCAACATACATCTTGTTTGGCATTAATTTTACTGTACATGCATGAGTCGTTGGTTGTGTATTCAAATTTCAATGTCAAGTGGAACATTTACTATGTTGAAGATACCACCATCAATAGTGCTGGCCTTGACCGTATGGTGTTGCAATTACCATGAAAATATGACACATGAGTCAACTTTTTCTCGAATTTTACTTCTAAACTGATATATATGGATAATAAATGATCTAACTAAGAAAATGAATACCTACAACGCTATGTTTATTTCAAAAACAGAAGTTCTGAAGTCATTTTTCGACATTTATGTGATGTGCTGGCAGCATCTCATTTATATACTCAAAGGCAAAAGAAACGCAACTTTTTCAATGTATTATAATTCGTAGAAAAAGTGAACTCACACTTTTTATGAAATCGTGCAGATGTTTAAATTCCATATAAGGCTAGATCTACATAAAATAACCTTGAAGTAATTGTACATTTTAAAACTGTTTTCAATTTGTGTTGAAAGGGTCATCTCTTACTACCTACCTCGGTATAATCAAGCACGCTATAGTAAATTTGCGTTTCTTTTGCCAGTCAGTTTATAGAATAGTCCGGCAGGTATGAAGGATAAGGAAAGAGGGATAAGATAATCTATCACCGGTTAAATGGGCGGAAATCTGTATCTCATATGCGAAAAATTAGTATCTCTTATAAATTAGTAGCTATGTTTCTTTTACTACAGATACAACTCGAGTTTGAAATATATCTCCAAATGTGATATGTCAATGCGTTAGAAAAATGTCGTTTACAAACTGAAAGATATCACTTAAATGTACAAAGCTGTTATGCAACGCTATGGACATTATGTCCTTGTCTCGATAATATCTCTATTTTATAGAAAGCTATATTTCATATTACGAGGAAAAAAATATTTCTTTTTTTAGGAAAGATATCGTTCTGTTGTACACATATATTTCTGCTAATTTGAGATAGATAAATAGCAATTCTATATTTCTTCCATAATAAGAGTGTTTCTTGCATACCAGATGGAGATATCTGCAGTTTTTACCAGAGCTGGAAAATCTCATCTTACAACCCCCCCCCCCCCCCCCCGTGTAAGACGACTTACGTGAATTACTTATGACGTAATGTTATAAACAATATGACGTCACTTTCCCAAACACACCATCTTAATAACGTTTGTTTTTATATTGAAATGCATCATTTCGATAAATTTGTATTTAAATATCTATTTCAAAGTGCAAGACGATATGCAAGAAAAAGTTTCTGCCATGAGATGCTTGGTTCAGATGAAAATATCCGTCAGTTCTGATAACTGTTTCGCGGAAACTCGGCAGAGCCTCGTTCACGCCAAAACAGTTACCCTCAGTGACGAATATTTCCATCTGAACCTCGTGCTCATGAAGAAACTAATATTCTTGCATACCAGATTGGGATATCTGCAGTTTTTACCAGAGCTGGAAAATTTCATCTTACACCCCCCCCCCCTCGTGTAAGACGACTTACGTGAATTACTTATGACGTAACGTTATAAACAATGTGACGTCACTTTCCCAAACATAGCACCTAAAGAACGTTTGTTTTTATATTAAAATGCATCATTTCGATAAGTTTGTTTTTAAATATCTATTTCAAAGTGCAAGACGGTATGCAAGAAAAAGTTTCTTCCATGAGATACTTGGTTCACATCGAAATATCCGTCACTTCGGGCAACTGTTTCGCGGGAACTCGGCAGAGCCTCGTTCCCGCCAAAACAGTTAACCTCAGGGAAAAAAAAAAAAAAAAAAAAAACCTCAGTGATGGATATTTCGATCTGAACCTCGTGCTCATATAAGAAACTAATAACATGGCATGAAACATATGGAGAGGACAAATGTTAAGTATGAGTGCACCAAGTTATTCTTTACATATGTTGTATATTACTTATTACATGTTACTCATAAGTTTCTTAACGATTTAGTTGCTGGATTTCATATTATTCATTTAAATCTCATAGATATTGTATAACAATTTTATATCTTGTGTTGTCACAAATGCTAAAGGATGTAAAGCCTTACAACACTTATAGTAGTTTTGAGCTGCAGCTTAAAGTCCCAGGAACATATTGACAAGTAGTTCTTATTTTACCAAATTTCTAACTTTACTTTTTAAATCGATGTAGTACTACATGTTAGAAATATTATAGGTTATTGAACTTGTATGGTGAAATATTACTTGGAACGAGTTGATTTGGCGGGAACAACGAGCTTGCGAGTTGTTCCCGCCAAATCAACGAGTTCCAAGTAATATTTCGCCATACAAATTCAATAACCTTTTTATTATATACATTCATATTGAATATGAAAAAATAACATTCTGTTAGCAAAAAACAATAAATGAATTTTCAAATTTCTAAGACAACTAGCGTACTATTTCACCATGTACATTTACTTTATTGCGTATTAATAGACTCGATTCAATATTGTTGTTTATACGTGACGTCATTTATAAGGAGAAACGTTGACGTCAATTTTACGGTAAGAAATTTCAGTTGCCGTCCGCCATCTTGTTTTGAAAAACGCAAAACTTTTCCTACGGATGCAGGTTTGTACTTGGAAATGTGAATAAATCAACTTGACATACATTCCTAAAAATGTTTTCTCTTTCTTATGACTACATGCAAAACATCATTCCTTTTCTTTACCAATACTTGGCTGATATGCGTACCAGTAACTTTCATAACCAGAATTGGTATTGCGTGCCCTAAAAATTCGAACCATTTTAAAATGAAACTCTTTTACTCTACTTGAAAATGATGCAAGTTTCTATTTCTTTTAAGACCATAGTTTATTGAATTGTAAAAAATGTCAAAATTCCACATTTAAACCTCCTTAAAACGATGTTTGCAAACAAATAAAATAGTCCGTACAGCTGATCGCTAAGACCGCCCCCCTTGCCAACGTTCAGTATCATTCCTTGCCAACGTGCAGTACCGTAGAATACTGAACGAACTCTCTAAGGCAAAGTGAACGGGGCAATATGAAAGTATATAATAATATAGGTTATTGAACTTGTATGGTGAAATATTACTTGGAACGAGTTGATTTGGTGGGAACAACGAGCTTGCGAGTTGTTCCCGCCAAATCAACGAGTTCCAAGTAATATTTCGCCATACAAGTGAGCTTGCGAGTTGTTCCCGCCAAATCAACGAGTTCCAAGTAATATTTCGCCATACAAGTTCAATAACCTTTTTATTATATACTTTCATATTGAATATGAACACAATGACATTCTGTTAGCAAAAAAACAATAAATAAATCTTAAAATTTCTCAGACAACGGGCGTACTATTTCACCATGTACTTTTCTTTTTCGTATTAATGACTCGATTCAATATTGTTGTTTATACGTGACGTCTTTATTAGGAGAAACGTTGACGTCAATTATACAGTGAAATTTCGTTGCCGTCCGCCATCTTGTTTTGAAAAACGCAAGACTTTTCCTACGGATGCAGGTTTGTACTTTGAAATGTGAATACATCAACTTGATGTACGTTCCTAAAAATGTTTTCTCTTTCTTATGACTACATGCAAACATCATTCCTTTTCTTTTATCAATACTTGGCTGAAATACGTACCAGTAACTTTCGTAACCAGAACTGGTTATTGCGTGCCCTAAAAAATTCGAACCATGTTAAAAATGAAACTCTTTTACATCTACTTGAAAATGATTAAAGTTTCTTTTTTATTTTAAGACCGTAGTTTATCTAATAGTAAAAAACTATCAAACTTCGATAAATAAACCTCATTAAAACGATGTTTGCAAACAAATAAAATAGTCCGTACAGCTGATCGCTAGGACCGCCCTCCCTTGCCAACGTTCAGTATCATTCCTTACCAACGTGCAGTACCGTAGAATACTGAACGAACTCTCTAAGGCAAAGTGAACGGGGCAATATGAAAGTATATAATAAAGAGCAGTATGTTTTTCAATGATATTGCAAAAAATTAAAAAAGGCTTCCTGAGAACTCGTTTTCGTGAAAAGCGACTTGTATACAAAAGAAATGAATATGTCAACATTGTTTTAGAGTGAATAGAACATGGTTCTATCATTCTCTTATCAGAATATTTATTTTACAATATCAGTGAATTCAAAAAGATCCTGGGACTTTAATTAAAAGAATACGTTGAAATATTCATGTGATAAACCCCTGTGTAGATTTCCCCGGTGTGCGTTTTGTTGTGCATCATTTTCTGTACATAATAGAATATCTGTTCTCCTATTGAATTTGTGTTTCTTACATTATGGACAGCAAACAATGTATAGTCTAGAGAAAAGCTTACTAAGAAAGAGTACTGCAGTTCTATATAATTCAAAGTTATCACGGTAATTTCGACTAATGTGCTACATATAACAAGGCACATTTAACAGATTATATAGGTTATTGATCTTGAATGGCGAAAAATAAATTGGAACGAGATGATTTGGCAGGAAGAACGAGCTTGCTAGTTGTTCCCGCAAAATTAATAAGTTCCAAGTAATTTTTCGCCATACAAGTTCAATAACCTTTTCATTATATACTTTCATATTGAATATGAACAAAATTACATTCTGGTAATTTGTCAGAAAACTAGAGTACTATATTACAAAATAAATGTTCTTGATAACGTATGATTTGCTCATTTATATGTGACGTCATTTATTAGGATAAACGGTGAGGTCTTTTATATGGTAGGTTGCCGTCCGCTATTTTGTTTTGCAAAAACGCTGGACTTTTCCCAAGAATACAGGTTTGTACATGTACTTTGAAATATGAATAAATCTTTTTCACATACATTCCTAAAATGTTTTTTGCTTTTTCTTATGAAAACATGATGCATTTTCTCAATCAATACTGATTGATATACGTACCAATAATTTTCGTAACCAGATCAGTTATCACGCGCCCTACACAAAATACTATTTTAAAAATTAAACTCTTTTACATCTTCTTGAAAATTACTACGTATCTCACCTGGCACAAAGTGCACTCACCGTCCGTCGTCCGTCGTACGTCCTCCATTTCCTTCATACGACATCTCCTCAAAACCACTTGGCCAATCTTGATGAAACATGGCAGGATGTTCCTTGTATGAAGCTCTATCAAACTTGTTCAAAGAATTCCATTCCATGCAGAACTCTCTCTGGTTGAAATGGCAACTGAAAGGAAAGCTTGTAGAACTGGTCATTAGAGTTGTTATAAAATGTCAAGAATCAAAAATGCGTTTTCTATTAAATATTTTATATATTGAGTTTAATCGTCTGTGTCAAAGAACCTTCAATTTACTGTGAACAGTTTGCGTTATCTTTACAGAGTGATTTAATCTGTTATGGATAACCTGCTGAACAATTTTACAAGAAAATATATTCTTATCTGTAAGATACAAGATACTAGAAATGGTGTTTTATGTGTTGCAACATTTGTGCTAAGGACTATATGTACAAGATAACTTGAATTTGAGTATATACTATTTTGATCAATTGTTTGTCCCTTGTGGCTATATGAATACAGGCATATTATTGACTTATGTGTAACGAGCTGTTTTAAATGAATGAATACAATACAATGCTGATACATTTTATGTTCATGTACCAAACAGTAATATTTGGACCTTTCCGTGCACCATAGAAATTAAATCAAGCGAGCTTTGTAAACAGTGGGTCAATAATAGTTGGTCCTTATCGTGCACCATAGAAATTAATTAAAGCGAACTTTGTAAAAAGTGGGACGATAACATGCACCATAGAAATTAACCCAAGCGAGCTTTGTAAAACAATGTAATGTGAGTCCTTTCCACAGGGCTTCCTTATTAACACCAATCATCTCTTTATTAAGACAATAATCTCAAACAGAAACTGTAACTCGATCCTAAAGGGATACGGGGGCAGATCAGGGCCTTCCGCCGTTTTCTTAACATAAAAAAATTAATATTAAAGGAAGTAATGCAATTTCGTGAATTTTGTTTCTTTTAAAGACACGTGATCAGTTTTGATGTTACAATAATTCATAACAATTATTACCTTACAAGTTGTCTTACCGGTGAAATTGACCGTAATTCGTACAATAGGCGTTTTCAAATCGAAAGTAGTCGTTATAAATAAAGCACATTATTTTTTTAAATATGTAATAGCACTATAACTACTTAATGTATTCTTTTTCATGATTAATTTAAACATTAATTGTTTATCACAGTTTATCAAAAAAACCAACGAATGAAATTATTTTATATATTATAAAGACTCTTAGCTACAGCGATCGACATTTAACAGTCATACATTTTGCAGGTTTTTTTTAATTAACATGCTTCCACCTGATAGTTTGTCGTCTTTGTGACATATTTTGTCCTGTTTTGTGCTGAAGGAAATTATTCAGGTTAAAAAGCGTTATAGTTTCGTAAGTTAATCTAGACTCGTTTGTTTAAAACAATTTCCTTAACGTTAAGACACGATGTTTAGGGAGTAAATGTTAATATTGTAATTGGAGTTTACTTTATGTTTTACATGAAAAAACTGCAGGGTAGGTTTTAATGATTCATATTTAGTAATTTAACTCTTGTAAATACTAAATTTTGAACGTCTGAATTTTGTTTGACCGTACGCTATATTATTTTTCCTCACTCTTAACAACTTTATTTTAACATTCAACAATGTTTATTCTCTATATTCTATAACTCCGCACCATTCAGTTTTTAATCAGCGATTACATATATTTAGAATCTGTAAATATGGAAGAATTTAATTCTAAAAAATTCTACTTTTTTGAAGAATCATCTGTATAAAGTGTTAAGAGGATTGACTTTTAATAAATGATGTAAATACATTGTATTTGAGCACATGAAATACTTTCGAAAATTTTACTTTCGGTTTTGCATTTAAACACGCTAATTTGCATTAGGTTACGAGAACATTTGTATTTTTCATTTAAGGACACTATTTACACTCAATCAAATAATATTCTGAACGTCTAAACATTGATTACAGTAAAGTTCCGCTATTAAGACAAACCGATATTAAGACCCTCGATATTATAACCGCCCTCGATATTATGACCGCCCTCGATATCAAGACCGCCCTCGATATTAAGACCAAACGTTTTAGTTTAGTTTTTAATAATTTATTTTAGCTCGATTGTAAAGAAAGCTTGAAGCTTATCGAGTCACTCTCGAGTCCTCTTCCTGGGAAAACCAGTACTAGTGTCATATGAGGAGGTACGGTCGTGACCGCAGTGGGGCTCGAACCCGCAACCTCCGAAACGAGCGGCACACACCAAATGGCCCATTTTATAGTAAAAAGGTCGCGATAAAAGACTTTTTCGATATTAAGACCACTTTATGCCTTTATGTATCTGTAAAGGATAAATGTTTTTATGAATCTGGATACAACTTGGCGAATATATGAATGCGACTTAAACATTCGAGTTTGTTATGGGTAAGCTTTACATAATGCTTGAAACTTAAGATTAAAATGGTGTACATTGCGACAAAGCTCTCATCAAATCAACGTGCATTTACCATAAAGTGTACTATCTCTCTTTCACAAGTTTGGGAAAAAGTCCTCTCTTAAGCAATTCTGTGTGAATATACGCCATAATAATGATATGACAGGCAAAAACTGAAGTTGTCTTCCAAAACCGTATTTGGTGGTGGTTATTTCATACAGCACACACCATTTTGCTTGTTCAGGTATTTGAAAATAATTTGAATAGTTTACATAATAACGAATATTCAAATAGCATTTCTAGTATTCGTTTCAGCATTTATTTTCTCACCTATGAGATACATATTTCCGCGCATTTACCCATGTGAGATAAACTTATCTCACAATCGCTTACGAATCGCTGCCGGACTATTTTACGTTAATTATAAGCGACATAACAATCGAAAAATGACTGTAAAATTGTTATTTTTGAAATAACAACGCTGATAGGGTTGTTGGTATTCATTTTCTTAGTTAGATCATTTTCTCATCCATCTATAGCAGTTTTGAGTAAAATTCGAGAAAAAATTGATTTTCATCTTTTATCCCCATTTGTATTTGCACTTATTCCTTTTTACTTGTCTGAAAATGCGATTTAAACGGTAGAAAATAAATTACCATGTCCATTGAGTTTTGAATGAAATCCAAAAACTCGAGCCTCGTTTTTGATATCTCAACCTCGAACGCTCATTTCAAACGTCATGAACTGGCACTTTATAGAGCAAGTGGGGATTATCGACATGCTATAACCTTTAATTGTTCACTGTTTGTTTACTTGCTATATTCGGAGGGGTTTCCCCGCCACGTCTATACCCTGGATATCGATTGGTCAAGAAAACGTGTTTTCCGGTGTTTACGTAATTTTTTTTACTTTATTATGAGGGCCACAAAGGTACTGTATGTAGCGACTCATTATGTCAGGTGGATAATTATCGACACTTAAATAAATAATATCTAATATGAAAATGCACATACCTATATCGTGCGATAGCATATCAGGAATTTTTGAAAATGGTACGAATTTTTGGGAACCAAAAACAGTTAAGTTTACATAATAACGAATAGACGGTCATCATAAGTATGTTATCGTATCGTCCATGGGTGCGGACAATGAATCTTCCATGGGTAACGTGAATTCTATTATTTTATTGTTTCAGTATTTTAAATACTCGTTCTACGTTTACCTATGGGCTACTTAGTTTTCGCCCGTATTATGTACTTATTTTATTAATATGTAATAGATAAACTATATCGGGCGAAAGCATCACATCGTTTTATCTTAAAATGGTACCGGACATTTTCAGGGCCCAGGGTCGCAAAACGTTTGAAGTTACGAAAATTATTGATATCGTATCCATTGAATCATAAATCAGTGTGACTGCCTTAAAATGTTACTTTTATCGAAAAATTGAATCTGTATAAATTGATTATTTACATTTAAAGTATAAACCTGCATTAAACGGAAATGTGTTGCTTTTTCAAACTGGCTGACATTAACGTCACATAATGGTCTTAGTTAGATCACTTTTCTATCCTTCGTTTGATGTAGGGTAACGGATCTGCCGAGCACTTCCGATTGGTCATTTGCAGCGGAAGTTAAAAAAGGGTGCATCGTTATGTATGTTTTCTATCGTCCAGGTGCGGACATTTGAAATTTCCTGGTAACATAAATATAATTAATTGTTTCGAGTATTCAAGTAGATTCGTTCATCTTTTCATCGCCCAAGGATTCTTCGCGCCCTTCGTTCTTCCGCCCGTATAATTCACTTATATCCTTTAATAACTCCGTTTTATATGTGTTAAAAAAGTGTACTTCTTAATGTTCTATTCTATTGTTTTATACAGTTCGTCACATTTCTTATAGGTGCCGGTAAACTTTTAAAGGAAAAGCAATTGAAATTTAAGCATTTTGGCCTTCCATTGAGTAAATTTGGTTCCCCCCCTCTTGGTGAGATTAATGATTTCAAATTTAATCTTCGTACCTGCCCAGAGCCTGATACGCTTTTTTGGTAAATTACGTTTTTGTACTTTACAAGCATTCGCGTGAATTCTGCCGTAATAAAACCACATGCAAGCTGTTTCTTTCTTTTGTGAAACATTCCTTAGATTGCGTCTTTAAAAAGTTATGAGTATTGTTTTAGGCTTTCAGTAAATAATAAGACTATAAGTGCACAATGGTCTATACTTTTATTATACATGCCAGTTTATCCAATAAAGTTGTGCGTGGCACACCAAACATTTTCACAGCTTTACGCAGTCAACAATCCTTGTATTTCTTGAAGAAAAATCAAATATTTTTTTTACAATTTCTGTTTTGAAAGAGAGAAAAATTTAAAAATGCAACTGTCATGACGACGACCCGATAACATCGGTCTGATATTCTTTGATACTGCCACGTGTAATATCAAAGGGCAGTGTTATCATGATACTGTCTTGATATCACGTTTTATGTCCCGCCCACTTAAGACATTTACAAAGTAAGTTTTATTGGAACACCAGGTACACTTAATATTCAGTTTTCAGTACTTTAGACTACTGGGGTGTGTTTCATTAAATATCTAGGAATATAAGCAAATTGCACCTAAAAATGAAACAGTTACAGTAACTGTAGAATGTTTTTTTAATTAAGCATAGTGTTGTGGGTCTTCATTATCTAAGTTTAATCATTTTCTATCCATCTATAGCAATTTTTGAGCTAACTTCAAGATGAACTCGGATGAATATCGACCGGACAGCCTCCGCAAGCCTCGGCTTCCCTGGCCGATATCTTCCTCGTCCGATATCAAGTGTTGTCGAAAGACAGTAACCTTATATCTCCTACATGTTTAGTTTTTCAATTATGAATGTTTTGTAACAGTTAGTACATCTTTTGTCATGAAACGGTCAATAATGTACATAGATAGTTTAGTATTTTTTTAAATAGGTCAAGGCTATGTAGATGTACTTCCGGTATGTAGTCTTATAAACTTCCGTTTATATACATACAACATTGATCTAAATATCCTTTTTCTGTTATTACTTAACTGAGGTATGTTCGGCCAATTCATACATTAATTTAATTTATGTATCAAAATAAACTTACATTGTCAATTTATTAAGACATAGTTTACATACAGCACATCGGTTTAGCGGTTGTAATTACTCAAGGAATTGAAAATAAGTAAGGTTTTACGCAAGTGTAAAATAGCAACCGAAGTAAAAAAAGATTATATTTGTTACAGCTATTTTGTATTGGTATCAAGGTCAAAGTTTTTAGGTGAAACAATTTCACTCCCTTGCAAACAATTTGACAGAGTAGCAATAGTTTGTGTTAAATTTTTATCCGAAACGTAGAATTCTGCTATTTGGAAATAATTGCGCTAGTTTGGAACCAACATACGAAAATGGTGATTAACACACAATGTGGATAGCATGTGATAAGTTTAACATCATCATTTTTTACTGAAATCCTGTTAAAATATTTCTTAAATACCGAATACCTCCCCCATATCTATTCAAGAGGTAAGTATGCGTGCGACAAATAACGAGATTGATCCAAACCTATGCTAATTCAGTAGAAAGCCAGTACAATTGATAATATTGTCACAGTGACGCGATTCACCATGAAACAAATGCAATACCACCAAGTACTCGACTGTCTTCAGCAGTCGAATAATTGCCTTACAATTTGCCCCGATATTTGAGTACATTAATTTTCATGCTGCAAAATGAAACCTCAGTGAAATTCCTTGACACAAAATTAATTTCAAACTTTCAAAATGTCCTCGTGTCCTTTGCAAATTTTGAACTTGCTGTCAGACTGGCTGCACCATTCTGTAGAGAGTCTTCAATGCAAACACTGAAAATATCTTGTGGTCGTCGTGATGCTTTCGTCTGACAAATTGTCTACCGGCTCGTGAATGTTTATGTCAACGGATGATTGGCTCTCAGCTAAGTAATGTAAGGTTAGCTAGTTTGTAACTATTTTGCTAAAATTAAACCACTACTTTCAATCTTTTAAAACAAGCACGCGCGATGTTTCAACACATCCATTTGCATTTTTTTCTTCAGGAGTAACAGAGTCACACTTGTACTGCAGCTGTATATAGAAACAGAGACTTTCTTCAATAAGCCGACGCCACAAAACGATGAAAATGACTTCAGCACCGGACAAGAATAATTCATTTGATCAGAAAATGTCGCAGTGTTTGCTTTTGGTCGTCAAAGAACAAAACAGACTTTTTACAGAAGTAGAACGTTTTCGTGAAAATGTGTTTGAAGAACTTCAGAAAATACACGAATCTATTGATTCTATAAACAGAAAATTGACGTCAGGTAGAGATATCCAACATAAAAAGCCTAAAAGTGAGTCATTTACGTTCAAACAAGTCGCAGTAACATAACAAGTTAACATAACCAAATTGAATGCGATACTCTCATAGAACTTGGAACAAAATAATATTCCATTTGTCAAAACAGATGAATATGCCTAATTTAATTGACAATTAACTGCTCTATGTGGAATGCAGTGTGTCTAGCTTTCATGAGAGACAGGCACACCTTTTCTGCAAATTGCCTATACTGTAGTTAATGTGTTAATGAATGCTTTGTCAGATGGAAAATATACAAATGACAAAGCAATACACATAAAAAGAAATATGTATTTTACTTGTCTGAAGAACAAATTTAGCTACCTCGGCCGTATATCGTTTTTAAAGATACTTCTTATTTAAATTGATCAATTATCAAATAGTTTAGTGCACTAGTGTTTTGTTAACTGGCCAAATGAAATTGATGTCTTTCACATGTCAAGACAAAAGCCGTCGACTTTTGCAACATTACGTCAGTTCTTTAAGTCCCATGAGCACTTTAAAGTTGCTCGCTCTCAGATTTTGGTAAAAAAAATAAAGTTCTTCAAACTGTATAAAATAACATATTTTAGAACATTATATTCATTCATATAAAAAGGTTCCAGTATAAATTCCTGTCACGTATATCTGTAGATTTGGAATAATACGCTACCAAATAATAAACCGTTGCAAGCGCTTTTGAAATTCTAATATAAACATATAGTGATGCTGTAAAACCAGCATTTTCAATCGAGTTTTGCAAATTCCTACCTAGATTTTTACTTCTATTGTTGATTTTAGCCTTTAGTTTTATATCTATGTATTAGTATGCCATTTTTTTTAAATTATATTTTTCAACGGCAACTGAGAGCGAGCAGCTTTAAGTCCCATGAGCACTTTAGATACTCATTTTATGTATAGAGTAAAGACAGAATTGCGTTCTATTTAGTCTAAAACAATAATGACATATACCTTAATATTTGTTTCATGTCTTTTTCGCTTCGTTGCGAAAAAGCATTGTCAAACAGCGTTTTTATTTGGTTTTTGTTTCTGCAATTTCATTAAAAATATACTGTGCCATATTCAAAGCATGTACTTTTATTTAAATTAGAAACTTTAAGATTGCTTTTCGAACTTCGCCGGCAAGATATCTTTCTTGATTATGTAAGAGCTACATGTAGAAGTTATTTTACATCCATCTGAATGCTACAAGTAATTTTTCATCCCAAGAACTAATGGGACTTTAAGTGTTTTTAAGGAATTCTGAGACACAACTTTAATTACTTCTATTTATCTTAATCTACTATATATGTATACGTCTTTACTTTTTCGTTTATGTAGTAGCTATGGTTAAGGAGCCACTGCCCAACGAACCTCTTCTGAAGTCACATCCCCAGGAAGCGGACTTTATTCAGCTCATGAAATCACTTTGCCTTGAGGTGAACCGGACAACCATAGCGGCTGTTTCTTCAGTCGCAGCACAAAGTAAGATCCGTTGCAAGTTTAAAATCCAACCTTTACTAAATATCATTGAATAATTACATTATTATTTTCCCGAAACATATTCATTTATTTATTCTTTTAGGACTAAGGTCATGACACATGATGAGACAGTAATATCACATATATAAAGTAAAATGATACATATTACTAAAGAGGCATAATACTGCAATGTAATATCATAGTAAAGCACACGTTTTCATAAGAGAAGTAAGATGTACTATATGTAACCCATTAAGCTAAGAGCTTATTTCCAATGGGGTCCGTAGAAATAAATATCGAACAAAAGTAATTGAAACACATATAAAAATTTCAATCAAAATTAAAATTAGAAATTGGGACAAGAATTTGGTGGAAGAGGAAAGTATATAAAAGAATGCGCTAGAATGTCTGTAGAAAGTTCCTACAAGTTTTAATTAATTTTCGGTTGCAATTTATAGAATCCGCTGTCACGCTTCCAAGTCGGTTCACATTTAGTTAACTTAACAAATGACTGCCACTGGACGCCTATATAGGCTTCTACTATACAATGTATTGAAGCGTATATACATTAAGCTTATTGGGATACTATGATAAACGTCGAGGATAACGGATAACCCATGCCTCACGGATTGTTGTTGATAGTAACTTATTAAGGGTTTACTTCTGCAATTACCAAAATGACCACTTTGTATCACCATGGCACTTGCCTGATAATTTAAAATCGAATCCTTCATAGTCCAGTATTTGGAAATTTAATTGTAATGGTGTTTCGGAGGAATATTGTATGACTAGAACTCCAAGCATAATGTCATGTGATTGGTCCATAAGCATGTATAACAGTTGAGTCTCTACGAGAATAGGTTTATGTGTCTTCAAGGTTTTGTCCTTGATTGTTCATGATATATGAATGTGTGTTTTCACGAATGTTTGCAGTTAGCGGTAACAGTCTGACTTCCCGACCACCAGCTCTGAATACCATTGTAATCATCGACACATCGGACAGTATGCAAGGACATCCCTTTTACACCGCTAAAAAGTTTGTAAACGAGATGATAGATGGTATGTAATATGGCATGTCAAACGTTGCTAAATTTTATATGCTTGATATTGTTATTTATTCTTATTGTAAAAGTCATCATTGCTAAATTATATTTCGTTATGTTTACTGTCTGTTTGATATTCCTTTTCTCGATGTTCGTTAATCTTATTGTAAAAGTCATCATTGTTTTCTATATTTCGTTATTCTTATTGTATGTTTAATATTCATGTTCAATGATTCGTTATTTTTATTGAATAACATATCATTGTTATTCTATATTTCGCATCATGGCAGACAAATGGGGACCAGTTTGTCTGGCGTTGGTCTCGGCATTGTCATCGACAACGCTTGGGCTTAAAATTCTCAAACTTGTTAGACTTATTGGTCATGATAAACAGATGAACCACTATTAATTTCAGAGTTACTTGGCCAAAGGTCAAGGTCACAATGAACTTACATTTAACAACATAGGCTTCCGTCATGTCCATGGTAGGGCCTTATTTCATATCAATGTAAAGACTTACATCCGGTCCAGGGAAGGGCCTTATTTCATATCATTGTATAGGCTTCATCCTGCCCAGGGCAGGGTATTATTTGATTTTTATTAAAAGGCTTCCATCGTGTCAATGGCAGGGCTTGCACCTTGTCCAGAATAGAGAATTAATTTAATTTATTGTATAAGCTTACAACCTGTCTAGGACAGGGCCTTATCTGATCTTATTGTTAAGGTTTACATCCTGTCCAGGGCAGGACCTTATTTGATCTAATTGTATAAGTTTATATCCTGTCAAGGGTAGGGCATTATTTAGTCGTATTGTACAGGCTTCTATCATGTCCAGGGTAGAGCCTTATTTGGTTTTGCTGTATAGGCTTACACCCTGTCCATGTTGGGGCCTTATTTTATCTTATTGTATACGCTTACATCCTGTTCAGAGAAGTGCCTTACTTGATTTCATTGCATAGGCTTTGATCCTGTCCAGTGTATGACCTTGCTTGATCTCAGTATATAGGAATTAATCCTGTCGAGGGAAGGACCTTATTTGATGTCATTGTTTCGACTTCCATCATGTGTATGGAAGCGCTTTTTGATATCAATGTTTAGTCTTAATCGCATACACTTCCGTTTGTCCTCGTCAATAGGTAAATACTATCTTCGTGTCTCAATACGCAGTTGGACAACCCAAAAAATGAATTTACAAAATGCAGGTATATGAACATTTGTCAAGATGAATGTGCAGTTCCTTTCGACACTACTCTTGATTATAAATACAGGTTGCCCTATGCTTATTTCCACCTGTCCTTATTGCACCGTTGCCAACATTCATATTATCTCACCAATGTTTACCAGGTTTCAAACGACTAAGAATTACGTTTGAAAATATATGCCCTTATATAAATGTCAACACGTAATGTAAAACTTTGTTTTCTAGATATCGACAAGTCGGCTAGAGAGTTTGGTTTAGAGGAGTACATTTCAGTTATCACGTGTGGCGAATCCGTCGACATTATGCAACCCTTCACTAATGACTTTCTTCAAATAAGGAAAACTGTAGGTATGGAAAACTACGCAAAAATTGTACAATACATTTTGGAAAATGTGACTGTAAAACTTATGGAATTGGAGTAACAAATAACACCTTTGTGTCTCGTTACTAAATCTATTCTAACCAGATATTCACAACTTGGTATCAGAGAACAGAGTGGAAGGCGGGGCTTATCAGCAGTGGTCAAAGACTGGTCCATGATAGTTCATACATGTACATTACATCCGCCCTTTTTTTAAATTGAACATAATTTCCAAGAACATTTAAAGTTTAACAGGAAACCATTAATATCATTAGACTTGATCATTAGATCATCAGTTTCCTGTGCTAGTGTTTATACGTCTACTCATTTTATAGCATAAGAATGTCACGGTTATTTGATTAACTGTATTTTCATTACTTGACTGACAAGAATCAATATATGTGATGATCTGAATGTTTTCATTTCAGCAATTTCACATGCTATAAAATTCTGAAAAAAACAACTGTCATTAATATTTTAAACACTAATGGCCAATTCGTCTTTTTGGCAATTCACTGAAAATTTATTTATGATAGAACGGCATTGTCTGGGAAATGTGTCTTCTGAAAGTGTCATTAAATTTCTATTTTGTTTAACTTGATTTCCTTTCTGTCCTATAACAGTGTATATTTCATTGCTCCACATTAAATTTTATTTTCTAATATTTTTGTTCAAAATGAAAAAAAACATTCCCAGTTTATAAATAACTTGACGGGTTCTTGCTCGTCTGTCGGCTTACTTTTTCATTTTCTGCTCTTGAAGCACATCTTTTTTGCAAGTTTTTTTAATCGTCTTTCTTCTTCTCGAAGTGTGGAAGTGTTGTGCTTTACTGTTCGACCGAATAACAGTGATGCGGAGTTGATCCGGTAGTCACGTGATGGGTTGTTCCATATGACATATGGAATTTATACACTTCAATTCGCTAGTTTATTCTTCCGGTGATGGCAGTTTTCACGCATTTTCCTAACGTTTAGTTTACATTTTATACCAGTCGAGCAGCTTGCGGGTAATACGGCGTTACGCGGTGATGTTTAATTCCATTCGCCTTGATAAAAGATATGAGTTCTTGAGATACTATATTCGGTGTGTTGTCAGTTTTTATTTCATTTGGTAGTCCATGAGTTGCAAAGTTTTCATTAGTCTTTGCTTGATTGCGTGTGATGTGATTGATTTCATTATTTTGACTTCTGAAAAGCGCGAATAATAGTCGATCACGACTAGAATGTATTCTCGACTGGGAAATAAGATCCATCCCTACATTTTGCCATGGAGCTACTGGGATATTAGTCGGCGTAATTTGTGTTTTTTGAGGTGGTTTTCAAATAAACTGGCACTGAAAACATGTCTTATTTACCTGTACAATTTCACTGTCTATGCCTGGCCAATAAACTATTTCTCTCAGCATTTGTTTTGTTTTTACAAGGCCTTGGTGAGTTTGATGTGCTTATTGTAAAATCCTCGAACTTTGTATCTCTGGAATCACCAGTCTGTTGCCTTGCAGCACTTCATTCTTGTGAATGGACAATTCATTTCGCAGCTTGAAAAATGTCTTGAATTTTTCATGTTTAGCCATTTGCCCTGATTTATGCTCTGAATCATTTCTTGAGTGAATTTGTCCTGAGATGACTCTTTATCTATTTGCTTTAAGGTCATGGCTGAGAGTACAGCATTTTCACACAGGTAATCCATGTATTTCTCAGTAATGCTAGATATTTCACATTGTTGGTCTTGAGAGGATGTCGACAGGATTTCACGCTCCTGGTGAATTGGTTATTTTGCAGGTGTAATCACATTCTTTCAAGTCTTACTAGAGGTGCGTGATTTATTTTAAGATGTAAATGAACTGTTTGTTATCAGTTATCACCTTGAATTTTAATCCATACACATAAATTCGAACATTTTCGATTCCCCATGTAACTGTTTGGCATTCGCGTTTAATTTGACTGTAACGTCTTTCAGTCTGATTTATTGTCCTACTGGCATATGCTACTGGCTTAACGTGTCCATCACTTTGTTTCTGCAACAAAATTGCACTTAATCCAAATGGACATGCATCTACTGAAATTATTGTCTCGGCATGTGGGTTGTAAAGTGCCATTACACTTGCACTTGTTAGCAACGATTTCAAGCTTTGAAATGCTGATTGTTGTTCTTTTCCACAGATGAAAAAGGTGTCCTTTCTTGTTCATTTTCTGATGGGCTCATATATTGTTGCAAAGTTCAGTAGAAATTTGGAACAATACAATAGTTTAAGAGTCCTAAGAAGGAATTCACTTCTTTGACGTGTTGTGGTGGTGCTGTATTTAACACTGCTTCAATATTGCTTTCTTGTGGCATTAGTCCTTCTGCGGTTACTGTGTAACCCATGAATGTCATTGTTGTTTTGCATAATTCAATCTTCTCTTTATTGAGTTTCAAATGTTTGTCTCGCAGACGCTGCAATACTTTTTTCAAGGTCGCGTGGTATACTTCTCTTGTTGTAGCATACACAATTATATAATCCGAAATGTTTTTGCAGTTCGGTATGTCTTGAAATGTGTGCTGAATGACTCTCTGGTAAAACTCAGAGGCACTTGGAATTCCGAACAGTAGTCTTTGATATCTGAATATACCATCATTTGTCACAAAGCAGGTGATGTCTCTGCTTTTTTAATCGAGTTCTTTTTGGTGGTAATCCATGTTTAAGTTTAGCTTCGTGAACAATTTGGCTCCGTTGAGTTCTTCTAACGTTTCATCTACATTTGGCATAAGGAAGCGTTCCCTCTCAAAAGCTAGGTTAGCTTGCCTCATGTCAACGTATATTCGAATGTACCAATTAGTCTTGGGTATAACTACCATGGGTGAAACCCATGAAGTCGCACATTCGCCTTTCTGTATAACGTCGGCTTCTAGAAGTTGTTTGATTTTCCTGTTGAATGGCTGTCGCATTTGGAATGGTATGTGGCGATTTGGCTGCGCGACAGGCTTTACATCATTTTTGATGCGAGTCCCTGGAATCTGTCTTCGTACTGTAATAGAATGTGAACCACACTCCGTGCACCGTATATTTCGCTATTCACACATAATTTCAGTAATCCAAGATTAACTGCACATTGCTGACCAACTAATGGCGCATATTCAATGTCAATGATATGAACCTTGATTTTTTTAACTTTCTCATTAATCATCACATTTAAATCAGTAACTCCAAAAATATTCAAAGGTTGAGATTCAGCATATGGATAAATTTTGGATTGAGATTTTGCGATCGTTGTGCTTTTTGACCTCACTTTTTCAAAAGTAGCCCGATCCAAACAATTTACACTAGATCCAGAATCTATTAGCAATTTGCACTGATTTCCTTAAATTTCTACTTCCGTAAATGGTGATTGAACTTTATAATTTAATCCAAATATGTATTCATTTTCAGTTCTTGAATTATCAGATTCCTCATTTTCATTTACACGGAGCACTTCACTTTTCTTTGATTAACAAACTAATTTTTGCAAAGTGACCTTGCTTTTTGCATTTGTTGCACACAATATTCCGAGATTTGATACATTCATGCCCGGAATGACCCTTTCCTTCACAATAGTAGCATGTCTTGAATCTTACTGGTTTTTGTGCTGGCCTTGCCCTAGGCTTTAAATAATTGACGTCTTCATACGAATTGTGTACTGAGGGTGCTGGTGATCTTTGATTATTTACAGAATTTTGCATTTTGTCTGCTTGCAAATCTACGAGTTCTGTCGTTCGAGCAATCGTTTGCCATTTTCCAAGCGTAAGTTCTTGTTTACGCAGAAATTTCCTTTTAAGCTGTTTGGAGACTTGGTCATGGATCATATCGTCGACGGTGACTCCAGGAAAGTCACATGAAACCGAAAGCTTTTTGAGTCTTACTATATTACTGTCTACAGTTTCCTCACCGCGATGTGTTTCTTGACGGAAACGGTGTCGTTCATATGCCATGTTTTTCTTTGGGTTGAAGTATTCGGGTAGAGCTGTGATTATTATTTTTTCATAAATGTCTTGCACTTCTTCACCACAGAGATTTAAAAAAGCGATTCATTCTTTCATTTTTTGTGATTCCTGTTGCATCTAAATAATATTCAAATCTTTTTACGTACATGTCCCATGAACGTGACAAGTTAGTGTTATGTCCCATCACTTTGAACGGTAGTGGCGTTGGCAGTTCAAAAGAAGATGCAATCTTGAAAGGTTATAAGAAACAGATTCTTGAAAAATAGCCACTATTTCACTTTGCCAATGAACTTATAATATGCTTACAATAAGTCCTCTTAAAAATAATACCCATCAATGGTAACGGTAGTATCCATGAGTTATTAATCCATTTCTCGTCGCCAATGTAAAACTGGGGAATTGGAGAAAGAAATAACACCTTTGTGTCTCGTTACTAAATCTATTCTAACAAGATATTTACAACATGGTATCAGAGACACAGAATGGAAGGCGGGGCTAATGAGCTTTGGTCAACTATTGGTCAATGATAGTTCATACCTTACAGTGACAGTGACATTTAAGATATATGTGTACATAAATTAACAACCATTCGTGCAAAAGATTTATTCCTTTTAAATTATTTAATGTATTTATACAATCATTGTTGCATTTTTGACGAGTCAATGTAAAATTATCCTACATGCACTGGCATTCACCAGTTCGCCTATCATTAATATGCTTCACTCCATGCTTCACGTGTCTGGATATCGGTGGGGTTTTGAGGTTTGCTTAAGCTATTCACAGGTAAAAGAGCCGGGTCTGGCTGTAAAGAGCTCATTTCCAACAAGGACCGATTTGCATGACTCAAAATGTCTGTGTTTTAGCCAGGCTGTATCCTGTTTATGTGTTTTGGAGCAACACAGACCAGCTTGTCGCTGACCTATGTTGCAGTTATTTGATGAGGAAACTTGTTTTGCTGTTGCTTCAAGCTTGACTAGTACATTGTCAAAGGGTTTTAATAGTATTTATTTAGTTTTATCAAATCATTCTTTTATTATTCTTTAAAATTGATTGTTACCACTATCGATGCTTACATAATACAAAGCACATCCTCTTGGTGCATTTATATTCATGGACTTGGAATTCCGTTGTTTTAAGAAAAAAATGGTTTCGTTGTTAGATAAATACCCCCGTAATCCATAAAAATTAGTGTCTATTTTTCCTCCTTTTTTCTCAATCAGATGACCTTCAAGACGGGGGAAGGACACCACTGATAACGTCATTGGTTCTGGCTTTGTGTTATCTCGAACTGCAAAGTGAGTTTGTTAATTTTTAGTAAATTACGTTGTTTTTTAAAGTATCGTATGTATAAAGTTTCTATTTTGCAATTTATAGACAATGTTATGAACGTTTTGGTCTCTGAATTTGGTATCGCTAAAAGTTGTCTGCATAGTGATAGAAAACATTCATAGATTGTTCTTACACCAAGGACAAATGATTCTGTTAAGCCAATTGTTACATTTTCAAACGGCTTATTCTTTCCATGATGAGTTTTCAGACTTCGTACCAACTATCAATTCTTTTTCATTTTGTTCTCGTAAACAAACGGTAAAGTATGTCTACCGTATTTATTTTCGTAATATTTTCTAAATGCTCTCTTCATATATACAGGCTATATATGTAGGCAGATAAAGTAAGTATCCCAAAAAAATTCACGTTGGGCCAATTCACATGAAAGCTCTAGTGCCTGTGATTGGTCGGTTACGTATTAGGTGGGAGTAAACAGCGTTCATGTTACAGTTTACCTTCCAATAGTTTCTATATTAACACGTCTATAGGACAAGTCTAGTCATTTAACGTATTTAAAACCAAATAAACGTAACGTTTTAAGTCTGTGAGATTAAGTTTCGATATTTGTTACGCTTTTACACTACAGGTGAATGTGTTAGGATGACAAATCACGTGATCATGCCTAGGCTGATAGTTGTGTCAGATTTTGACTTGACTCTTGACAAACTTCTATTTACTGGTAGGGACGAAGACGTTAGTGCAGACAGAAAACAAGTAAGATCAAAGAGATAATTATAGCAGTTTTTTTTCCTTGCTACTTTCTTTTCCAAGATATAGAATGGAGAAAATGTAGAATTACTTTTGCGAGTTATTACTTTCGTAAATTATAAATTCTTTCTACTAACAGGGACCAGGAACGTAGAATATACGTTGATTCTACGTTCCTGCAGGGACTTATTGTTTTGTGATGTTTTTTCTATGTCCATCTGTATTTCCTTATTCAATAGTATCTGATCTATTTGTGTTTTTCGCGAACACGATTTCAACGACTGAAATACGGCCTCGTGTCCGTGAGGGAAAAAGTGACTTTTACGTTGTTACTTCTGTCATACATATACCTATAAGCCTGTACACATATAGTAAATTGTAGCAACATAGATATTGCTTATCGGTACATTTTGAGGGGTTGTGGCAGTAGCCGGCAATTCTAATACGTTCTTCTTTGCATCGCTGAGCGCTGGCGCTGATGTGTGCGGGTTCGAATCTTTGAGTTTAATTTGAAAACTTACTGTTTATTCTATACGAAAAAGGTACAAAAACAACTGTTCAGACTCGGACGAACTTTCAAGAATCAGGGATATACCGTGGTGTGCGTACCTGTCGGAGAGAGCAACGATGTTGTAGCAAAGGAGTTCAACGCTACATGTGCTGGACAATTGGTCGAACCACGTAATGTGCATGATATAGGGTGCTACTGCCGCAATGAGGTAAGATGTTACGACTTGGCGTGCATAGCCCACATGTTGGCATTACGATGTGTCTAATGATTTCCGAAAATATTGATATCGTTAACCTTTTTGCGACAAGTTTGCATAACACAATAACGTATTCTGCATGTTTAACATCTTCTAAAAAGTTAATGTTTACGATTTTATTTTCGTGATTTCACTTTAATCAGCAAATTTTAATAGACCCAAATGTTCAGTAACAATAATTGACCTTATCGATTAACCTCGTAGATAGTAATTACAATTTAGTACTGCAGCCGTAACTTACAGTTCTCTTTCACGAATGAATTACCTACACAGACTACCAATATCTAGATATCGTTTGTACGTATTAAAGAATCTGCCAATTTGAAGTGGCGTCTGAGAAGCTCAAAAGACAGTTTTGGTGCAGAAAGAGTTTCACCTCTTGTAAATAATAATTAATAATACTCTAGTGATGAATAATATATAATAAAAATTAGTGAAGACGATGTTGTGATAGAAAACTTTCTTTTTTGATTTTGTTCAAGACGTCACCCCCCCTAATTTCGTGTCATTTAATTCCGAACAATTACAAGTTTTTTTACTTAAGCAAAACGTTTAAGATATAGATTCCAGTGATTATCGGTACAATCAGTGTTTTACAATTTGTTGCAGTACTGTAAAATATTCAATAGTCTATGTAAAGTTGTTGTTGTACAATAAAAGGGTGGATAGCGATTTATTACAGATGGCAACTATGTTGATTATTTGTGCTAAAACGAAGCATTTCTCGACATATGTTGTTCTTTAACATTTCATTTATTTATAATGTTAGGTTCACTGAACACATTATTTATGTTTAGAGAATACAGTCTACTATATGTAGGGTGTGCGTCTTATTTTTATTCATTAATGACTGTACAGTTTGACTTATTTATAATGTTATCATGATAGTATGACATATAGTACCAAACAGTCTGTCCAGGTCAGATTCATTAGAGTCTTGGTTCGCTGCAACACGTGACTATTTAAATCAAAGAACATATATTACCTTTAATCAGAGACCCTTTAGCACTTATTCACTACCTCTTTAATCGGATAGGGACTATTTCAATGCTATGGAACTGATTTGCGTAAATTTTAATAGACCACTCCCAATCCTCCCTGTGTGTTATGTAAGAGGTGATTTATTTTTCGCGATTTACCAGCATTGTATTTCACTGTCTCGCTAATTCAAAAGTTTGCAGCATATGTTCATAAGGATTCTCCTTTGGCAAATTTGAAATTTGAAATAACTTCTGCCTGGTTTCAAGTCGCGAAAATTTCGCCACACGAAATTACCCAGTTTTCAGCAACAGTGCATCTCAATAGTAAAATCAAGTTACCGTGACATGCGGAACATTTTTGAAGTCCCAAATAGGTTATTGGTCTAGGAAATGGTCTCTATCAATCAGACAATACATCTTAAAATTAAGCCATGATAGGTTAAATTAAAAATCAAAAACGTAATGTGTTTATACATTTTGTATTTGTTTAGGCAAAGAAATACACGAGTGTAGACGGAAGTATGAACACTCCAGACCTTCCAGCTTTGCACCCATCAAAGTGAGACCGTTATTTTTCTATTAATTTTACTAACTAACTCTTGTAGTACTTGTATATACATTCATAAGCTATAAAAGAGGTTCATTTTGGATTCATCCGGACAAATGCTTTCTAAATCTAATTGCAACTTCGCATTAAATGTAATTCTATGTGGGTCTGTTCTGAGAAAGTAATGTTTATAATTGGAGAATTCTGTATTGTTCTTTCTGACAAAATAATGAATTACTTTATGCCCGTGCATACGTTTGTCGTCCATTGACAAACTTAAAATAATAGCATAAAGATATATATTTCAACGTACAAAAATGGACGTGACTTGTGCCTCCGACCAATGCTCTTGCCTAAAAGGTCACCTGTCTAATTGATCAAAGTGTAAAGATGACGCCTCTTTTTCAGACCATGTTTTGCATTAAATCTCTTGCTCTAACCTTAGCCTTACAGACAAATCATTTTTCTTATATACTTCATGCTTCGATTGGTTACTTCCACAATCTCTTTCCTTCTTTTCTTCATTTTTTTAAAATTTTGCTGTTTGTTTTTTTAATACAAATCCCCATATATTTGTTATTGCTACTCAATGTTACGTCATTCTTATTGTAATTGTCAGCATTGTTTTGTCATACATTTGTATTTCGTTATTGTTATTGGATGTTTGATATTCATATTCAATGTTTCGTTATTCTTATTGTAAAATGATAACACTCTGGACGCCACATTTATTTACCAATCATCATGAAAAATGTTAAGACTGTTTGTCCAAATGATATCTAGGCAGAGTTCGAAACTGGTTCCAATACCCATGCTGGATTTTCATCAAAACTTAGCAAGAAACACAAGTATGAAATGTGCATATCATAATTAGGGGTACTGGGTCAAATGTTAAGGTAATGGGTTGCTGTTAATGGAAAATCTTGTCCGGCCTTCATCTCGAAAACGCCTGGCTTGATTTCAGTACCAAGAGCGCGTATCGCTTGACTGATTTTATGTTTTTTACCCCTTTTTGGGCTTGTCCGGATAACTTCACCTGCACGCCTGCAGTGTTAAGTGGTGGGAGACATACAATAACAAACACAAAATGAAATACAGGAATGAAAACTTTTACAATAAGAATAACAAAACACTATAACAATAACAACAACTAAATATGGAATAACAATGATGACGTTTACAAGAAGAATGACGTTATTATTTATAAATTTTAAATTCAGCAATCTTAAAAATATCGGCTTTGAAGAAGAGTGTGGCTTACCCTCGATTGGTTCCCGCGTTAGCAGAGGCAAAGACTGGAATTACCAAGACCAGGACAGTGGCAAACCAGGAACTGTCGTCGGACATAAACAGAAAGGTACCAGTATTATCTCGGAATGTAGCCTGTTTCTTTTGTTTTGTCGGGGTTTAACACCCGTTTCAACCCGTATTTCAATTACTTTTATAAGTGGGCAGTTTACCTTACCATCGTTTCTGGGAAGGACCAGTACCATAACCACATACCCCCTAAAAATATGTAAACTTTTTCACAGTGTAGCATGTGCTATTTTGCTTTGTGTTTTCACATTAGAATTTATAAAATGGCTTACATGGGATCTCAGTGAATGTCTGTACAGCCAGTATCAAACACAATAAATCATTATGTGTTGACGTATATTGTAGTATATTGTCAAAACAGTTCGCAAAAAAAAGACAACTGTATCAAATGAGTTTGCAACTACTTTAACTTATTAAGTATGTTGTGTTCTGGTAAATCTACAGTCTATACATTGGTTGCCAAACATTGTTGACC
Organism: Saxidomus purpurata; assembly: GCA_022818135.1. Taxonomy (NCBI): domain Eukaryota; kingdom Metazoa; phylum Mollusca; class Bivalvia; order Venerida; family Veneridae; genus Saxidomus; species Saxidomus purpurata. The sequence continues at coordinate 13,446,847 of JAFMSR010000018.1, forward strand.
TACATGTATATTACGCCAAGGTCGTCAACAAAAAAATTCACGCGAAAATTCCCAAATTTACAGTACCAAAATAGAATAATGCATGCTATTGTATTACTTTGTAGCGAGTATGTTCTCAAGATAATAATATGTTGAGACAAAAATGCGTAAGAGAAAGTGATACAGACAATGGTAACCAGTAACGGATTTGCATTTATTTAGTCTTTTGTGTACTACAGGCATCGTATATATTCTCTGGGACAACGGTAATGTCGGAACCTACAGGTACGGAAGTGACGTTCAAAAAACGAACGAGCCTCGAGAAGTGAAACCAGGTGAAATTGAAGTGGGGTGCAGTGTTATAAGAGGTATACTCTTTTATAACTGCAACAATCTTATATCCATATACGCATATGTTTTTACTACATATACACGATACACTTTAGAAATATCAAATATTGAAATTACTACAAGTCATATTATACAGAATAGTTATATGATACAACACCAAAGAAAAAGAAGTGTGAAATTTTTCAACGGCCAATACATATACACATGTATTAAAATATGTCATAAAACATAAAAACATGATGATTGGCAAGCAATGTTTTCTTAAATATCTAGCAAACATACAAATGTTTAACAAAGGCATGTAGTTCATTTTTGTAATATTTGTAATATTGCTGAAAACAGTTTAATTTTTATATAAATGTGTGCTTATTTTTTGTCTTAGTCTGAATTATATAACATGCCTTAGGCAATTATTAAATTAAATATGAAAATACTTGCTTTAAAATAATACTAATCAGGGGCTTATTATTGGATCCTTTAGGTAAACGGCAAAATGTACTGAGAAAAATGACCTGATCATATGCCTGAAATTTTACACAGAGACTGTGGCCTAAGAACTTACCCTATTAACTTGCTAAAATATACTTTTTTTTCTTTGATTTGCGACGAACAATTCATTTTACTTAACAACGGGGTGCATCATTAAATTAAGAAGGGTAATGCCAGCACTTTAGTTTAAAAGGGGAATTCCCTACAACGAGCAAATAATCTTCTCAAAACGTTAACAATGAGTTAAATGTATGTAAAATAATAGATTGATAAGATTTTCAAGAAAACATAATATTATATCGAGAAACGTCTGCTTTACTCACGATTTTGGCAATATAGCGACGTTTCATAATAAATCGCTATCAACTCAAAAATGATGAAACAAGTGTTTCTGTAACTTTCAGGTTTGGCGACAATCCATTCAATGATTTGAATAAAACTGTTTTCAGGTTATTTAGATTCAGTGCATGCCTCTTTAAAATAATATTTCAAAGAACTGCCTACGTGTCCACAAAGGCAGGGTTACACAACCTAAATGAATACGGAATGATTAATTTATCGAAACAAATCTACATAAGAATATGTGTTTTTTTCTGAATTTGGTCGATTTAAATTATTTCTATCAGGCTCAGACTGGGAACGCGGAGATGAAGATGGTGGGCCAGGAACCATTGGAATTGTAGTCCGGAAACCAAGACATGGACTTGTCATGGTAAATTAGGCATCTTTAGTATTGCAATGTTACACAATACACAAATTAACAAACATGCACAGGAATAAAAAATGACAGATTAACTTAAAGCTACTTGTGAATTTTACAGCGCCAGATCACGCTTGTGCCGTATAACAAAGTAGCATGTGTCTCTGTCCTGTTTAAGGCCTGCTTCAACAGTAATTCAGTACATGGTTACATGGAAAGTTGACCTAACCATAGTTCCCATAAAGGACCTAATTTAGACTCCATATTTTATTCTATATACATGTATCTTACATTCTTGTCCTTCGGAAGAATTATTAATTTACAGATCTAGAGCGCTGAAATTGACTGACATGTTCGGTCAAATTTTAACGTTTATGATTGTTATGATCCAAATGTACATGTATGACGTCAATTGAATATTATGATGGATAATAATAGTGAACAGAACAATCAGTAAGATGAAAAGAATATTTTTACGGTTTAGACACTTTGACCTTTCTGGAAGTACATTGCATGCATAGTCGGTCTTTTGAAGTGGATGATCGAATCTTTAAAAAGTGTGTTTTGTTTCTAAAAATATCTTTTTTCTGTTGTGTAATGTAGTTTAAAGTATAAACAGTCAATCACTTTGAATCACACTAACCTGATATTTTTATAGTTCAGTTCATAAATAGCGTTATAATAAACTAGTTGCTTTATATTCTGTGGTGTTATTTACTAGAAAACATAATATTTTCTGTATGTTATTATAGGTGAGATGGCCATCAAGGGTAATAGAAACATACTGCGTTGGTGCCGACAAATGGGAGCTTGAAGTGTAAGTATTCATAAACAATTTTATTCGATTTGAATTCGTATACACAATATGCATTCACGTAAACAGTATACTCAGTTCCAAAAGAAAGTGTGCACTTTGTTTTCTGTGATTTTTCATCGACTATTTTTCTGAAAGCCTATATATTTGGTACCAAAACTGAGACCTGTTTACGTACAATATGGCGCACATTTTAGATTTTGCAATCGATCGATGACAAATAAACATGAGATATAGTGTGCGAAAATTGAAGCCGGTGCGTCTGCTAATTATTAAAATATTTAAAATTAAGAAGTGCACACTTTCTTTTGGAACTGAGTGTATATAGTACAGTACAAACCAGCTTAAAGGCCGGGATTTGTTTCAGTGAAATACCCACAGGCAAGCAATAAAGCATATTACGAGTGTAGGGAGGAGCTGTACTACCTAGCAGAGGGCTAACAATACTTTGTAATGTTAAAATGTAAACACAGAGATCGTCTGCTTGATGTTGGGAAGTGCAATTTCAGAATAAATAACATAACTTACTGTATACTTTTGTGAGCTTTAGGTGAAAGTCACTTCAAATAAATTTATATTCAACTTTCAGTTATTGTAATGTTTTATTGAAGGCTTAATCATTGAGTAAATGTACCTTTATATGTATATGAGTGCTTTAGATAGATTTTCTTCTTTCGAAAGTCAGACAATGGCCAGTTTACTATATCAGTGAGATATCATTTATCTAAATACACACCAGAAAGGAATGTCACTTAGTTCTGATGAATGCCATTAATTTTGATAAACATTGAAGGTTAATATTGTGTGCAAGCAAGTTTGAGAATGAATATAAATATTGTGGAAAACCATACCTAGGTCATTTATTTATACCAGATAACACTTTATCATGGGATGAAACTTATTACAGCTGCTAATTATGCATAAATATATAAAACTTATGTAATATAGAACTGTTCTAAACAAAACATTACATGTGAAATTTTCCCGCCTTATGTCAATGTGTGTGACTCATACAACGGCTGTGATATTATTAGCTCTCAGCCAATGGAGAAGCTGCCAATCATTGTAGAGGCAAATTCAAATCTTGAAGCAGACAACACAAGTTTTTTTCCTGGAAGTCACACTTTTAGACAAACAATGAACTTTATGTCTTCTGACTATATGACATTTATGCTAAAGAACATTTGTACTAAATTTCAAACAATTCAGTCTATTCTTTAATTTCATTAAAATTTGATTTAAACCTCTGATCTTATTAGCTCAGTGTATGCAAAGCAAGTGGCCATTTCTCTACCTGCGCCCTTTTTATAGTTCTTCCCCGGCCTTTAACAGTTTAAGATGTTGCTTCATGTAGCCCTATCTATTTTACATGATTCTTTTCCAATATGCATCATAAATATTCGTTTTCCTTATATAGAACTTTTTTTCTATATAATATATTATGATGCCCTATATTTTTACATATAACATTGCGAGTAATTGTGCAATATTGGCCTCTAATTCATTCTTTAATAAGGTAGTCGTTATTTCAACAGGTTAATTAAAACATTCTTGACTATACAACAACCAATTCGTACAATATTGATTGCGTTAATCTAATCAGGTACTTCCATTTCATGTACGATCTTTTCTCCAAATATACTCAATATCTCTAATATGCCACTTATAATAGTATCACTTATTGTGCCAATAAATTGTAAACCTTTAAAGTCACCGAGATAAACTACACATATAAGTAGACATTTTACTATAATATATCATTGTCTGCGGATGTGGCAAACTTTACTAGGTCAATCACACTTAGATCTCATTGGTCGCCGTGATTGGCCTACTCTTTGGCAACCAATCAAATTCAACATTTGACTATACTGGCTGGAAATTGCAGTCAGGTAAATCTCTCCTATTTTGGAAACAGAAAAACACTTTTGATAGGTATAGGCATGATGGGAAGACATGCCGAGGTCTCATCCACAAATTCAAGCTAACATATTTGCTCTTATGGACGGACCTTTATAAAATTTGCTTCAAATCAAATCAAATGTGGCAAACTATAAGCCGGTTGTTGGTCAGTATTACTGGAATAAACGTTCGCTTAACACTGACAGCTTTGCAATTACTTTGCTTATTCTTGCAATATCAGAGGAACGTTCAACTGATTGAAATGACGGTAGGGGTTTCGCAGAAAATTTACATATTAGGTCGGGGCTGACAAAAGGTTAAATTTGGTTTGCAGGTGATAACTGATAGGTCAGGCATTTAGATGGAAGACATTGATTTTATTTTCGAATACCTCGATTACTTTTTAGATTAATTACAGTACATTATTTTCTCTTTTACATAGAACGCGTGGCAAACCTCAGAGTCACGGAACAGAAGGTTCACATTCTCAGACGTCAAAACCAACAACAGAGAATGGAGGAAACAGTAAGCAAATATTTGTTCTTAAGTATTTTAAATATGATTTTTAGTGCATTATGACAATGTCAGTAAAATTTCTACATATTTTAGTTATGCAGAACTCCAATCTTTGATGAAATGTCAGTGATTAACAAGTATCAAAAGCTCCAAATTGTAACGAAATAAGCAGGTACGTTTATTGTGAATAAAACTGTAACTGCTTTAAACTCTACATAAACATGGGCATTGAGGCTGACTTTTTGAAATCTTACGCGCAGAAGCTTTGTGAGAAAGATTGGGTAATATATTCGTGGCAGGTTATCAAACATAACATAACAATATAGTACATGTAATAACATATTTATATTGCATGAAACTTCATACAAAGTTTATAGCAACATATAATTGGCAATCGATGAAACCCCGTTTTATAAGAGAATCCAGAAATGAAGATCTTATTTATTTACATGTTCAATTTCAAAAAAGAAAAGTTAATTATTCTAATATTGATGAAAAATTAGCAATCTTAGTTTTATGTTATTCTGATTTTGTTAGCGAAACAATTTTATACAGTTTTTTTTGGAATTTCGATCCTTCATTGCGAATGTAGAATAAATATTACTTGTTTGTGCTATTCAACTTTTCCCTCTGTCGTTTTCAATATAAAGCATGACATAAGAAAAATGTATGTCTGTTTTACAAATGCGTTCTTCGGATGTTCAGAAGTTTTTACCTGAATTTGATGTTTATTTGTCTAAATATTGACGTTGGTACCCGGACGAGTTTATCATACAGCACTGATAAACTGGTTTTACATATGCGATTTGACGTAAGAAATTATTATGTTCATGTATAAGTCCTATGTCCGGGCTGAGAGTGTCATGCTCATAAACAGTGAGACAATGCTTGTTCCGATTAAAAATTATTTGAGGCAGAGTAGACGAAATTAATTAGTGAACGCCGAATTCTAAACCATCCGCCTGCCTGCCGCTGATCCTATAATACGCGTCTTTATTTCGTATAAAATCGCTTCACTTGGTACCTTCAGTGCTTGGTACCTTCAGTGCATTAATTATTACCCGTCTTCTGGCATGTATTTTAATAGCTGGTATTCTGACTTCTGACAAGTCGCTACTTATTGTTTTCTAATTAAACGTTTACACCATAGTCAAAATTGTGATGAGTTGTCTGTCACATTATGTTGTCTAGCAAATAATTTTATCTAAAGATTAGCATAGGCTAATTTATAAACTCCCGCATACCACTTTACTAAAGGATGTCCAATTTCAATATTTCCTTTTGTAATATAGTACCTTCTCGATCTCATCGAGTGTGCATCAGTATTCTTTTTTGAATTAGCTTTTTTCATTGAGAATTTCGTTTTAGGTAATTTTAGCATACATGTAACATCTATTTAATTAACTTTCTTTGATATTCCCTTACGGTTTTATATTGAATTGCTATTACTTATACCTTTAGATCTATAATCTTACTCATTGTAATTGTAATGTATTCAAGGCAGATACTTAAAATATTATAAAATAAAAATATCAGTATTATAGTTATATACCGTTCTTAATTATAGTATCACAAATAAATGTATAGGCTGTGGATATGTGTTTGTTTTGAGTGAATACGGAACATATCTAAACGAAAAGTGATAGATCTACAATACCCATATTTTCACGAGCGCGAAGTACTACTGAACATGTGAAAAACGTATCACTTATTCCATATCCACTCAAAACCAACAGATTTCTTAAACTATTAAAACACGCAGAAAAAAGTGGCAAAACTATATCACCATTCTGTGACCTAAATGAGATCTTTATCATGACACTTTCTAAGATAAAATATGAACATATTTCATTGACAGAACACAGTATTTAATTAGTTAGCATAAAATAAAAATGTGTATATACATGTAGTTCAAAATATGACCTGCATTTTCAAGTTTACATAGTTTTCTTCATTTTCAAGTTTGCAGAATACGAAGATATGAATTTGATTGTAGGACGATTTCTAATGCTATTTAAAACAATAACCCAGCAAACTTATCTGCTATTAACTTGATTGTTAATCAGAACAGTTAAATTCACAGAAAACCTAAAACCTTGGTGGTCATGGTGTGATAGCCTTGAACAGTGGAGACCATTCTCTCAAACCAGCGTTGGGAAGATCGAGGAGAAATACAACAGCCGTTATCTCCCACAACACTGTTTAGTGGAATACAAAAACAAGCCGTGCGTATAAATTTGTCTTTTTCGTTTAATTGAATACATTGCATAAATATTGCCTGTTCAGGTCTTTTCAATACTTTTATTCAATAAATCGGTTTCAGCACATATATGTTATTGAGTAATATTTCTCTTTCTGCAGGGTCAAAGTATTCCTCTCAGAGGAACAATGTGAGATTGATGGAGAGAGATACAAAATCAAACGAGAAAGTAAGGCATTTAGTTTTATTTTGGATTGGTTCAGGAGCAGCTACGAATAGTTAGGCTGTCTTCCTAACAGCTTTTCCTTGGATTTCAAACCAATGAGCATAAATTCCGATAGTTCAAAGACAATTCAGCCCGAAACAAAAATTGGGGACTCCGTTCCGTATTTTATAAACATTTGCACCTATTACATTTTACTGTACACTTGAATCAGTTTTTTTTTCGGTTCTTCAAATTATTTCCAACAGTCCAATCGTTCCTTTATTCACAAAAAATTTCTAACGTGAAGTACGTCTTGCAAGAATATGGGCCATGTTTGGAAGTGCCAACATGATGCTGCATACAAAACACATTAGGCGAAAGCCGCTAAACTGTAAATCTAATAAATGTGGATATTTTCAATATTTAAACTTTGGGTTGTGGGGGAGATTCAAAGGTATGTTTTAGATTTTGTTTGTATCATTTTTTTATGAATAAACTGTTTAATTCTCTCTTCTATTACTGTTAAGCATTTTTTTATTTTAATCCCTTGTGAATCAGGTAAGCAGTTTGCAATATCTTATTATGTAAGTGATGTTATAAAGTGTAGGCCTTTTATTGTTTATTTAGCTCACACAAACACGAAGTAATGAAACTTGATAGTAATACTGTAATTCTAAAGGCCTCATTTTCTACTTGATCTACATGAAATATGATTAGAAGGTTTGAACTTTGATCACACTGACCAAATGTTAGGGTGAAGAATAACTTTGTAAAATTCTAAAGAATTCATTTTCAACCAAATCTTCATGGAACATAATCAGACATCTTGTTACCATGAAAACATACGACTCACTGATTTTTAAAAAAATTGTATTTTACTTATTATTTTATTATGTTTCTTTTTTGTTTTACAGTGTTGAAAGCTGATGAAATTGAAAGTTTGATAATGCTATATGATATACTATCTATGAACTAAAACGATCGACCGGCTGCGTCGGAAGAGCAGCTCTGTTGGCAGCAGACGACAAAAACTTTGAAGCAACGCTTCTGGTTCACTAAAACCTTCACGTCCTGTATACAATATGGAAAAACTCTTGGAATTTTACGACATTGTATATCAAGAACGTTGATGTTGGAAACAATTACTCACTTAGACGTTTTTGCAATTTATTTCTCTGTGTAGATAAACATGTATAGTATTTGTATTTCCGTTTTGTCAACAGTTTAAATTTTTTAGCATTATCTTATGTCAATCAGTCTCTTTAGAAAGTTTAGTTTCACGTTTTGATGATATCTGTCTGGCATTGATTAGACGCAGGTTTTCTGCTTTTTAGTACCATACCGGTCATATGACTGGTTCGGGGACTAAAGGTTTGTGCTGTATCGTCCTTCTGCCCGTCCACACTTTCGTTTTCGGTTTGCATCTTTCACATGCATGGACCGATTTTGATATGACTTTACACAATGTTTACCCATACCACAAGTATGTGTCATACACACCAACCAGCCACCTACTCCCAAGGTCAATGTTACACTTAGGGCTCAAACACTACTAAATGCAGTTTCATGTCCGGTCTTAATCTTCCATATGTATCGATTGATTTTGATATAACTTTACACAAATGATACCCATACCCCAAAGGTGTGTCATGCGCAACACAATCCACCTAAAGTCACTCTTGAAGCTCAAACACTACAACATCCAATTTCGTTTCCGGTCTGTATCTTCCACACGCGTATACCGAATTTAAGATTACTTCAGACAATCGTTATCCATGTGAAGAGCGTCTGTCATGCACTAAACCCAGTCACCTGCTTCCAAGGTCAATGTCATACATAAGTTAGTGTTATATTACAGTATTTATTGTCCGTTCTGTATCTTTTAAGTGCATGGATCTGTTTTAATATAACCTCATAGGATTGTTACCAATGTGATGAAGGTGTGTCATGCACAACATCCAGCCACCTACTCCCAAGGTCATGGTCAAGCATAGGGCTCCAAATCGGTAAGGAACATCGTGTCGCATGGTGATACCTCATCAACGTATTTCTTAGGTGTTTATTAATTAATTATTGTCTCTTTAACGTTCAGAATGCGATAGTACACTCGTTTCGAATTTCCCTTGTTCTATTAAAGAAAACATAATATTAGCCCTCACAATGTATGTGGCAAGCCAATTTACTGTGTTAACCAAAAAGCAGTGATCCGTCTGAATTTGAAGAGACATGCCCTGATCTATGAAAATTATCTCGGCGATCTACAGATACATATACATGTACCAGTAATTCTATAAAAATAAGTAGCTATGTTTTTTTTACTAGAGAATCATCTCAGATTTGAAAGATACTCTAAATTCTAATGAGATATCTCAATGCGTTGCAAAGATGTCATTTACAAACAGAAAGTTATCACTTGCACGTACAGAGATGTATTGCAAACTTAAGGACCTTTGTTCTTGTCTCGAAAATATATGTAATTTATAGAAAGCTATATTTTATATAACGAGAAAATAGATATAATAGATATATAAAATATTTCTTTCTGTTGTACAAATATATCTCTGTGAAATTGAAATAGATAGATAATTCTTTATTTCCCCCATAAGTAGAGTGTACATGGCATGAAACTTATGAAACAAAATGCATGTATATCAGGGAAAAGTTCGAACAAGTATATACAATGAAAGAATGGATAATAGTGCAAATAAGACAAAAACATGAGACAATTCTAACTTGCCAAACAACACAAGGTTGAGCAGAAGTGTTGATGTCCGCATAATTTCAGAAACGAATATTTAGATAAGACATAACAGAAATGCTGCGAGACTTTGTTAATGGTGGGCCCTACATACTTAACATTACCTCCTCCAGCTGTCTCAAAACGATCGAAAACGAAACCTTTTAAGAGAGGAAAAATGTTAAGTATGAGTACCCATGTTATTCTTTACATATATACGTATCTATATAACATTACATATTTATAAAAAAAATATATGTTCCGCTATTGAATTTGTAGGTATTTACGAAATGTACAGCATACTATGCATGGTCTTGAGAAAAACTTACTTAAAAGGAGCACTACTATACTTCTACAATAATTAGAAGTTATCACGGTAAATTCGACTAAAGTTCCACATAGTTTAAGGCGCAATTTCGCCGTGAATACTAAGCAGACAATGTAAAAACTGCCTCTATTTAATCTGAATGTATAATCTATGTTTGCCTTGGCAGTTACACTTTTAAATATTATTCTTTTTTATGTCTTAAGCCTGGAAATATCCCATCTTCAATATACTAGGTTAAAAAATAAGTCGGATGTCGTGACTGAGCGTATCATAGCACTTCAAAGATGTACCACCGCTATCTTGTTTATTCCAATCGATTTCAGTGAAGAAACATTGATAATTTATGTCTTTGCCTGAACGAATTTTTTTATGAAGTAGCATTTTATCAGTAGTACAGTCATGATCCCATTTTTATTTTTGTTAACCTAAAACTTTAATAAACCTCACTCTAGAGTATACCATTTTATTGCTGTTAACAGGTTTATCTTATTATTGTTTGTTAACTTGATTGATTTTGTTTTTTTATCTTTTGTTTACATTTCAGTCTTCGGAGAATAGTTGAAATAAAGTTGTATGCATATACACGTACTGTATGTTCCAAACAATAGGCGGAATTTCTGTATTAACTGCATCTATATATGTTTTACAAATTCTGAAATCGAAATGAAGTTATAGGCTGGTATATTCTGTGAATATGGAAATACATCCTTGCACTATGTGTGCTATATGTATATTACGAATTCATGGAAATACAACAGTGACATTTAAATGATTTTTTTTTCAAAAATAAAGCTAGGGCAACGCTTAAAATACGCCTTAAAAAGATTATATATTTGATCCATTTTACATTGTTTATGTTTGTTTTTATTGGTAAATAAATAGATCACTTAAAGTGAAATTATACACATTTTTTCAAGAAAAGATCCAGCTGAAATAGATGCGTGTAAAAAGGGTTGAGGAAATAATAGCTTTTAACCCAATACACCAAACTCTTCCTGCTACCAGTACGAAATAATGACTTTCCAAATAATACTTTTTCCTAGTTTGACTGGGGCAGTCTTTTTAAAAAGCATGAAGGAGTTGCTTCCCTTCCACTGCCCAGATCTCTCTCTACCAACAACTACAACAACAAAAGGGAGATCACTGCGAAGGAATGGATTATTATTTTATTTGTCCAATTTTTTTATTTCTAAAGCACCAACTTCAAATACTAATGCGGCATTATCATTAGTTTAACACATTTAAATGAACAGTGACCGAAAATTGCTTTTATAAAACGGTCACCTTAAATACACTATGTGCAGTAAGATGAGCATAATGTCACTTTAAAGGCGCTTTGTTAGAAAACAACCTTTTGAAGCATAATTTCTCCAACGCTGCCAAAAGCCTTGAAACAGCTGATCAGAATGCTTATATTAGTAAACATATTTTGTCAGAGAAGAAACACTTTAAGATGACAAATATTTCTTCATATGTTTATTATAAAATCACAGTTGAAATTGTATTACTTGTAAATTTATACTATTCCATGGCATTGCCTAAAAGCGTAGTTTTACTTTCTTTATGGTTACTTCTAGCAGCATGCTACATCGCCGTGTTTTCTTCCTAATGGAATCTGAAGAAAAATACATAAAGTAATAAATAAGTTTATAAATTTTATTTTCACACTCTGTCAGGGTGAATAAGTGACAAGTAAAAGTAGTATTTTTATGCCCCCGAAGGGTGGCATATTAAAATCGCACCGTCTGTCCGTCTGTCCGTCCGTCCGTCTGTCCGTCCGTCCGTGCGTCCCCACTTACAAATTCGTGTCCGGACTGTAACTTTGTCATGCATTGAAGGATTTTAAAATAACTAGGCACACAGTGTAGCACATCCAGAGAGTGTCGCGTGCAAGACCCACATCCCTACCTCAAAGGTGAAGGTCACACTTGGAGTATGAAGGTTATGGAATCCTCTATATATGATCACTTCGTGTCCGGACTGTAACTTTGTCTGCATTGAAGGTTTTAAAATAACTAGGCACACATGTCTAGCACATCAAGACGACGTGTCGCGTGCAAGACCCACGTCCCCAGCTCAAAGGTCAAGGTCATACTTAGAGTTTGAAGGTAATGGTTCCTCCATATAAGCATATATGCACACTTCGTGTCCGGACTGTAACTTTGTCATGCATTGAAGGATTTTAAAATAACTTGGCACAATGTCTAGCACATCAAGCGACGTGTCGCGTGCAGACCCACGTCCCTAGCTCAAAGGTCAAGGTCATACTTAGAGTTTGAAGGTAATGGATTCCTCTATAAGCATATATGCACACATTCGTGTCCGGACTGTAACTTTGTCATGCCTTGAAGGATTTTAAAATAATTTGGCACAAATGTCTAGCACTCAAGACGACGTGTCGCGTGCATGACCCACGTCCCGACCACAAAGGTCAATTCATTAGGTTTATAGGTAATGGAATCCTGTATATATGCATACATTTGTGTCCGGACTATAACTTTTATTATGCTTTGAAGGATTTTAAAATACTGTGCACAAATGTCTAGCCATCAAGCGGATGTGTCCTGCAAGACCCAAGTCCCTACCTCAAAGGTCAAGGTCCCTTAGTGTTTAAAGTAATGGAATACTGTATGCATGATTCTCTGTCATGCATGGAAGGATTTTAATTCTGCACATTTATTGAGCACATGGAGGGACAGACTGTGAGGCACCTCTTTCGGGGGCATTCGTCACTTGGGTTTTTTCTTGTTATATAAAAGTAAAATTTTTCTATCATTTTTCAACTCATGCTATTGTTGTATTATCATGCTTGTTTTGTATTATTTCCCTTTAATTGTGTAATGCTTATGTAGCTGGAAATTAATCTTAATAAAAAACATTCAAAAACAAAATAAACATCATAAACCAAAAAGGCAGTAAAACAGTCAGCTTTATTTTTCCTTTTGGCGTGTCCACACGACGTGTACATATTATTTGAACATTTAGTTAATTTACATAACTATGACATTTTATTAGCTTGCCTGACACAAGTGTCAGGCTGAGCTGTTGTGACCGCTTGATGCCTTTCGTAGTCAACATTGCTTCAAATGACATCATGTTAATGAAACTTGTATTGTGCTCTACTACGATAGCAGTTTATTGTTTGATGAACCAATTTTTGCTTACTCAAACACATTGATGTATAAAGAAAAGCGTTGTAGTATCATTAACCTGATTGTGTTTAATTATTTCTCATTGAAGTAGGAAGCGTAAAACAACCGATAAGTAGTATGGTATTTGTCTAAATACACCGTGTTACTGTTCAGAAATATACCGAACACACATCCTATCTTCTAATACACTTTAGTAAAAGCTGAAACCCCGAGAGCTACAAATTTAACGAAAATGTGCAGTAATCTATGAAGTGTGGTGCATGAAGTGCAAAGATAACTAATGGCAAACAAGGAATGTTCGCGCATTACCTCCGAAATTCTGAATCTTCTTTTTCATTATCCAAAACAATAGTCTAACTGTGAGTGATTTGTAGAAGTTCATGACACATGGATTTTCATTTGTTTAATATTACAACGCTTAAACCTTGATTGCTGCTGTTAAAGCAACATACATGACGTGATACAGCGCATTTCGAAATGTAATAGATGGAATTCTGTTTGCCAGAATAATTAAGTAATTTCGATAAGGCGTAACCTCCAAGTTAATAAGTTAACGTTATTGCTGGAGCAAACAGTTTTCTACAGTATCTGTTTTGTATCCAGGCTAATTTCTTATACTGCTCTATTGAAATTATGCTCCGCCCCTTGCACAAAGCAGCAAGGTATCATAAATAGATTAGATTGCTCTTACGTAAATTCATCCTAAGACCATAATACAGATATATTTTGATAGACAATGATTCTCGTGAATTACTTTAGTTCACTAGAAGTTATTTCAAGCAATGTGGACCATATAGACAGTTTTGCATGTAGATTTCTACTTTGACATTGACTGACCTTGACCTTTGTCTTATAAGCTAGAGAAATGAAATTTGAACTTTTAAGAGATTTTTTTTAATTATATGACTGATCTTGATTATGGTATTTTGACCTGCTCTCTTTTTTTAAAGTGCAATGATACTCAGATAAGCAAAATGATGGCTCTCTGGTTTGAATATTATTCTAGGTAAAGATGTTATAAAATGTTTAGAAGGCAGAATCTAGGTATGAGCTAAAATGGTTTTAAAGTCCGATTTTTTCTTTATTTACTTATATATACAATAATGAATTTGTGGATAAATTAATCGTAGAAGTGTGTTCTATTTGCAACCGAGAAAATACCTTCGCCCAGAGCTGAGTTCCAGTACATTGAGCAGACACTCTACCATGTCGCCATAAAACCTAGCTCAATTGCAAGGGAGTACAAGTGGCGTATCATAGCTCTCCGTTACTACAATTCGTCCTCGAAGGTTTTGAGTATGAGTGTTTGTCGGACGTTCTAAGTGTGCTATCACTTCTAAATATGCGGGTTATTTACGTTAGGCACCATATGTAACCGTAAAAACTCCTTCATCCGAGTTGGATTCAAACTCTGGACCTCCAGTTCGTTAAGCGGACACTCTATCACGTAGCCATAAAATCGAGCAGCATCAATAGCGAAGAAGAACAAATGTCGCATTATACCTCTACTCTCGTACATATTTGCTCTGAAACAATGTCGACGTAACTTTTAATCAATCGTTAATTAATATGCACATTCCTTTGACAGGGCGAATTAAGACATTTCACACGTACTTTATCAAGTATCAGAATCTTAATCACCTTCAAACACAATATTTAATGTATGTCTCCAAAGAGAGTATTTACTTAAATGTGTTATATTTTATTCACTATGCAAACCAAATCGAGGGTTATGCATTACTCTTTTTTTTTACTTTTAAAAATAAATGATTTATATAATGTGGACATTCATTTATTTTGCCGATGATCTAAAAGCACACTTAACTTATAAAGAAAATGAAAATTGTGAAAAGACTGTTTCAACCGTCAGAGATTTTTCAATTTGCTTGTTTAATTAAAATTTGGATTAAAAATCATTGTGTCGATTGAAACTTAATTGGTTAAGGTAAAAACGTTAGGTGTTTACATGTTGGTGAGACTTAGTAGAAAGATGTATTAAGAAATCACTTAGACGTGAAATTGAGGCAATCCTGCTGCGATTTTTGTAAACAGTCATTGCTGTGTATATATCTCTCCTCACTATTGCGCATGGTCAGGTTCAAAAGTGACATTAAGAAAGCACTTACTAACTAATTACGTGGAACATACTGAATGTTATTTGTGACATCGCCGATCGAACGCCTTCTGTTATCCTTTTGCATCATAAAAAGAATGTTATTATCTTATGTCAATTGATTAATAGCATTTAAGCATTCATATTGTATACAACAGATTTAGCTACACATTTCCTAAGCATTAAACTATTTAGCATTTCCATAGATTTAATCTGATATGTTACAAAGATTGAAAAACCTAGGTATTTTAACCATTCGGTAATACAGTTGGTGCGCATTTAACAGACTTTAATTTAGTATCAATAACAGAGAAGATTCCCCCGTCTCACAATATTCTACCGAACAATAAGTGAGAAGTTAAATCTACGAGAAAACTCATTTACAGTAGCTAGAACTTAAATCTATACTAAACATACAGGGCAATTTGAACTTACTTCTCCGTTTCAGAAAACTAATGAGATTATAGCTATTTATCAACATCAAAGCGCCAGGTGTGAAAAGGGTTAAACAATTTGAACCTAGATTACAAGAATAACTTCTTTCAGACAGGTGTATTTATCAAAAACGTCATCAAAACAAACAATTGTGCAAACTAAATTTTCAAGGCCTATTACGTGTTTTCCTCATTATTAATTAAGAAAAGAAATAAATAAACATTTCAACAGGTAGTTTAGTGTACAGCCTTCACATTACAGGTGTGCATTAGGGTAAAACATTATTTTTCAAGAAGTTTATTCAATATATTTTCTCTGAGACTAAACTTCCAATTTCATGGAACTTCCTATTGCAGTAGGATTGTTGATTTCTGGTACTTATTGTTCTGATCTGTTCGCTACAAACTATAGACCATATCACTACCCACAAACACTCGTTTTCATCAAATTGGCAACCATGTTTAGCTTGCATTGATTCAAACGATTGTCTGATAATTGGAAGGTATCTGGCAGGCCTTGGTTTCTGAAACGCTTTCCGTAATGGAAGAGTTGTCATTCAACTCTGTTTTTAAGAATGGAAGTTTTCATATATCTTTAAGAGACATTTATAAGTATCTAAAATAAACATATTATGATACATATTTTGCAAAATAATTGCAATAACCATAACATGGACAAAAGACAATTATATAGTGCTACAATGTAACGTGTAACTTTTCTTTACACCAAAGTGGAATCAATCTTATTATATCGTCGTTAGGAAACCTTGTTTGATATGCTGTCTTGTCATGCTTTTAAAGTAAATAAAATAAAGGATAATTGTCAGTATCCGTGTGATATTACGTTTAAAAACTTATAACACCAAATGGGCATCAATAGTGAGATTTTTAAGAGACGCGCAACCATGAATGAAAGTAACTACTTGTGGTGTTAATGAGTGAAATTAACGTGATATTACATCGAGAACAACATTTTTTCTGTTTATTGTGCGTTTAAAACGTCACCAGAAAGCATAGCACACAAGACGTTATTTGCTATGAAACAGTAAACGTATTTTTCTCGCTGATTTAATTCAGAAATTCACTGAAATCATAAAATAAACGATGTGGAGTTTAACGCCCCTTCAAATCGGACTTTTGTTTTTTGTTTTTAACAGGCGGACAGTTTACAATGTACCTACCCATTGTTCCTGGGAAGAACCAGTACGAGACCTTATCATCCGTAAGAAATTGTCAATTTTCATCACATAAAGAGACATGGTCTGTAGCAGGGTTCGATTCCATGACCTCAACCTATGAGAGAGTACAGTGACTTCAAGTCATCAACTCTAACCATCAAACCACGGACAATATGCTGTTTATTTTCCCGATGTAAAAACATCCCTGGTGATTGCTCTCCTTTCTCCATGTAACAACATCCTTAGTGATTTCTCCCCTTCCTCCATGCTAAACCATCCTTGGTGATTGCTCCTTCCTCCATGCTAAAACATCCTTGGTGATTGCTCTCCTTCCTCCATGTAAGAACATCCTTGGTGATTGCTCTCCTTCCTCCATGCTAAAACATCCTTGGCGATTGTTCTCCTTCCATCATGTAAAGAGCATCCTTAATTATTTCTCTCCTTCCTCAAAGTAAGAACATCTTTGATGATTGCTCTCCTTCCTCCATGCTAAAACATCCTTAGCGATCTCTCTCCTTCCTCCATGTAAGAACATCCTTGGTGATTGCTCTCCTTCCTCCATGTAAGAACATCCTTGGTGATTGCTCTCCGGCTTTCATGTTAAAACATCTTTGGTGATTGCTCTCCTTCTCTCATGTTAAAGCATCCTTTGATATTGCTCTCCTTACATGTTAAATTATCCTTGTTGATTGCTGTCCTTCTCCCATATTAAAACATCCTTAGCGATTGTTCTCCTTCAATTTTAAATTATCCTTCTTGATTTCTCTCCTTCTCCCATGTTAAAGCATCCTTTGGGATTACTCTCCTTCCATGTTGAATTATCCTTGTTGATTACTCTCCTTTTTTGTATAAACATCCTTCCTGATTGCTCTCTTCCTCTATGTTTAAACATCATTGGCGAAGGCTGAAAACGCAAGGGTATTTTATTTACCTTTTTCACACGGTATTTTTCAATTAAAAGGTGCCCTACAGAGTAAATGTTTCGTTCCAAAAAATATTATACATTCTACTTGTCATTTTACTCGCTGTTGAAAGGTAACCAACTTAAAAATGAGCTTAATAAAGCTGCGCCGAAATTTAAAAATCGTTAATATAGAAAATAACAACAATATTGCATAAATGCAATAATGTTTGAAAAAGTGCGATTTTTATAAGCAGTGGACACTGATAGTGTTTAGAAATAACTCACTGAATATTTAAAGAGCACAAATATGTTTTCACACAAATATTGTTGCTTTAAACAAATTAAGAGAAAACATAAAAAGGTTAGCTTTAAGTTTGTCTCTTGTTTCTTTAGGGCTCACTTGACGACACACTGCTCTTTCAATCGAGTAATACAACACTGTTTCTTATCTCAAGAGGATTATACAGTATCAAAGACAAAAACAGAAAACTCTCACCAGTATAAAAAGTTTCAATTACAAATAAGAATTATTGGACGGAAATCACCACAAAACAACTTTACGACAGTATTGGTGTGTTTTGTGTGTAGAATAAAGGCTATAATTAGATTCTACGTCCAGTAGAAGATGAATTATAAGTCTACAAAAGTGACAGTTCACGTATACTTTCCTTTTTTGTATGTGTTTGAAAACAAACCGAGTTTCAGCTGCGGACATAATCTTTTTTTCACATTAACCTGATTGATGAAAAACGATTTGAGTAATCCGAAGTAAGTAATTGTTTTGCTGGGCTGTTTATAAGCTCGAATCTTAAAGATAAAATACATGTTTATGTGACATCTACATTTCATGCCTTAAGGTAGCGCATGACAAAAAAAAAATTGCAATCATCAAAATCGTTGAAGATTTTAATCTTTTTATTGTGTTTAGAAAGTTAATAAACCTGTACATTTTATGAAAGGTCTTTTCAATTTCTAAACAAATCAAACGAAAAAAATGTTTGCGCATAATTACAAAAAAAATCACTTGATGTAATCAAATTCTTACCTGTCTTTAACTTCTAAACAAAACTTACAGCTACCCAAAGATACCAAAATAATTCTCTGTATTTTGCAAACTGCTTCTTGCTTGTAAAAACGTTAGATGTAACAATTTAATGACTATACTTGTATTGCTAAAGTGGTAAAACCTTCTATCATAGCACTTGTAAGACCATAACATCATTTTGCAGACTGATATCTGAAATCTGTAAAACGGTTCCCTCAAGCAGGAATGGCGTATAAATGGCAACCGAATCCCGGAGGTTGCGGGTTCGAGCCCCGCTAAGGGCACGACCGTATCTCCTCATATGACACCACTACTGGTTTTTCCAGGACGTGGATTCGAGAGCGACTCGATAAGCTGCAAGCTTTCTTCACAACCGAGCTAAAATAAATTAGTATAAACTAAACAGAACTTTTACATGAATATTTCTTCTTAGTTTGTCTTTTGATATAATGACATAATTTAAAGCATATTTTTGTAACTTATAGGTCCATTACTAACACCAAATCGAATTTCTTTTAAATCTGGAATTGTTACAGGGAAATACAGTTTGAAATTGGCTTCTAAAATTTTACAATAGCCGTGGAGTATTTCCTTGTTTGAAATACTGCTGCAGAAAAACAAGTGAATGTTTGTGTATTTCCTTAGATTGACCTGGGTGGTCTTTTTGTCCTACTTTCGCTTTTAAATTATTGAATGTTGTGAACAGTCAGAGATATAATTTGCACACCATTGGAAGTAAAGTTTTTTAAATATAATTCAAAATAAGCATGCTTATATATGTACAACCTATTTACAGCCTGTCTCTGGGAGGTTTCTGAAACATTACAAAGATATTTGAAAACGGGAAAACCTACTTTCGTTTTTGAAAAGTAAAATATATATATTTTTTATTGGTATACTCAAATTTCAACACAATTAAGTCACATTCAATGCAGTATGTCATATTTCCTTCTAAGAAGACGCCCGGTACAATTCCAGATTTAAAAGAAAGTTCGATTTGGTGTTAGTAATGGACAATTAAATTGTAGAAAATGATGAAATTATAATATGGCGGAAAGCGAAGGCATGGCTATAAAGGCTTTGTCAGACCACAATTTCGTGAATGTGCATAATTATATGATTTCAGAAATTAATTAAATTGTTCGTTCAGCATTTCAACAAAATATCAAAAGTGTATGAATTTTCTTAATAAGTTTTATATTTAAATTAAAAAATAAAGCAAAGAAAAAACGTGGAGTGGGAGTTTTCATTCTTTCAAACAGAAACAGTTTACTGTCAAAAATTTGATTATTTAAACAAAGGAATATAGAATTTATGATATAAATTAAAAAAAAAAACATTTTGAAAAATGTGAAAGTGATTTTGAAAACGCAGGCAATTAATGATAAATAGAAATGGCAAGTACAGTGTGAGAGTTTTTCCCCGTAACTCGTTAACTTCTACGGGCAGATCTATACTTACTACGGCTTAATTACACATCAATCATTACTTTAGATAATAATTGTAAAAAAATCCTCTAATCTTTTTAAGATGTCTTAATATAAATAGTTAGAAAAATGGGCGTGTGCTAATTTTTATCACAGTACATAGCTTCGTACATGAAATCAGTTTGAAAACAGTTGATGAAAAAACGGGCTAACAAAACTTTTTGAAATATTGAAATTTGTTGTCATAACACTGGAAAAAAATCATAAACATTGCCATGGCAAATACTTTTCAAAAGCTTTTTGAATTGTTAGAATGTTGTTATAAGTGTCTTTAAAGGTCTCTTTTTACCTTTTAATGCCGAAATTTGCAGTCGATTAAATGTTACAGCAGTTTTCTTCGGTATCTGGTTTAGATGACATTATATACATGCACTATAAATGTAAACATTTCTTATTATCGGCACACCCGGTATCGCCCAATGAAGGGTTCAGTAGGGTGTACAATTATAAAATCCCCGAATACCTAACCGTCACCGAGAACACGGATGCCCTTTTTAATGATACCTGTCAGAAGTATACGGACTATTGTTTTATAAAATAAGGACTCGTATGGCATCAAGTGCTCTGAAAATGGAAGACACAATCAGTATCTGAGATACTTCTTACAGAAGTTCATTGCATTCCAATTATTCACACCTGTACTGGGAAATCTCTATACTTTACCTGTTGAAAGGTTATTTATTTCTTTTCTAAATTAAATTATGGAGAAAACATTCAACAGACAGATATTACACCGTGGGGATTTACTTTACATAGTTGTTTGTTTTGATGACATGTGTGATAAATACACCTGTCTGATTTAAGTTGTTCTTGGTACAAATTGCGTAAACTCTTCACAGCTAGCACTATGAAGTTAATAACTATAACACACCAAATTATTTTCTGGAAGAGAGAATTGTCATATTAATTTAACATGTTATCTAAATTAAACCCATTCCTATACTAAATTAGTTTACTTCTTAATAAAATGGAGATTCTTCAAAATTCCATCAACGGTGAGTTATAAAACCTTTTCTCCATGGTTAATCAACGATTGGTGAAATGTTATGGGTAAATCTCGACTAGCTATGATCAACTCTTGAAAAATTGGTTGTGTGGTGATGTACATTTTAGCATGATATTAAACAAAGACAAAGTACATAGGTATCATGATAATGAAGCACGTTATGATTTTATAATTTTCTACACCTATTAAATCGATTGCATTATAAACAAATTTTGTTTGGCTAAAATATTGAAAATATATTTTTTCACAAGCAATATTTGGTATGGAATCAGTTACAGTTACAGTTGCATTCTTTCAGTTCAAAGTTTTCCCAATTTATAGTTTATAGTTTATTACATGCTTAATATGTAATATCAAACTGTACAACACCATTGTAATTTCTGACATCTGTCTTCAGGAATGAACAATCCGAATACTACAACTTCCCTGATCCTCTACTAAGGTGACCTCTGGAAGATTTGACTTCCCTATCTTCATGTAGTTTCTTTCGACCAAGTTATTACCACTGACATCTGGCTGTGCTGTAATTCTGCATAATATACAAACATTCAAAATTAAAGTTTTTAAAAGAAATTTTCTAATTAACTATTTGTCTTATTGACAAGCATTACATAGCAATGCCAAATCCATCACGCCGCGTTGGATTAGGCGGTGTATGACTGATAGCGAAACGTTATTTAGCTATTTATTCTTTGGGTATAGTTTATCAGCGTTGAAATCACCAAGGATATAAACTAATTATACTTTTATATTAATTCGTATTGTGAAATCAGAGATCAGCTTTCTTAAATCATATCGGTATTTACATTCTGTTTACTATTGTTCAATTAAATGTTTCAAGATTATAAAGTAAATTCACTGTCACAGTGCCGATCTTTGTATAATTGTTAAAACACGAGTTATATTATATATTATGTCTTTTCGTGAGTGTAAGATAAATGATGTTAAGATAAATTAACTGCGTTTATACTTTTTAGCCCACCTGGCTTTGCCAGGGAGTGCTTTTCTAATGGATGATTGTCCGTCGTCCGTCGTCCGTCAACATTTGTGATTCAAACGACATCTCATCGGAAACCACTCGGCCAATGTTGATGAAACTATGCAGGGATGTTTCTTGCATTAAGTTCTACCAAAATTTTTCAAAGAGTTCAATTCCATGCGGAACTCAGGTTGCTATGGCAAAACATAAGAAAAACTTAAAAAATCTTCTTCTCTGAAACCACAAGGCCTAGAGCTTAGATATTTGGTATGTAGCATTGTCTAGTAGACCTCTACTAAGATTGTTCAAATTATGACCCCCCCCCCCTCCGGGTCAAAATTGACTGAACCCGGGAGTCACTTAGTTTTACATATGCTTTTATAGGAAAAATCTTCTTCTCTGAAACCACAAGGTCTAGAGCTAAGATATTTAGCGTGTAGCATGACCCCTGGGTGAAAACGGACCCATTTCTGGGGGTTTCTTAATTTTACATCGGAAATTTTTTTAAAGTCTTCTTCTCTAAAACCATAAGCCTTTTAACTTAGATATTTGGCATGTAACATTGCCTTGTGGACATTTACCAAGATTGTTCAAATCATGACCCCCAGTTGAAAATAAACCCTTCCCGGGGGGAGGGGGTCACTTAGGTTTGCGTAGGCTTATATAGGGAAAACTTCAAAAAACCACAAGGCCAACAGGCAGAGCTTAGATATTTGGAATGATACTAAGAATTGTGTAGTGGACCTCTACGAGTTATTTTTAAATCATGACCCCTTATATTATTGGCAATTGATATACAGGTAAGCGATATAGGGCTAGCTTGGCCCTCTTGTTATGTTAAGTTTGGAAATATGTTGTAACAGAAAAACATAAATTACATTACCCAACAAATCTCAAAGTCGTCAATGAAAACAAATCAGCTTTCTGACTAAATCTAACATAATGAACGAGTAACGCTTAAATACATCGTTTTTTATATTAAAAGCAAAATGCATTATTTAACATCTGTGTCTTTAGGGAAAAGAAGTGTTTACTTCCTGCCAACTATACAATGAAAATTGAATAACTACGTTTTCCTGTATTAGAAACATCCTAAGAGCTTTTGTCCGGTCTCCAAAAGTAATTAAAAACCTATTAGCAGTAACTTGTTCCTTATTTCAGACTTCGAGCTTCAATTTTTCATGCCTTTTCCGATTCCCAGTCGGTTGAGGATATTGTCTATTCATGCTCTCATTCTAAGCGTAACTAATTGATAATAATTCTTTATTGATTACGTCGTGGAATGGGGGATCAACATGTTAAATACATTATTAGGTACCAAAGTGCCACAATGGAAATACTAAACTTACATATTTGAAAAAAAAAGATTGCAAGAGTGTTATCTTAACACATTTATACTTAGATTCTTACAATGGGATCTTCTGACTTCTTATTTGGGCAAGTCTATTTCTTTTGACAGGGGTGTTTTGCAGAATCATGATCCCAAAGGAAAACAACTTAAATCCTGATTTGTGGACATGGCATTTG
The DNA here is from genome assembly GCA_022818135.1 of Saxidomus purpurata. NCBI lineage: Eukaryota > Metazoa > Mollusca > Bivalvia > Venerida > Veneridae > Saxidomus > Saxidomus purpurata. The sequence continues at coordinate 13,470,890 of JAFMSR010000018.1, forward strand.
TCGCCTGTTTCGAAGTGTAACTGTTTGAAAAAGTAATAAATGGATAAAAAAAGAAGTTCAGCGTTTCAAAACTGAAACAGATGTGATTTTTTAGTTATGATGTAATATGTTCGAGTTTTAGTGAGGAAATTTGAGTAAAACTTCCGACTATCCCATTCCCGCTTTTAACTTCGAGGTCCATCCCTTTTATAAATATGTGGACCAGCAAATGTCTTTGTACCCGGTACTCTTTTAAAGTCAGGCATTTTAGTTAAAGGTTATACTTGTGGCTAAATCCCGAGACAATATTAATGCTTTAACATCTGTTTGTCTGTGTATAAAGAACAAAAGCTTAAATACCTCTCTCTTTCTCTCTCTTTGAGGTTAATTCCGTCTGCAGTGAGTCTCGAGAGTGATCAATCTTAGTTTCAAGAACTTCTTTCTCAAGCGATAATAAACCAATTAGTATAAATGAATATAAAAAACTATATTACTGAAACTAGAATTATAATTTCAAAGTATATGGTAAACACATTTTTATATGTATACATTTTGTATCTCCAATGGCCTTTTATGTAAAATTCCTATACTTGCATATCTGCTAAGTGATATTGACATTTTAAATTTAAAACCAAATAACAGAATATTATACAGTACCTAATTCACTGAGTACGTTTTAGCAGCGGTCACTACACACGTCACTCATTATGTTGACAGTGCGTTAGGAAAATGTGAAGACTATAATTTTATTCTACGTCCAGTCAAAGATGAATTATATGTCTACAGAATCGCCAGTTAACGTATAATTAACTCTGTTATTCCTTTTGAGAACATAACTGAATGAACTATGTTACGGGGAAAGCCATTCTATTCTTCGTATAAACCTTTTAACCAGTATGAGAGTCTGCATAATCTAAGATAATATAAGTATGAGAAATTGCATAATCTAAGATAATACAAGTGACCATTGTACTGGCGGCTTGCTTTTATGAAAGTTTGCATAACCTAAGATAATACAAGTGACCGTTATACTGGCGGCTTGTTAATAGGAGAGTTTGCATAATTTTAGATAATACAAGTAACCTTTGAACCGGAGGCTTGTTTATATGCAGGTTTATGCAAATATTGTTTCCATTGTAGTAATGTATTGAACCTATTTAATCCCTCAAATTTCTACAGCAGGATAGTTTTTGTACGATAAGGGGACATCAAAATCTTAATTGCAGAGACAACGTCTTTTGCTTCTCCTACTTCTAGTAGATTAAAATCTCGAAATGTTCAAAATAGCATGCGGAAAATATGCATAAAGAATAGACATTCATCAGAAGATCAGTTCTGTACGAAATGCCAATAAAGCCTCCTTTTATGATAAAGTTTTATCCTCCCGAAACGTGTAAACAACTGCTAAATAAAGATTAAATGAACCTACAAAACGTCTTGTTTAGCTTACTAATGCTTATTTTGTTGAATTTTTAGGTTCGCGGAAGTCTCTTTCCACCCACGTATTACTTTCAGTTTTTTTTAATTATATCTAAATGCATCTAATTTTAGGGTGTGCTTCTACACTTCTCTTACTGGCGCTGTAAAACATCTTTTTGTAACTATGCATTTATTTAGCAACAGCTCCGCATAATTAGCATTTAGAGAAATCGTTTGAATTGACCAGAGCTTACTGAACAAGTTTACCAATTGTAAGCCTATATACGATAACTTTTTTGGTCAATATTTACATGTAAATGTGAACGTTAAGTGATAATTTCCGAAGTATACGATCCATTGTATATTATAATCAGGACACATCCAGCTTCAAATGCATGCAAACAGAATCGATTATAATTCGGTTTCTAAGATTTATTTCCAAATGATATTGTTTCAAACACCTATACCGGAATTTCCTTTCCTAACTTACATTATAGAATGAATATTTAACTTACGGATACTACCAGACAGATATTTACTTTATGTAGTTGTTTACTTTGTGACATTGGCAATAAACACACCAGTCCGACTCCAGTTTTTCGGTACAATTGCCAATAAATACACCTGTCCTACTCAAGTTTTCTCGGTACAAATTGTTTAACATTTTCACAATTTTCAATAACCTGCTGAAACAGATTTATTTCCTGGATCCAGATCTACTGTATCTTTAATAAATCCGAATGAGTTTTCTTGTTACTGATATTAAGGCTCTTTCAAAATCAGTCAACCACAATTTGTGAAATCATTAAACTATTCTTAGTGGTTCATCTTAATATTTTATAACACATTTGTGAGATGCTTAGGAAAATAGTTGACTAATTCTTGTAGATTTGACGAGACTGTTCAAGAAATAATTATCTACATGATACTAAGCAAAAATAAATATGTAAACATGCAGTATAATTGAAAAACACGTGCATGTGGTAATTGATAAAACAAATCAGATACCTTATACATGGTTACGAATATCGTGTTCCATAAAGATGATATTTACTAAGTGCTGACAAGTACTGAATAGCAGTTATTAGTCATTGACAGAAATGCTTAATTCTCAATAATCAGTATCTTCAATGTGTACTAAATAATTGAATGATAGTATACTATTGTTTGTCACAAAGTCACTAGGTATACGTGTACTACAATTTCCTTGATCATCTACTGAGGATGCTATGTGATTTGATATAACATACATTTTTTTTATTTCCACAATGTCATCAACATCGTAATTTGACATGTTGAACGATTGTAAAATATACAATTTTTCAGTATTAAGGTTTTTGAATTCCTAAAGAATTTATTTTGACTCACGACCTTCATAAGAAATATCAAATTTTTTACAATCTTAAAACTAAATCTACTTGAGCACGACTGGTGGCAAAACAAATCGTTTCGTTATGATTTCACTCATTTTACTTGACGTTAAAATCTACAACGATCGAACATAATTTTATTGATATAAGAATTGTGAAGTAAAAGTTTGCTTAGAATATGGATAGACCAATTACCAACCATTATTGAGAGAGTGCATACATTCCGATCGCTGTTATTTATGTCAACGCGTAAGATTAGAAAATTGAAATAGACCGATATGAACGTTGAGAAATCCCATATGGTAGGTATGTCTTTCTCTTCTTCGCTTTGTTATTAAATAAAGTTAAAGTTAAGTCAAACACATATCAACTTAACCAAATACAAAAGCGAAATTGAAAACAAAAATACATTTACTTGTTATATAACTTGTGATTTTAATAAAAATTACACATATTTCAGATGCTCAGTCCAGATTTGAAAATGAACAACTCAATGCGGGCTTCTGTTTAAAGAACATTAACGCATAACTCAAAATGTAATATTTATAGTTTTTATAATACCTTTACACATATGGTTTCAATTTGTACACACTAAATTCTGTGTTGTCTTCATATCGAACGTTCTTGCAAAGTCGCTACAGCGTGTAATGTACATCGTTTTTTTTTACATGAAAAGCAGAATCAATGAATTAACAGCAGTGTCTTCGGGGAAAAGTGGTGTTGAAAAAGATAACATGGTTTGCTGCCAATTGTACAATGAAAATTAAGTAACTTCATTTATCCTTAATAAAAATCCTTTAGGGATGTTATCTGTTCTCTTTACATGATTTAAAGCAATTTAGCATTGACCTGTACCTCATTTTAGACATTCAAATTTTCATGCCTTCTCCGATTCCCACTCGGTTGAGGTGACTTTTTCTATTCATGCTTTCGGATCATGCGTTAATAATTGAATATTCCCTATTGCTTCTGTCATGCATTAGTTCATTACTAGCAAATACAACAGAATCAACGTGTCAAGGAGAAATATTTAGTTTCCAAAATTTAATGTGGAAAAGTCAGCATGTTGCAAGAATGTTATTAGCAGACCAATAGACCAATTTTTATGAAATTTGGCAAGGATTTCCCTTTGCACAAAACTCTACCGATTAGAAACTGTTCAAAGAGTGTCATTCCATGCATAACTCTTGTTGCTATGCAACAAATAGAAAACAACTGATAAAACCATTTTTCTCCAAAGCCACAATTATAAGATATTTTTTGATGTGTGGCACAGTCTAGTTGACCTCTATTAAGATCTTTCAAATTATGCCCCTTGGATCAAAATTAGCCCAACCCAGGGATCATTAGTTTTACTTAGAAATAAATAGTATAACCTTTTACAATATTCTTATTAGAAACTGTAAGTCCTAGAGCTTAGATATTTAGTGTGTAGCATTGTATGGTAGTGTTCTACCAATTAAATTCAAATTATGCGTCTGGGAGAATAATTGGCCCTGTCCCAGGGGTTACTTGTTTTGTACAGACTTGAATAAGGAAGTAAGTCAAAGGTCTTCTTTTCTAATAGCATACAGTCAAGAGTTTATATATGTATATATATTTTGTATGTAGCATCACCTAGTTGGCCTCTGTACAGATTGTGCAAAGTATGGCCCTTGCGTTAAAATTTCAAAAGCACAGATTTATAAATGGAAATAATATTTTATCTAAACAAATGAGGCCTTGCGTAAGTAGCATCGCCTAGTGGTCCTTTACCAAGATTGTTCAAATTGTGCCCCTGAGGTCAAAATTTAGCACTCTCTGTGGGTAATCATTTTACATAGACTTATATCTGATTTTTTTGAAAATCTTCTACGCTTTAATTGCAAAGTAAAGAGCTTAGATATTTGGTATGTAGCATTTTCTAGTGGCCATCTACTTAAACTGTTCTTACTTTGACCCATGTGGTCAAATTTGGTCCATGTTCACTTTTAATAATAGCCAAATATACCCAGGTAAGCGATATAGGGCAATTATGGTCCTCTTGTTTATGCTTCGTTCATATAATGAAGACAAAAATACATCCGTTGTATAACAGTTAAATAATACTGTTTATGATAAATTGATTTTATTATTGTTATGACTTGATCATTCATTTTTCTTTATTCTTTTTTGTGTAAAATTAAATCTTTTTGCAATGCTTTAAACACTTTTATTCGGCCAACATTCAACAACTTGAAAGTGAAAACTTCTTGGGCCTCGAAAATGAAGCATATCGTGACTTTTTCGTCTGCCTGTCTACCAGTACTTTCGTACCGGAGACATGGTCCTTTGATTATTGCTACCTAGACTACATATACCTGTATATTTCATCAAAATGTTCGAGCTTCGAGTAATAAGTTCTTGGTTTTAGTCTCAGACTCACTCTTAGAATGAGAATGAGGAAATTCAAATAAATTTTCTAAAAGTCAATCTTTGTCAGTTTTCGTATTACAGATGGAGGTTTATCCCTTTAATAGATATATGGACAAGTATGTCAATACCCCACCATTACAACCCTGTTGCCACAATATAGAAACAGTTACACAAAAGAAAATGTTAATGTGATAACTTTAGTACTTCTTATGCGCTGCAATCCTCTTATATTTCGGGTTTAAAATCAGCTTTAACTTGACAATGTAATAACATTATGTTTCAACATGACTATGTCTGTATCTCAAGCAAATAATTTTCTTTTAATTACTACTGCTAAATTATTGCTGCAACGTATGTATATGTAGCAACATTTTATTGTTATGCCCTGAATAATCATTAATTTGCTAATTCGTAATAGAGAGTACTTGTAACTACCAACTTAAAATACATGCACATATCTGCTGAGTACCAATCCATCTTTGAATTTAGAAACCAAATAACAGCTTCTTATCTTAGCATAATTATACAGAACCTATCTAAATGAGTACATTTTCAACTTAGGTCACTCCGTATTTTGGACGTTGACAGTACGTTTGTTGGGATCATATAAAGACTATAATTTGATTTCTAGTCCAGTCAAAGATGAATTACGTGTCTACAGAACCGACAGTTAACGTATAATTTCCACAATGGTTCTCTAGGTGAATTGAACCCAAGGAACTGTGCCCCTTTAATCTTCAAATATAACGTTTTACATGACTGCGAATTTGCACAATCAACTATACTACTTGTACGCAATGTCGTTTCAGCTACTGGGGCTATTGAAGCTATTATTCGCACGTATAATATTTCGTCGTCAGAATGAGGGCATATTTATGCAACAGTTTACACAACGAATCAATAATTTCAGAAAACGTTTGTTCCTTTAAAAACGCTTTTAACTTCTTATATTACCGTTGCGTTGCGTTTTCAATTTTCTCGAGCTTGCGTATTTTATAGCTTAAAGTTACATTATGCGCATCTTACTGCACATAGTGTATTTTTGGTGACAGTTTTATAAAAGCAATTTTTGGTTGCTGTGCATTTAATGTGTTAAATTAATGATAATGCCGCATTAGTATTTGAAGTTGGTGCTTTAGAAATGAAAAAAATTGGACAAATAAAATAATAGTTCCTTCCTTCGGAGTGATCTCCCTTGCGTTGTTGTAGGTGTTGGTACAAAAGATATTGGCAGTGGAAGGGAAGCAACTCCTGCATGCAGTTGTTTTTTTCTTAAATTGACTCTCCCAGTCAAAATAGGAAAAGCAATATTTGGAAAGTTATTATTTCGTACTGGTAGCAGGAAGAGTTTGGTGTATTGGGCTGAAGTTATTATTTCCTTTACCCTTATTACACTCACCTATTTCAGCTGGATTTATTTCTTGAAAAAAATGTGCATAATGTCACTTTAATGCATGTATTTGTGAAACTTTTAATATCATGTCATACGTGCGCCCTTTAAAAACATTTTCTGTTATGTATAGAGATCCCTTATACCAACTAAATGGTCCGTGTGAATATTGTTGAATAAAATCGAATCTCCAAGTAAAATAAAATCTCGTTTTTTTTGCCAAATTAAAAGGTTTCGAAATAAAAATGAGGGCAACTATTTCTTTTCGGAAAAAAAACATATACGCATTTACACGCAGTCAACACAGTTCAATAGTTGCGTATTTTCCGAAATATACGGACAATTTTATAATATAATTAGAACATGCTCTACTTCAAATGCATGCAAACAGAATGGATTATTCAGTTTCTGAAATCTTATGTACAATTTTGTTGTATCTGGATTTCTTTTCTTAATTACACTATAGAAACGCTATTCAATATTTTTCACAGTATAAAGAAATCTCTTTTTACATACGTCAGCACTGACTAGCAGACGAAACCTAACGCTGACAGATTGGCTAACGTCAGATAATACACAATTGCTAAAACCGCTATGTAAACTCTTAAAAATTATTATGAAAAAATTCACTTAACGCAATCCCAATACTATCAAATTTCTATTAGAATATACTTTCATTGCATCAGACTCAATGCATCTTTTCATAATTCCGTGCATTTTGTACATGACTGAAATGATGTTATACTGCATACTGATTATTTTTGAAAATATGCTCATTTGAGCAACTATGATCTTGAACTGCACTCTAAATGAATTTTATTGATATCGTTGATAAAAACTGCTATATATAAACCATATAACATGTAAAGTTGTGTTGTTTTTTTTTGTTACTGTTATTGCTATTTAACTTGTACATTTACGAATTAAATGTATCCAGTGGCATAATCCCATTATGAAAAGTAATTTTACTCACGTACTTTTACTGTTATATATGTGTGTACGTTTTTTGCAGCGCTTCCATTCATAAAGGAATTTTCGTTTTGGTCAGAACATGCGGACCGTATCAAAATCGTATCCAAATGCACAAATTTGGGTCAAAATACCAAATTTTCATTAAACATTGGGTTCTTAGAGGTACAACTGCTACTCAGAAAATAGTCTGAATTTTTTACTTTAATTTGCTAGTACACGAGTAAAGGTTGCTTGTCAATATAACAATACCAAAATGTCAGAATTTTTATTTTGAAAATTCGTTAAAACATTGGGCCATATCCAGGATTCGTGACTTTAGCCCTTTCATGGTTAAATGAGTTTTAATACAACGAATTGTGGGTAATTCTTTTATAGTCTGTTCAGGCTATATCTGAAGGGACTATGTGAGTAATGCGATCGTATATAAACACTACGCGTAGCTTGAGACAATTTTTACGGAATAAATAAGTCTCACCCCCAGCAAAGAATAATCGAAATTATGTTAGAATAAGTAAATATGTAAAGCATATGATATTTAATGAAACCCTTGTACCGGATTTATATTTATGTACAATGTAAAATGTTATCTTGTTTTATCCCCATGCTGTGTTCTGTAAAACACCTGGGAGAAATAAAAGAAATGTTCTGTTCTGTTCAAAAAGACGAATATTACCTTATATGAATGATAAATGCACCTGTTTACTTTACAAATTGTTCAAACTTTTGACACCCAGCACTTTGATGCTAATTATCACTTGACACTTATTTGGTTCTTGAAACTGCACATAGTTTATATTCAATTTAACACTTTACCTAAAAAATTTCTTGTTGATGAAATCCAATTTCAATCAAGCACGATTGATAAAATGATTGAACTTATCTCAGAAGTACATGTAAACATATTATTATATATCTGTGAATGCACAATGGCTATGCTCAGTTCTTAAACAGTGTACGAGTTTAGAAGGCTGCTCAAGAAATATATACACGACACAATATACTAAGCAAATTTTAATTTGTGTACAAGTAAAATATCAAGGATAGACAAAACCTATTTACAAATTTAGTTAGGCCCCCTAATGAATGTTGTTTGGTTTTGTTTCCTAAAATTAACATGTGTGTGGTAATATAAAATTTATGACTAGCAGTGTCAAGTTTTTAGCATCAGCTATTAGACATTATGAAAAATGCTCAGTACTTAATTTCAATTATCATCTATTACAATGTATTACCGTTCCTTTACATTAAACACAGAATCAATCATAAAACATCAGTGCCTTTAGGGAAAAGATGTGTTTGAAAACATGACCTGTTTTTCTGCCAATTGTACAATGAAAATTAAATTACTATATTTTTTCGTATTAAAAACATCCTAAAGGAATACGATACGTTCTCCCAAAGTAACTCAAACCATTTTACCACTGACCTGTTTCTTATTTCAGACTTCAAACTCCTATTTTTCATGCCTTTTCCTATTCCCAGTCGGTTAAGGTGAATTTTTCTATTCATGTTTTTGTTCAAGGCGTTAGTAATAGAATTATGGTCTATTGGTTCTGTCATTGAAAGCAAGAAAATTATTTGCCATGAACGTTTATATTTAGGTACAAAACTCTTCAGAGGACGGATGTGAAAATGGGAACATGTTGCAATAGAGTTATTGTATGAAGTATTTCGTTGCTTCTAAATTATAAATAATTTTTCACAATTGAAGCCATATAAAATGAACCCAAAACAGAGCATCAAAAAATTATAACATAAGTCTAAGAATCATTATGGATAGATTTAAAATCGTACTATGCTTATTTCGAAACAGATGTTCTAAACCAGTCTGAAATAAAAGGAAACGAAATTGTGACAGTGCTAGGTAAAGAGTCAAGTATACAATTGTATAATTAGATTTTCGGTCCGGTTGAATATGAGTTCTATGTATACAGAACTGAAAGTAACCTTTCCATTTACTGCCTGACAAAATCAAATGATAAATGCCATCTGGGATAAACTTTTGTTCTTTGACATGTCATTCAGCCTAAAACGGAATAAATATTTGAATAATCTAAAGTCTGGTTTGTTTCAAAGTGAATTTCGTCCAATTCTCCATTGTGGCTTTTGCTCTTATTTTATTCATATGGTTTTAGGGGTCAGGGTTACATGTATTATGCATGTTTATAGCATTAAAAGCCAGGTATGTATGCATTCAGAATTCGATACATGTAGCAAAATAGTTTGCCATTTAAACAAATTCTCCCTGGAATACGCAATTATATCAAACAAATTAATGGATATGTGCATTTCTTGGAAAACATAATTAACGTCTCCAGTTTTATAAATGAATAATATAGAAATGGCTAACTGATTTATAAATATTTAAACTTCTAATTAACTTAAGAGAAATGCAATCATTCGCGTTACAGTGAATATATCAATATCAAACTAGCAATCAATTATACTCGTCAATGTTTTGGCAGAATTATGTGTAAACAGGATTCTTTGAAGCAAAGTCGTAGGATAAAAGTTTGCCTTTCGTTCGTAGACATAACCACCAAGAGAATGAAATATATGGTAAATATTCTCCAGCTTCTTACTCTTTACTAAGTTTTCCTAACTTTTTATTTTATCAATGGCATGTTTTAGGCACTGGTACGTAAATGTGATAGGGGTATTAACATATTTTCAAATAGCAGAATATTGCGTATCACATACATATGTATTTTCGCTTTTGAATATCTGCACGACTTTACTAAGATGTATGAAATACTTTATTGCAATGGTGTTAGGACAGAAAACCTCGTTCGTTTACCCGGTGGATAGATCATTAGTTTAAAAGTGCAAACACATTAATTCGAAGATATTTTAGAATGAAAACAAGGTCTTGTGTTTCAACGGGTAATTTGCATACCCACCAAGCCGTTCGATGTTTTTTTTTTCAAATGTTGGTTCAGAGTGATTTTGATATTTATAAGAATGCCATAATGTTATACGGAAATGGCTTTTAAACTTACTAAACGGTCGTAGAAAATATATGTAACTATGCGTCTAGCTGGTTCATGTTTAGTTTTAATCTGGAATAAAGCTCTGACTCACTTTTTATTATCAAGTATATTTAGAAGATTTATCTATTTTTTAATTATGTAACGTCGTTTGAATAAGCAACAATTCTTGTGAAGATTTTGAAAATCGCTTTGTTCCTATACAATTTTTAGAAAATTATTCCATTGAGATCTTTTTCTTCAACACAATAGCAGTTTTTCGGCATCATCCTAGTCACAGCCATAAAGGCAGTTATATCGGTGAGACCTTCTATTCTGCCATTTAATTTAATGCTAACGCTAAAATTGTTCATCTACAATGAAGTCATTACTTTATATTACTTCTAACGCCATTTCTCAATAAACTTCACTCAGCTTACCTCACATTCCACTTCTTATAGTCAACAGTGTATTATTCTAGGAGAAACAAAAAACATAACTTTTCTCTGATTATGATATTGAGATAAATATCATATATATATAAATTCCCTCTATAATAGAGTTTATCTAATCTGAAGCTTTTTCTCATTTCACCTCTAGACCTATAAATTTATTACCAATGAACAATGTAAGTCTCTTTGAGTTTGGTGTGTCTCTCTGAGTTCACTGTTTCAAAACTGTGGATTAGCACTTTTATTTCACTGAGAAAACTCTATAATTCACTGGAAAACATAAAATAAAAAGAAATAGTATGCGAAACGTGTACTCGGCTTGTTTTTGGTTTTCAATTGATGTATTGATATATTCGTTTATAACGTAAAAGAAATAAATTCATTCACTGTAAATATGAATGTCTTTTGCAGCATTTTGATAGTTTTTCTCGTTTTGATATTATAGCATGTTTATAAATTAGTTTTCAAGTTAAAAATAATTGTTGACGTACTCTGAATGGGTACTGAAATAATAGTGTTTGGACAGAGGTATCAATGCTGTTTGCAACAAGTTTGTAATGGTTTGGAAAAGTCAATCAGCGAGCAAAGCAGAAAAATTAGTATCTTCTGTTAATAGACATTTTGATTATGTTTCTGGAGGATTCTTCTCGTTGATACCATATACTAAATCTGTGTTTGATAATTAGCTTTGATCTCTCTTACTCTTGTTTTTCAAAACGGCGTTTTGTAATTAATGGATAATCATGCGTATTGCTTGGAAAACGTAATTAACCTTTTCAGTTTCATGCATTAATACTATTGAAATGGCTCACTGATTTATAAATATTTTAACTTCTTTTTTTGTCCTTCATAATGGCTTGCCGGAATCGGAGCTTATATAAAAGTCAGGTATGTATGCATTCAGAATTCGATACATGTAGCAAAATAGTTTGCCATTTAAACAAATTCTCCCTGGAATACGCAATTATATCAAACAAATTAATGGATATGTGCATTTCTTGGAAAACATAATTAACGTCTCCAGTTTTATAAATGAATAATATAGAAATGGCTAACTGATTTATAAATATTTAAACTTCTAATTAACTTAAGAGAAATGCAATCATTCGCGTTACAGTGAATATATCAATATCAAACTAGCAATCAATTATACTCGTCAATGTTTTGGCAGAATTATGCATAAAACAGGATTCTTTGAAGCAAAGTCGTAGGATAAAAGTTTGCCTTTCGTTCGTAGACATAACCACCAAGAGAATGAAATATATGGTAAATATTCTCCAGCTTCTTACTCTTTACTAAGTTTTCCTAACTTTTTATTTTATCAATGGCATGTTTTAGGCACTGGTACGTAAATGTGATAGGGGTATTAACATATTTTCAAATAGCAGAATATTGCGTATCACATACATATGTATTTTCGCTTTTGAATATCTGCACGACTTTACTAAGATGTATGAAATACTTTATTGCAATGGTGTTAGGACAGAAAACCTCGTTCGTTTACCCGGTGGATAGATCATTAGTTTAAAAGTGCAAACACATTAATTCGAAGATATTTTAGAATGAAAACAAGGTCTTGTGTTTCAACGGGTAATTTGCATACCCACCAAGCCGTTCGATGTTTTTTCAAATGTTGGTTCAGAGTGATTTTGATATTTATAAGAATACCATAATGTTATACGGAAATGGCTTTTAAACTTACTAAGCGGTCGTAGAAAATATATGTAACTATGCGTCTAGCTGGTTCATGTTTAGTTTTAATCTGGAATAAAGCTCTGACTCGCTTTTTATTATCAAGTATATTTAGAAGATTTATCTATTTTTTAATTATGTAACGTCGTTTGAATAAGCAACAATTCTTGTGAAGATTTTGAAAATCGCTTTGTTCCTATACAATTTTTAGAAAATTATTCCATTGAGATCTCTTTCTTCAACACAATAGCAGTTTTTCGGCACCATCCTAGTCACAGCCATAAAGGCAGTTATATCGGTGAGGCCTTCTATTCTGCCATTTAATTTAATGCTAACGCTAAAATTGTTCATCTACAATTAAGTCATGTTTTTATATTAACGTTACTTCAAACGCCATTTCTCAATAAACTTCACTCAGCCTACGTCACATTCCCCTTCTTAAAGTCAACAGTGTATTATTCTAGGAGAAACAAAAAACATAACTTTTTCTGATTATGATATTGAGATAAATATCATATATATATAAATTCCCTCTATAATAGAGTTTATCTAATCTGAAGCTTTTTCTCATTTCACCTCTAGACCTATAAATTTATTACCAATGAACAATGTAAGTCTCTTTGAGTTTGGTGTGTCTCTCTGAGTTCACTGTTTCAAAACTGTGGATTATCACTTTTATTTCACTGATAAAAACTCTATAATTCACTGGAAAACATAAAATAAAAAGAAATAGTATGCGAAACGTGTACTCGGCTTGTTTTTGGTTTTCAATTGATGTATTGATATATTCGTTTATAACGTAAAGAAATAAATTCACTGTAAATATGAATGTCTTTTGCAGCATTTGGATAGTCAGTCTCGCATTTAAATATCAACTATTATTCCATTTGTATCTCTCAGAACAAGGATAATTAATCAAATTTACTGTTTATATATGCGACTTACCGTTTAACGTTTGAAACAAGGGTCATAAATTTCACCTGGGCCTTCTGAATCAAGGTCAGGTCCTAAATCTTATATCATGTTGACGTGATGAACGAAGCTGTAAAGTCATTTTCTTGATCAATAGAAAATGGTAAGTTTTTGTTAATTATTATAAAAGAATGTCAAACAAATTTTTTTCTAAAATTATAAACTATAGCTCTTTTGTTTCGTATGATGTACGTTGGTAGAAATTAAAATGGTTTTCTGCTGAAACTCAGCTAAGCATAGGGGTTAAGATTAATGAAAAGATGCGACCATTTGGAATTTAACCGATTATATCTAACGACCCCGCTCTCAAGAGAAATGAACATTGTTCTGAACCAACACGTCGCTTGACAGATTCATCTAGTGGCTAATGTTCCATAACAAGCTACTCAACAATAGACCCTTGACATTTCAATATATTCAGGTCATAAAAGTCTCTGCAACAGACGTGCAGTTGAAAAGTATATTACTAAACGATAAGAAGAGAATCTAAGTGAATGAGTTCTATTATCTTGACAAATGAATGTAGACATCTCTATGCAATATTTATTTCTAGAAAAACTAAATTCCTACTTAATTTCGTCGTTGTAACAGTGTTAACGCCACTTGAATAAAGCAAAGACAAAAAAGTAACATTAATTGAAAATGACACACTGTTAAAAGACAGAACAAAATGAAATTATACCATTCTCTTCCAACAAACAAAGTTATGTGAACTAATTGTTCCTGGCATTGAACAACCAATGTAATTATTTTCTGTAAGGCTGGATTATATCGTTTTCTTTTACTAAGTCGGATGATAATAAAGAGTACTAACATATTGCAAATACAAATGTACGATTCTCAGGTGTAACATTTGAAGTTATATACGCCTTGCTATTATCGTTGTTTAGCATACGTTCTGAAAAATTCTAGTATTATTTACTTAAATTGCAATGAAGGAACATTGATGGCAGCAAACTTGCTGAACACCAAATAAACGTCTGATTATGTATCTTCGAACGGATCATAAAAGTGATTCATGTATTGATTTGTAGTCCAGATACATGGTTTTGGTAATGTATGGGGATAACATATTAACTCGGAGCAACTGTTTTTAAAATAGTTTGTACAAATAATAGAAGATATGTTTTGCAGGACTGGCATCAAACAGTAAATTTAAACAAAAAGTTTACTAATTAGTAACTTTTTAACCAAGAATTTACATACAAAACGTTCTTGGATATGTTAGGTATTAAGACATTTAGATTTGCTTTCGTAAGTTTTAGATTAGGGTCACATCAGCTAGAAATTGAGACATAACGTCACCGGAATATTCCGATGCAAAACAGGTTGTAATAAACGCATACAATATTTTGCTACATGTATGTTTTGAATTTTATTCTGACTTACGAGCATTGTATTTAAATATATATGTACATAATGCACGACAAAGTATTTGATAAAAGCATGTGATACATGGATAAGCTGCAGCTTCTTTTAATGTGCGTTTCCCGACATAATTTAGGGCATAATTCAAAGCTATACTCAATGTTTTGACTGATAACCAGTTGATCCGGCATTTATGTACACACACTATACTTTTGTTTGATAAATTCACATGTACATGTCAGTATAAATTTATCTTGGGCTTGTTTTTTTTCGTACTATAGAACCTAAATATCACTGCAAGTGTTCTCGGAAAGATGGTGTGAGCAATCTTAAGCTTGTATCATTTAGATATCTGATTTTATCAGTTTGACTAACAACACCAAATTAAACAGAGTAACATTTTATGTTTTGGTTTATTATCTTCTTCGTAACATTTATCTTCGTATTATTGGTAAATTTGCCTTGGTGGGTGTGTAATATCGCAGGTGTTACCGATGTTTCCTGTAGACTCTGTGCCATTTAGTTGTATCTAATAACATGAAAGCTGAAACGCTTAACATATATTTTTATGAAATGGAACCTGATTCCAGTGAAAATAAAATAATCATGTGACGAGGTTATTAGCGTATATATTAATAAGAAATTAACAATACGAAATATATTGTGTAATTAGGACTTATACTAAAATGTCAAACATGACCAAGCTTATCTAGCGTTTAACTATTAACGCTTGAAGAGGACTAGTAATTATAGGGAAAGACTTTCCAGCATCTTGTCAACGTTTTTGCCGTTTTACTACGGAAGATAAAAAATCTCACTACTACATGTATTCTTAAGATTTCAATTGTCAAAATTAGTTTCACAACAATTGCTATTTCATACCGATAAAACAACTCATTTCTCCTAAGCCATTCTTATGCAAAAGGCAACTAGTTTGGCACTAGGTGGCGCAGAGAATTAGCGTGATCCTACAACTGACAAATGCTTCACACTTAATATACATCTTAGTTATCAAGAGAACCTTGAACATGAGTGCATGACAAAACATACAGAAAAAAATATTTCAGATAGTAATATGTAGACACTTAATATGTAACTTTCTGTCATTATCCATTGAAAGGTAAACAACTGAAATTATTTTGTGAGGGGAAATTACCATGGCCAAAAATGAAATGTGTTCTATCGTTAGAAGTACGGGTAAATAATGATATATTTCAAACACAAAATATACACGGAAACTGACTTCAGTATTAATACAGATATATACAAGTGATACGTACATGTACGTCTCATTGAAACCGAAACATAAAATGTTCACGAGGTTCGTCGTTCTTGTAAAACCGAAATGAAACATCTGTAATATCCAAATACAGACTGTTTCATTGAGATTGTATCAGTGCTCATGTGATTAACAGTCTGCACGAAACACGAAGATGGATTTGAACCTAATTTTTCAAAAAAAAGTATTTGCCGTCTTGTTATCGGCATTTTATTCCCAGATCCATTGAAAAACGTAATGAGATAGAAAGAAACAAACTAATAGACCAAGCAAGGTGACGAAATATTCAGAGGGGAAATATTCTGTCTATCATGACTTTCAAAAGGTCGGGGAAAGCAATGCCTGATATATAAATTTCTACACAACCACATAAATAGCGAAATAAAGCCTATTCAAACAAGTAATTATTAGTGGCCACATAAAAAAGAACAATAATCATATATATATTAAATATTTTACCTATGACAGCTTCAAACTTGATCATTGTTATCCAATCTTTCTTTTTATGCATGGATCTTTTATGGGCCAATTGGATGTACTCTTACAAACAATGGTACTGTGCGGATTGCAATCGGTATTTTATTTTTGTCAGGCTGTATTTAATGATTGAAGAAAGGCTAAATTTTTGACAGCATTTGTATAGGTACTGTACATAATAAAGTACAGTTAATGTGTTTTAAATATACATGTTGTACCAGGCTTGTCATTTCTGGAATGTTGGGTCATAAGTCTTAATAATGAGGTAGTCAGTCTTAGGAAAGTGTGTCTAAGGAAAATGGTAGGGCCCAACATGACACATTGTGTTTCCTTTCGCTATTGATCAGTATAATTCATTCTCAGCGTATGATTGAAATGAATAAGCACACAATTCAGACTTGCATCTGTTTAATGTATATCATGACATACGGACGAAACAAAATCATGATCCAAATATGAAAGCATTTCGAAAGCAATTTATTACGGATGCTGTCGCATAAGATAAGATAAGATCAAGACAAACTGATATTTCGACATGAGAAAGGGCGATGGACATTATATGTAAAGTATTAATCAATAGACGTATTTTCACCATGGGTCCCATGGCATGGGGACATGCAGCAAGTGTCTGAGTTAAATAACATGAGATTTTAGAAATAAATACTAGGCTGTTATTGAGATGACTATGCACAGTTGAGTAACACATGCACAGTTGCTTCTTAAGTTTAGAGAAACGATTCGAGAAGACTTTTATAATTATGTTCATGAACTGACCAGTATGCATTCTAAAATGATGGTAAAAATCGTACATCTAAGAATCTAAATTAAAGTGTTAAGTTTGAAATACCAGAACGGATAAGTCGTCAGAGCTTAGACGCATGTTCACGTTAAAACTTAAACTTTCGATAAACGGGGATGTGGTGGATATATTGTATGTTTTTGCAAGAATTACAGCATTCTGTGAGACTAAGTATGTAATTCTTTACACAAAGCCATTTAAGTAGACATAATAATTTGAGTAAACAATAGCTGGATAGTTGATGATTTTGGTGAAATTACAGCCACCTTAGCGTGTATACATGCTTCACACAATCCAGACTTGTCCAATCCCTTTTGTAACAGAAATACACAACCTACGTCATTAATATATTATATCTTTAACGGCTTACCAGATTAATGATAAAAGGACATTTCCATTCGTATTCATTCATATACGATAACTGATGAGAACAATGACAAACTTATGTGGGCAATTGACCGGTAAATATTAAATTGATTCTATAATTTGTAAAAGATTGCTGACCGGTTAAGTGTCATAATCATTGACTGAACTGAATGATCAACCATTTCGTAAGTAAATAAACAAACTCGTGAGAAGAGGTCATACATTGTACTCTAAAAGGTACAGCATGTTTGGTGGTTGATTCCCATTGCGTGACGTCATTGTTCTATCCTATCTGATAACACGATGACTATGCAAGTAATGCCTAGTATACGATGCTTTGTCTAGACCCGATGAGTGTATATCTTTTATCATTTGCTTGCTGAGTCGCATCAGAAAGAACGACAAATAGTTGTATATTAGACGATAACAACGCTGAAAATATGTTAAACTAATTCTAACATGACCAGATATTACAAAAGACTTGTTACTGACAATTTTATACGGTAGTGTGTACGTAAACTTTTTTTCACGCATTTCATAAGCTGGTTTGAGCATTCCTATGTCGCTTAGTCAACTAAAGGCCATTCGACAATATCATCAATAACTCATTTGTTTCCGTGCGTGTTATATTGAGAGGTAATTAAGATAAAGCCTTTGGTTAAGTGGATAGTACATGCCTGTATGATTATGCTATCTACGACACAGAAAAAACAATCAAAAGAAAAATTCACAAATCCATCTTAATCAATATGAATAATAGACAGTTTCGTATGCTTTATTTCTATTTTATTTGCATTCAAATTCATCGAATGCATAGACGTTTTTGACTAGATGAATTATCTACATCATACAAGGATTTATTAATAGTAATTATTATTACTAGCAGATGTTGCAATAGTACATTGTAATAGTAATTATTCCTATGATTCAGTATTTATTTGTGTTTCATTTCTAATGTGCATATCTATGTAACATTATTCTGTAATAATCTGCATTGAACGGAGTCAAACTGTTGTATGGGGTAACTATCTCTCATTGATTTTATAACAGATACAAGTTATTTTTATATTTATGAATCATCATCATCATCATCATCATCATCATCATCAGTTTGTACATGTATTATGCCGCGTCAACTTTAAGTCTACTATTTGTGTAAAACCATTATTAAAACCCTATTTTATCACACTGATAAAGAAAATGCTTTTTTGTTGACAGTCTTGTGTAGTAAATTAATACAGTAATTTTCTGTGAGTTGTTTGTACCTTAAAGTGGGCGTATGAACATTAAAAGCCATTTATCTGCCTCACCGAAAGCAATATGTCAGGCAAAAAACTCTGTATCATTACGTAAAAGTCTAGTGTGACGGCAGGAAGAAAATAACACGTTATTAAGTTGACAGATATTTGAATATTGTCAGACTTTTTTCGGATCAGATTACTTCTGATTGCTTTATTTGCACTTTTTGCTATTCCGGCAGTAACTGGTGTCATGTGGAATCATACAACTTTTTCTGCGAACAGTTATCCATAGATCACTTAAGTTAATAAGATATTTTTTTCATGAAGTATATTAGTTATTGGATAGATATTTTAAATGCCATACAGTATACGAAAATCAAAGTCTGAACACAGATATCTTCTAAAGCATCGTATTGATGTACTTTCAAAGTAAGTATGAACAAGTCATCGTTCATTATCCCGGCCATCGCGTTTGCGAAATCTTTCGAAAAATTAAGGCAAAGAAACTTGTACGTTAACATTTTTAAAAAAATTTATGAAGCGTATATATTAATTGTCACATAGTGGTTAATTATGCTTTGTCAAAGTAGAACAACTCACTTAATTTCTCGTCTTTGTTTGTTGCAGCAGGTGTTTCGTCTCGAATCAATCCAGAAATTATTATGATATAACGGTTGAAATTATCATGCACACAGTATATGAAATTGTTTCAGAACCTAGTTAAAGAGTCGTCTCGTTTAAGTCTTTATTACTACCTTTATCACATGCATAATTAACATATTCGCTGAGCGTAGTGTGTATGTGTGTAAGACCATTTTAAGAACACTAAAAGTTTACTTTTTATTTTGAAAACACCGTTTGTTTTAAGAGTTAAAATGACCCATTAAAGTGATAAGCTAACGAATGTTACAATATTTTGTCTTATTTTATATTTTTTAGTAGAATGCATTCTTTTTTATTACAAGTACTCAAACTGTTTTGTAGATATTTTACACGTATTATTAACCTAGTTATACAAAAACATGTAGAAGAAAACACTCGTTCATGTTTGAAATATTGTCATAAATTTTGACGGCCGTAGTTGGCAATGTCAATCGAGTGCAGAACTCAAAATGTTTACAAATCTATTTAAAAAATAAATTAATAAGATCTGTTTCTATGACAAAGTAAAGCAGACATTATATTCAATAAAATTACATTCCACTTTATTTCTATCGTTTAAACAGTGATAATGTCACTCGATTAAAGCTGAGACAAAAACGTTGCACTTATTGAAAATGACACACTGTGGAAGACGGCACAAAATGAAATTATACAATTCTTTTCCAGCAAACAAAGTTAATTGAAATAATAGTTTATGGCAGGGAACACTCATTACTTAGTCTATAAGACTGGATTGTATCGTTTCCTTTAACTCTGTGAGATGATTACAACGAACACTTCCTTCATGCAGAAATGAATCTCGAGTGTAACCTTTCAATTATATCTGTCCTAATTTTACATTTATTAGATAAAGATTCTAGATAGAAATAGTTTGTATTTTTAAATGAAACGAACTTGCTAAGCACAAAATGGCCGTATATATTTTAGCAAATGTCAAATCATAAATAATTAAATTGAATTTGTTTTCATTAATAACTAGATTATTCACGTTGATTCTTATATTTTTCGTGATGATCATTTGCTTGACGACGATAAAGTGACATTTGGTATACATTGTATTCCCGCAGATGATATTAATTAATTACAGATTGTTTATTGTTGGAATTTCGTTTTAAATGAGTAAAGATCGAAAGTTAATTCGAGCTTTGTGCCAGTAACATGGTGTCCATGTGCAAACCTTTTGGTTTTACATATATATATTATTTTACTAAATTTTCCATTATTTTCAGCATGACTGATCGGAAAAAAAACTTCTTTCACAAACTAAGAAAAACTGATGCTCTTGCATAAAACTTAATCAGAAATTATCTCTTAAATCACAGACGTTTAAATTTAGATAAAGGCTTTCAGGTTAATTTAACTAAATCAAATAAGTAGATCATTAATACATTGTACTTTCAAGATGCTATCACAATTTGTTCCAGGCCGGGATAAATTGTACGCAAATTTGCAGACCATTTAATTCTTCCAGATTGTCCAGATAATTTTCTCTCCCATCTATCATTCAATTTAGACATATCCTACTGAACCGGACGGAGATCTTTCTTGAGAAGTGAATCGATTCTTACTCATTTGGAACTATAAGATAAATCATAAACTGGTATAATTTCGAATGTTTGTTGCCCAAAGACTGTTTGATCATATGCCTCTCATTAGTTAAATGATTGGCAACATATAGATATCTAACTGATATGAGGAATCTTAACTGACATAGATATTTTGTAGATAGCAAATTTCAGAAAGAGATATAGAGATTTGACATGCTTATCGTGTTATCTATTCAATTTTCAACGTCTTTGAGCATATATGCTTAAGGAATTTAAGAATTTTGTAAACCAACTATTTTTTCAACTTTAAAAAGAACATGTATACTTGATGACTTTTTTTATACTGAAAACCTGCTATTTTTTGCTCTCGCTATATCCGCGAATTTTATACTAAGATATTTTTTGAAGATCTTTTTTAGAAATAAAGTTTTGCATTTGTTTTTACTCTGTTGATACATGACATACATGCACCGAACTAAATATCCGCGAATCAACTGGCAAACTGCGGTCATTAAATGTCGTAAACATAAATGTGTATACCGATAACTGTCTTCTCTTTTCTAACTAAAGAGACTTACCAAAACGTATATCTTTTGAAACCAAAGGGACCAACCTAAGCGTATATCTTGTCAAACCTAAGGGACAAACCTAAGCGTTTATCTTGTCAAACCTAAGGGACCAACCTAAGCGTATATCTTGTGAAACCAAAGGGACCAACCTAAGCGTATATCTCGTCAAACCTAAGGGACCAACCTAAGCGTATATCTTGTGAAACCAAAGGGACAAACCTTAGCGTATATTTTGTGAAACCAAAGGGGCCAACCTTAGCGTATATCTTCGGAAACCATGGGACCAACCTAAGCGTATATCTTGTGAAACCAAAGGGACCGACCTAAGCGTATATCTTGTGAATCCAAAGGGACCAAGCTAAGCGTATATCTTGTGAAACCAAAGGGACCAACCTAAGCGCATATCTTGTGATACCAAAGGGGCCAACCTAAGCGTATAGTTTGTGAAACCAAGAGATCAATCAAAGCGTACATCTTGTGAAATCTTATAGCATATGGAACAAAAGAGACAATGGCAAGTGTTTGTCTTGAGAAATTACAGATTTGAAACTTTTATTGTTGATTTTATTTTTGCATGGTAGAGATTAAGACGATTAAAACGTATGCCAACTTCGGATTTTTTTTATTTGCAAATCAGACTAACCCCATGTTGTATTGTTAAATACCTGGGTAAAAAAAAAAATTTTTTTATTAAACCGGTTATTGGCACATGTGAGCAAATTTATTCCTTAAATGATCTTTGCACACCCCTGGTTAAAATGTTTGTTAATTTGTTATTTTCCTGACACCAATGACCAATTAAAGGATCATTCATGTAAATAAATTGCGGTTGAATAATCAAATGTTTTTACTTTAATTTAAACAATGGACATACAACCTAAGAAAAACATACGAGGTGGTGCAATATAACATCTATAGAATCACTATAGACATATCATTACTTACTGTTACGACAAGCATTGCATCAAATAAGCAATTAAATAAAATATATTATTTATAGAAGCGTTCAGGACAGAAGTAACGTTGTAAAAATACTGTCCAAACAACTATGTGTCTGCGAAAATCATGATGAATTAACCATATTTGTAAGGAACTTTGCAAATAACGTGTTACATATGCCAACTACAAACACAATAACGGAGTTGAAAAGTCATCGTTTTATCCAGTCCAGACAAAGATACTAATTAATTAGAAGTAATTGCAGGCAAACTGTATATATTGTCTCACGATACAAAACCGGTAGACTAGTATAATAAAGCAGAATCATCGAAGGATTTAGCCAAACAATTTCAATTTGGTGTATTTTGTCGTATAAACCTTTAAACGTATCATTATTATTACCATTACTAATACAGTAACTACTAATACTACTACTAATAATAATTATCATCATCACTATCATTATGATGATAATAATTATAGTAGTGATATTAATACCTACTATCTTATGTTAAAACATACATTTGTAATCAACACAGTATTTTATCACATTTGGAATAAATGTTTTGAGCGTTTTGTATTGGAAGCTTCACGTGGGTGTATTGAATAGAAATGTCTTAAAAAGCTTTACATGGGGCACCGAAAACACTCAGACGAGTCCATATATTACGAAAATAACATACATTTGAATATTGTCAGACATATTTTCGAGTGAAATTACTTCAGGCTGCTTTGCTTACATTTTTTCTAGGCCTTAAAAAAATTGTCATGAAAACCATCTGTTTTCTTCGAGAAAGCGCCCAAAGCCAAGAGCCATTTGGATAATTTCTCCATAAAGTGAAATTATAGCAAGATAAATATAAGAAAAACAATATATCTATGTGAACTTCTGCATATGCAGCTGATATATGTTGGTCTCGGTGCAATTTCACGTTTTAATTTCACGTAGTTGGCACCAAATGTGATATTTTCACGAGGGGCGGAGCAACGAATAAAATGTCTGCTTATAAATAATAATGTGTTCACGGTGATACTACATCAAAACCAACATTTTTTTCCGTTTATTTTGTGTGCAAATCTTTACTCCTGTTGAGTTTAGTTCAATAAAATTGGATTGAAGAAAGTCGCAGGAACATCATCAGAAAACATTACACACGTCGTCGCTTGGTTTTCAGTATTCTTTATGCTCCGTTTAATGTTTCACGTTATTCTGGGATTATTTCATCGTTTGAAATAGTGATTGAGTTTATCGGAATAATCTGTCTCTACGTCTCGACAAACCACCGAAAAACATACATTAAATAGACATCGTTGAATAATCGAAATGATTTACCGAAGTAAGCATATACGCGTCACTATCTCATTGAATATATTTCGAACATTTAGTACTTTCTATATTTATCTGTAAAACTATTGAATAACTATCATTTTTTGAAGATTTGCTTGAATCAGTTTATTGCTATGTCTTGACATACAAACATGTATTTGTTCAACCATTATTCTGTCTATTGAAAATGAAAATCCGTGACACTATAGAAAGTGTTAGATCGTAGTGACAGCGTGAAGCTAATTGTATTTACCGCTTTTAGGCTGATTTCCTGATTAATCAGAAGTAAGGAATAAGCTAATATAGAGAAAACGTGATTTTTGAAATATCAAAATGTCATCGCCAAACTTTCTCAGAAAGATAATTTTTCACCTCTTTTACTCCTTTAAACGCACTAGCATATTCTTCTATAATTAAATACACAGAAAGTTTTTGCTGAGCAATATTGTTATTTATGCACCGTCAGATCTATAACTTAAGCAGTAAAATTAAAACTAGTAGTATATCAAGATCATGTTCTGAATAACAATATACAATGTCATTAACATGTACATTCTATGTCCAAAATAAATATTTATTTAAGATAAATATCTTATTTTATTTAGACTCTTATTTTCTACCGAGAGGTTGGTTTTTAATATACTCATTGTGTATAGATAAGATGTCTTATGTTATAAAAACACGTAAAATTGAACCCAGCAGGTTCCAACGGCAAATTTTATCGGTATATTATTTTTCGTGGCATCGAAGATATAGAAATAGTCCATTTTATCCCTGTTTCTTCATTTCCTTGTCTTTTGAGATCAGTATTTTTTCAATTTATATGTTTACACACTCAGTCGCTGACATAGATATTTTGTAGATAGCAAATTTCAGAAAGAGATATAGAGATTTGACATGCTTATCGTGTTATCTATTCAATTTTCAACGTCTTTGAGCATATATGCTTAAGGAATTTAAGAATTTTGTAAACCAACTATTTTTTCAACTTTAAAAAGAACATGTATACTTGATGACTTCTGCATATGCAGCTGATATATGTTGGTCTCGGTGCAATTTCACGTTTTAATTTCACATAGTTGGCACCAAATGTGATAAATAATAATGTGTTCACGGTGATACTACATCAACACCAACAATTTTTTCCGTTTATTTTGTGTGCAAATCTTTACTCCTGTTGAGTTTAGTTCAATAAAATTGGATTGAAGAAAGTCGCAGAAACATCACGTTAATCTGGGATTATTTCATCGTTTGAAATAGTGATTGAGTTTATCGGAATAATCTGTCTCTATGTCCCGATAAACCACCGAAAAACATACATTAAATTGACATCTTTGAATAATCGAAATGATTTACCGAAGTAAGCATATACATGTACGCGTCACTATCTCATTGAATATATTTCGAACATTTAGTACTTTCTATATTTATCTGTCAAACTATTGAATAACTATCATTTTTTGAAGATTTGATTGAATCAGTTTATTGCTAGTCTTGACATACAAACATTTATTTGTTCAACCATTATTCTGTCTATTGAAAATGAAAATCCGTGACACTATAGAAAGTGTTAGATCGTAGTGACAGCGTGAAGCTAATTGTATTTACCGCTTTTAGGCTGATTTCCTGATTAATCAGAAGTAAGGAATAAGCTAATATAGAGAAAACGTGATTTTTGAAATATCAAAATGTCATCGCCAAACTTTCTCAGAAAGATAATTTTTCACCTTTAAACTTATATGTACTAGCATATGCTTCTATAATTAAAAACACAGAAAGTTTTTGCTGAGCAATATTGTTATTTATGCACCGTCAGATCTATAACTTAAGCAGTAAAATTAAAACTAGTAGTATATCAAGATCATGTTCTGAATAACAATATACAATGTCATTAACATGTACATTCTATGTCCAAAATAAATATTTATTTAAGATAAATATCTTATTTTATTTAGACTCTTATTTTCTACCGAGAGGTTGGTTTTTAATATACTCATTGTGTATAGATAAGATGTCTTATGTTATAAAAACACGTAAAATTGAACCCAGCAGGTTCCAACGGCTAATTTTATCGGTATATTATTTTTCGTGGCATCGAAGATATAGAAATAGTCCATTTTATCCCAGTTTCTTCATTTCCTTGTCTTTTGAGATCAGTATTTTTTCAATTTATATGTTTACACACTCAGTCGCAAATCAAAATTTGATTCTTCTATCTTACCAAACACTTTCGACCTTTTCGATGACAACAGTAAGAGTTCATGTCTTCACAAAAGTCTTCTGGAAACAATTATTTTAGTGCAAGAAAGCTGTTATACATGTATCTCTCATCTGTTCACTTTTCAAATGCATCTTAACAATAGCTTGATATTTTTAAGTTATTGATAACTTGCATGACATAAAACTTAGTTTGTTGCATTTGCCCATGTAGAAGGCGTCGTTTGATTGCTGTCTTTCTAATATCCCTCGTTCCAATTTCTTATACCTTGCTTTAAGTTATTGCTCGATTTTACATTGTCTGTGTGGCAGCAAGTATAGTAGGTTGTGTTTACATAAGTACATAAAGTTAAATTAAGTACAGGAGGGGTTTGATACGTGTGACAATGACTAGAGAATTCATACATTTTCCACATTTTTTACAGAATTTATCCCGCATTGTTATCATTTGGCTAAAGATAATTATTTGTGCGCATTAGACTTAATTCACTACCTATGTGGCTGTGAAGAATATAATAAACAAGATACTGCTTTCACTGACCTTTTGATCGTCGCAACATACAGTCATTTCTCTCTGATGTCTTGTCACCATATTCGATCTAATAATTCGTATGTTTCCATCTCAACAAGTTTCTTAATTTGATCTGGGAATTAGATCTCTAGAAAAAGACGGCCAGTCTTTGTTAAAAATTAAGTTCACATCCACTGTCGTGCTCAATGCAGAATAGGTAGACCAACTTTCAATACCACGTGACTTCGTATTTTAAAATTGTTACTCGTTCTGTGAGACATAAGTCAGAATCACCCGTTATTTTTCACAGTCATACTCGAGTTAAGTCTCGATTGAGTTTCCCATTCCTGGTCAATGTATGTTTCAACAGGATCACGGTTATTTGCAGCTAGATAATTAAACTGCAAATCGCTTTTAGACTAGTGCCTGCAGTAGACTGCGATCCTTTGTAAGTCACTGCCAACTTTCTCACATTAAAGGCAGGTCGGTAAAAAATCAATGAGCTACAACGAAATTATTATAAGAATGTTACTTGAAACATAAAGCTGGCCTGTACCATATGTTTAGTTGTAAGAGACAATACAATATTTGTTGTGGATAAATTTCAGTAACGCCTAGACTTTCTTTGCCGCCTATTGGTAAATATTGGAAGTGTCAAACATTTGTTTATATTTTTTTTCTGCCAAATTACAGCACCTATCAAAAGAGTTGATTGTGTTTAAACTACCAACCTTCATTAACCATGTGTGTATATTGGGTGTAAGGGATGAGAACAGATAACAGTATGTCACAGGGTAGACTTTTTTACGTAACATGCCACCATTCAGATTCTCTAACGGTGACGTCCATTTATCTAAATGTATTTCAAATAACGGTTTCCGGAGAGCAGAATATCATGTGTGTGCGTGCTATAGCAATAAATGAGTTTATCTCTTTTTATACCGTTTATTTCTTGCATGTTCGAGTATATTAGCACTGCTTCTATGTGCTGTGAGACAGTAAAACATTTTTTTCTATCACATATATACTTCTTTGAGACAAATGCTTGGTTTTTACGTGTAGAAATAGTTCGATTTTGGTGTATGAATTCAAAGGCTATGCCAAAGGCAAATACTGATTATTTTACAGACCACAGACGCGTTTTACTAGGTTTCATTTTTTTTTAGTTTCTTTAGTTTGGCTACAGACCCCTTTGGGGTTGTACTTTGATTGCCTGGAAATGTTTCCCATAGTGTACAAGCGTTACAGACGTTACGCTTGGGTAAAACGTCAATTAGACGGCAGTTTGTCTGTTATCTATCATAAGTTCTTATTCATAAGTTTCTATGAATGATTCCAGAAACGGCAAGCCTCCTTGCAGAAATAGTCATAATAAATTTACAAACATTTGGTTACCCTTGGCTATATATTGAAAGGCAAGAAGCAAATGTAGTGACTTCTAACCTAACGTCCTGATTTATCAGCAAAATTACGCAATGCACATCCTTAATAAATATGTATGTAGCTTGTAATGTTTGGAAACATTGAAAAAGCAGACAAATCCTGCTCAACTTCAGCAATATATTGACATCTAATGAGAAAGCTTACAGTCGACTTTTCATTAGCAAAACAAATCCATGGGCAAGTTTTTAGACATGATAATCAATGTTCCTGACCACTATTTACGGACCAAAACTATCTTGCTCATTCCATTTAGTGTTGTTTACAACATAAACGGTGAAAACGAAAGAAGCCTGACATCATAATAAGTATGCAGTATTTTCCAAAAGCACTGAGAGTGAACCGATATATACCCGGTGTGCGAGGAATATAAAAACAACTATTTTAGCGAAGGATTTGCCAGGACTTATTAATGTACACATTTCTATTCAATATTAAAATTATTTCTCGAGTAAATTACTATTCGCTGTAACGGTGATAACGCGGCTTGAATAAAACTAAGAACTTCAAGGCAAAATGTTACATTGAAAATGGCACACGACGAAAAAACAGCAAAGCAAAATAAAATCATGCAATTCTTTTACAGCAAATAAAATTATGTGAACTACTTGTTCCTTGCATAGAACTTAATTAGGCTGGGATATGCCAAGGATGTGACTTCTGGGTTTATGTGCTACAAAAAGTCATTCAGCAATAGTTCATTTGCCTCTCTAACATATTCAGGTCGAAATACCCCAGTGACCGACTATTACTATTATGTTGTTCTATTTTCATGACAAAGTAATGTGGACATCTCTTTGCAATATCAACATCTAATAAAACTACATTCCACTCTTATTTGTACTATTGAAGCAGCGATAATGTCGCTTGATTAAAGCTAAGACAAAAATGTTACGATAAATGAAAACGACACACAGTTAAAGACAGTAGAAAATTAATTATACCATTCCTTTCTAGCAAGCAAAGTTAAGTGAGCTAATACTTTCTGGCAGGGAGCAACCTTTACATAATAAGTCAGGCTTGATTGTATTGTTTCCTTTAATTTTGTCAGCACTAGCAGTATCATGCTTTTACGATTCATGCATATAGTATTTCCAATTATTAAACATAGTTCCTTGCCAGAACTAGTACAGTTTCCTGACATTTTAGTGATCGAACATTGAAGCGTTATAGGCATCAAACTTGCTGAGCATAAAATTACCTTACATCTTTAAACTAATTTCAAAATTTATATTTTGATTGTCTAGTATAATTTAATATAATTTAGGCTTTGATAGGATTCTAACATTTGCATGGTGATGATATGCTTTTGATAAGTTGTACATTTTGTAGCATGATGTCGCTGGTGAAATGTATCGTTTCTGGGTTGTTTCTGTCCGAATTCCCTTTATCATAAGGTTTAGGCGGAAATTTGAAACTGGCAATCCATTTTGAACTTCAACTAGCCTATCTTTTTGCCTATGCAATTTATGTGAACAAAAATGCCTTTGATCTTTATTAAAACTAAGAAATGCAATTACTCTAGTAGAGAATTGAATTGGTTGGTTCTAAAATCACAGAGGTATATACTTTGATCAGAATCCTATGGTTTATTTAACGAATAAGAAGATCAAAAGATGCTATCACGATTTGTTTAAGGCCGGGGTCACTGTACGCACATTTGCAGATTATTAAATTCTTCTAGATTGTCGAAATAATGTTCTGTCACATTTATCATTCAGTATCAATCAGTATCCTACTGAATCCTATTGGATCGTCGGTGATTTTACTTGAGAACTAAATCAATTCTACTTCAATGGCAACAAACTGATATCTCATATGTTCTAGCACAAAAAGAGTTTTTGATCATATGTCTCATTAATTAACTGACTGATCACATGTGGATCTGTAATAGATATAAGGATAATGTACTGCCATATAATTCTGTTTTTAACAACAGTCAATAAACTGAAATCAAGGTGGCTCTTCAAACATCCTTTTTATCAGTTTGAAAATATAACAAGTAAAGACAACATTGGGCAACAAGTATAATATATGTAAGAATAAAACTTAACAATAAATCGCAACTGTAGATGATATTAAAATTAATCATCGTATAATTTTACTTCATGGTGTGTTAAGCTCAATATACTTATGGATTGGTATATTTTTTACATTTTGCCTGTCTCAGTTACATTAGGCCTAGAAAAAAATGCAAGCAAAACAATCAGAAGCAATTTAATTAGAAGAGACATCTGATAAAATGCAAATATATGTCAACTTTATATGAACCGTCTTGTCGTTACACTAGGTTATGCGTAATGATACTGAGTTTTTCAACGTTTTTCAGCTTCTGTGTCTTCCAGGAAAGCAGCAACTTAAAACTTCCAGCACCTTACATAAACAAAAGAATCGACAAACAGCCATATTTATTATCACTGTGATACAATAGGGAGTTCATCGGGTTTTTACAAAGTTAAAAGACTGAGAAGTTAAACTTAATTCTAGAAAGAAATCGCGATAAGCTAGGTTACCTTTCTATATATCTGTCTCTACTATTAACATTGCATTAACAAAATGATTTAATATATTCATTTGAATTTGATATTTAACTTGAAAAATAAAAAGGTAACTGAAAATGTGTATAATTTGCAGGTAATTCTAGTACTCAACATTTATTTAAAAAGACAGACTGGAATTATAAATATTTGACACTATCATATTTAATCCAAGACATTTAACCAAAGACACAACGGTTAAGAAATCTAATGTTTTAAACGTTGAATTATGACAATGATAAGGTTTATTTACAAAACGGTTGATAAAATGTGTATAGCACTTCAACAATACACAAAAACGAATGGCCTAACCCTTAAATCTTTGCTTTTATCATAGTAAGCCGCAAGACATTATAGGGATTATTTAATGCAGTATATCTAAAATACTTTCCAATATGTGTAGTTTTCTCTCGACTGCAAAAAATGATACATTACGACGTCTGTGATTTTGTTTGTATTTGGCGTTGGGAACAGGTTATTTGCAAAAGTTCATAACAAATAAGGTAAATTCATCATGTTTTTTGCAGACACACATTTGTATCGACAGTATTTTACATCGTAATGTATGTCCTTAACATACAAAGCCATTTTCTTAAGTAATATTTATCATTTAATATCAAATGTAATAAGATGCTTAAATAGTAATAAGATGTTTATGGCAGGTCTTAAAAGGTATTGCCATAATCGATCGAAAGCCTGGTCTCGTATATCGCACCTTCTCGTATTGTAAAAACACATGTCATTAGTAAGTTTCAGTATAATATTTTCGAGTAAGTTACGCAATACAGCATTTCTTCAACTTTATTTCGTGCTTACACTTAACTACTTCCAATGCAAATGGTCTTGTTACGCTGTATGATGTAGATAAAACATATTGGTAAGAACGTTCATGCATGCAATAAATATGTTAAACAGAAAAAGAAAAATGCAGATTACTATCTCTCTAATTCAATTTGTATAAGGGGAATTTGTGAACCATTTAATCTGTTTCAGAGATACAGATAGCAGGACAGGGAATAGCTACCTAGGCAGATTTTGCCACGGCTACTCTTTTACTTTGGCACTAAAATTTACAAACTTTTGAACAAATAAAAGGATGGTGGCATCCTATTTAGACACAAACACAAACTTTCACAGCTTCATGGAGAAATGTTGGGTCGGTTACAAGCAAATTGTTGAGCACAACCGTCCTTTTAATTCTCTAAACAAACAAACAAACAAAAAACAAACAAACAAACAAACAAACAAACAGATAGCGGGACCGTATAAGCATGCACGTTCCAATTCTCAGTATTACTGAAACGCCAACAAATAGGTCATCGATCGCATTGCAGTGATACCCGAGGGGGAGACTACTAGCTTACCAAAAATAATAACCAATAGATTTGGAACACTGGGAAACTAGTACTTATTACATACTATACAGATTACAGTAACAAGCAGTTATAAATATATCATTATAATTTAGTTCCATAAAGAGTTTCTTATTCGTTGTTTTTTAATAAAAAAAAACATTTTAGTACGCATTCATATAATTAACACAGAACTCATCCATACGTAGAACAAAACATACAAGCAGAAGAAAGAATCCTCCGACTATCAGAAAAGGCACCAGACAAGATAAAAATAACTGCAGTTTGAGTATTAACACTATATAATGGTGCAAACACTCTACACACAAAATAAAACAATACGCTGAACCGAAGTTTATCGGTTGGAACGAGTAGTTGCCAAAAATGTTGGTCACTAGGAGCTTAAACCGGCTGGTAGCATGCAAACTTTACTCTTTCCTGGATTCAACTCAAGAATAAATGTGTGTGATTAAAGAATAGATATATTCAGTTTACATTTTCGAAGGCGACTAAATTGCGTTATATCTGGACTTCAGTTAAGCATGCTTGAAGGTAAAGAGGTTGTAATATCACAAAAAGTCATCAACTATAGAGATTCTCTATGCAACACTCGTTCTGTGCTATGATGTAATATATTACGTAATCAAAAAATGTTATTTATTGTGAAACTACTTATCTCCATGTAATGTTTCATTCCTTAAGACTTTTCGGGTTTAAAATCAACAGGTTTTCAATATCTTCTACATACATTAAAATATAAGTTTTAGTTAGTCTAATTCGTTTTCCTGCCACTGTAAAATACATTTGACAGTATTGAACATAATAAAAGTCTCACTTACTCAAGCTACTGTATATATATATAACAGGAAGACGAATTATATTGGATGGAAACAAGTATTTAATTTAGTTTCTTTTGAAGTTAAAAGTGTTCGATGTGACTCTTTATTACCTTTGCAAAGTAACCTTTGAAAATTGAAAACTGTGACGCTTAAGGAAACACTGGGCATAGTGACAGCATTGGGCTTATTTACCGTTAAATACAGGTTCATGTATAAATGAGCATCATTGAATTCGCAAAAAGCAAGAGAACTGTTTTATGAAACATCATATTGTCAACTTTTCTGTTACATAATATATCGCCTACGTGCAAACATGTGGATGTATTTGTATTTCGTCGCATTCATGTTTTGCTGCTTAAAACAGCTAATGTATTTACTACGAAATTACAAATGTACCATTTAAAGTTTTATCTTGTATATATAAAGAAGTGCTATGGTATGTCATCAAAGACATGCACTATCATCTTTCCTATATGCTTGCACCCTCCAAAAGAAACAACGAGTTTACCCTCATTAATCAAAGGAACTGTTCTTGACTTCTTACATATCGTTTTCAAACAACGCTGCCTCGCCAGTGTCGCTTATATCTACAACTGCCAAGGACTTCTATACCACAGCTTTGTATTTACTGCTTAAATGCCAAGGGTTTACACTCAGATACTTGTTCAATTTCCCTAATAGAAAAGGAGTCTGTTGATATATTACACACGTCGGCCATCCCCTTTCTCAAGTAGGTTTTTGTTGTCCAGTTTTTTGTTTAAGTTCTTCTTGATTTGAACGTGTTATACATTTGTAACTTTTAAGACATTATAAATATAAACTTAACGAGGCATTAATCAACAAAAGTGCTGTCATATTTGGATGATGTCATATGACAAGGGTTTCACGTTACTGATAAATACAGAACAGAGGCAAATAAATTTAGTGGGTTTTTTTCAGCGTAATTTGAAAGTAAATTCTTGAGAATAAAAGCAATAAATTATCATGTTAACAGTTGTGTGTTGTCCTTCACTTTAGACACATTTATTTCTGGTTTGCTTCCTCTGAGCTTTGTTCCAGTATTAGACGATTCTTATACTATGAAAGTTCAAAATGTTACACGTTACTTTAAAAACACGTAAGTATACAGTATTGACTTTACTGCTGTTAAATGTAGGAAAATGGTCCATGAATTATAGGGAATTATTTAATATATGCGTGATAAGGCTTGGAGCTGTCATAGACTTAGTTTTAAAAATGTGAACATAATACATACATGTATTCTATTGTTTTATTTGGTTGCAGTTAATTATGTGTCTAAATAGGTTTTAATTAACTTCTAATATTTTTTATGGCTGTACCAGACATTACTTTTCCTGACCTTTTGCAAGTAGCAATAGAAAGGCAATTTCTCTCTGATTCTGTGTCTCCTTGCTCGGTCTATTAGTTTGTATACTTCCAACTCATTGCGTTATTTAAATGGATCTGGGAATAAAATCTCTAGAACAAGACGGCAAGGTATTTGTGTGTAAATTAAGCTCACATTCACTGCTATGTTTCCTGCAGACTCTTTATTAAATTATACGATGATAAAATTTCAATACCGTGGCTTTTCTCGCGCATAAGGATATTAAAATGTTTCATTTCGGTGTAAAATTACAAACAGACATCAACGTTGCAAATATTTTTACGCTTTAAGTAGATGTTTGTCGGATTTACTTGTTTACATTGACATTCATACTATGTGTCTTTTCCGCTTTTCTTCATATGCTGTGACGTTTCCAATTTTATACAAGTCACATGATAACATTGATAACATCTTTCTTTAATTTTCAAGGATCGATTTATTTTTAATCATTTACCGACTGAACATGAGCAGACCTTTAAATACCCTTATGATTTCCAGTGTTACTTCGTGATGTCACTTAATAACGTCACAAATCAGCACGTACTAATACATTGACGTACTTTAGGGAAACACTTTAAGCCTGGGGTACAATGACGGGATATGTCAAGTATATTACCGACTTGCCCGTTAATATCAATATTTATTGACGAGTCATTGACAACTCAACAGCTTGAAATTTCTTTGAAGGGCATCTTTTGTATGGTATACATTTTTAAAGTGCTTTGTTAAACGTCTTTTCTCTGAAAATTAAAGATAATGTTTTATATTCTTGCCTGTTTAACGATTTCAAAGGAATTTTTAGATATATTACAAAATGTCGAGCCTGTGTCAGCACAATTCAAAGTAGAAGAGGATGATTTATGACACTTTAATTCTTTACTTCGCCTACTGCAGGACGCCGACTAATATGCCTTTGCATAGAAATCCGGTTAGAGACTTTTCCAAACTTATACGAACAAAATTTTGGGTTATTTGTTAAGTAATTTTGATATTTGCGACTGTATATACAATTTTTGATGGTCGGACATTTTTTTACCGTTAAACTGTTTGCGACTATTAAAAATTGTTGTCAAAACCACTAAACTGTTCATCCTATTCTAACGCATGTAATGCTAAAATTCAATCATTACATATTGCTCCCATATTCAAAGGGGTAGATAAAAACAATCTAAATAATTACAGGCCTATCTCCATGTTACCAACTATCTAAAAAATATTTAAAAGACAAATTACTACACAAATTCAGAAATGCTTCGAAACATCTAATATTATTAATGAAAATCAGTCTAAATTTCCACCAAAGCTATTTCTGTCAAACAGCTCTTATTCATTTGATTGACACCTGGCTCAAAGATATAGACTCTGGCAAATATGTTGGAGCTGTATTTTTAGACATACGCAAAGCCTTTGATTTAGTTGACCATAATATTATATTACAAAAGTTAATGATGTACCATTTCACTGATAATACTATACTTTTCTTCAAATTATATTTTTCTAAGAGACAGCAACTATTTAAAAGTGGAAATATGTCCTCTGATAATCTCTAAGGGACTTCAGGGGTGCCTCAAGGTTCGATACTTGGCCCTCTATTATTCCTCCTTTACATCAATGACTTAGCTTTGATCGTCTCGGAAATTAAAGCAGATCTATACGCAGACGACTCAGCACTACATAAATTAAAGTGGTTATGATCTGAAAACAATTTAAAGCACTTTGCAAGAAAATGTTGATTCTATACAAAGCTGGTGCTTGAAAAATAACATGGCACTTAATCCAGTTAGACTAAATGTATGATTATTTCTTCCTGTTCCAAACAAAATTTGCTAAAATATCAAGACCTAAAATTACACCTTACAGTTGAAAATATACCTTTTGAAAATGTCACCGTGCAAAAAGCCCTCGGTGTTTATGTTGACAACAGACTGTCATGGAAACGAAAAGTGAATAAAGTGATCGATATAATAAATTCAAAACTTGCCCTATTCAGAAGAAGTAACTATGATGAAATAAAATTTATGTTCTACCAGTCATACATTTTACCTATCATGGTTTACTGTGTTTGGAGTAATAGATCCAGTATCACAAATAGATTAAGTAAATTACAGGATATAATAAAACGCGTTATATTAAGAAACGGACAAAACTGACACATAAATGAGACATGCATGCTTAGCTATTCGAATAGAATTAAATATAACACTGCGCTTGTTGTTTATAAAACTACACACAAAAAATAGTGCCAATATATACATGTATATGTAACTTGTTTACCTTTTTCAGCAATGAAGTCTACAATCTTTAACCATTAATTACAATAACCTGTCTTTACCTAAACATAAACAAATATATTAAAAACGTCATTTTCATATGCTGCAGTACACATTTGGAATAACATGCCAGTGCTTATTCGTCACACTAGATCTGTAACGTTGTTCAAAAAGAATTATAAATTGCATTTGTTACTAATCAACAATACAATAACAAGTAATACATTTAGTTAATAATGAGGTTAATTTGTAAATATATTCTTTTCTGCTATTATGCTATTTTTCTGAGTGTCTGTCAATTATAGGGTTTTGTAACAAACCAAG
This sequence comes from Saxidomus purpurata, assembly GCA_022818135.1. Classification (NCBI taxonomy): domain Eukaryota; kingdom Metazoa; phylum Mollusca; class Bivalvia; order Venerida; family Veneridae; genus Saxidomus; species Saxidomus purpurata. The sequence goes on from JAFMSR010000018.1 coordinate 13,507,948, forward strand.
TTTAAAGTGTAACTGTGAGAAAGTGTTTGTACCTGCATGTGTTTAATTTTGTGAATTTTGTGTCTATTTGTGCTACCTTCGTGAAATAAAGATTTTATTATTATTATTATCATCATTTTATTTAATGTTTTCGAGTGAATTATAGAGTTTTCTCAGTGAAATAAAAGTGATAATCCACAGTTTTGAAACAGTGGTTCCATTTTTTTTTTCACTGTTTTTGCAATCTTCTACCCGGATTTACGTCAAAAAGTATACCGAGCGTAATTAATGCTGGAAACCATGCGACGATGACGTCGTTAAAATGACGTCTTTGCGCTTTTTTTTGATGACGTTTCCCGCGATTTTCGTTATTTTATAGAAACAAACTCATAAAAGTGAGTTTTAACCATAAAATAAACGAATTGTTGGTATCGGTGTATATCACGTTAATTTCCTCGTGAACACCAAAGTTGTCATTTTCACTCGTGGCTGCGCCACTCGTGAAAATATCCTTGTGCCCCTCGGTATTATAACGGATTTCCCAAACCACTATATCATTATTATTACTATTATTATTACTGATCCTTTGATTTTTGCGACTTTTTATTACAGGAATAACTGTTTTGTAATTTTGATATTTGCAACTGTATATACGGTTTTTAATGGTTGCAAATATTTTTAACGGCGAAAATCACTAAATAGTTATCCCTTTTCTAACGCACAATGTGTCTAAATGCGTTAGAAACGTTATTTAACCGCTGCAATTTCAAATGACGTAACCAGTCAGAAACGACGTTAAACTTTTGTGCGTTAGAATAAGTGTTTTAACCATGTAAAAAAACAACTGGTATTTTACCAAATCAAAAAGAAAATTCCCAACATTAAAAATCGTTTTGATATCATAAATCATGCGATACTCGGTCAATAGTGTAAGGTCAAATTACTAAGATATTAAACAGCGTAAAAACGATATATTTGCTTATAAACCGGTTAAATGATATTCTTATATTTCCAAGGAAAAGTCGGTTTCAACGTCGGTACAAAAGTATGGAAATATAATATCAAATAACAGTTCATGAAAACTTTAGCAGCTGTAATATTAATGACGGTGAAAACATAGTAAGGAGACAATTGTCTGGACCCGATGTTTTTTCCTTCTTTTTTTTTTTTTTTTTGATATGAAAATACTATATCGATATAACAAATTCCGGATATAAAGAATAAAAATTGAAATGGCCCCAAGGAGTTCGTTATATAATTATGGAGTTTACTGAAATACTAAACTGAAATGTCCACAGGAAATTGAAAATTACAAACTGTTCATGGCGTTGGACTTTATTATATAATGTAAACACTGGATAAAAATGTGTGCATTTAAACTTCCATACTGTAAGATACATTATATCGTATACCTGTCATAAATACATAATCCTGATTGGCCGATAGCGCTCACGTGCCGGGTCCGCAAAAGTATGTTTTGACCTGGAAAATGATGTGAAGACCTGCAAAATTTCAAGACGACATTTCTGTTATATTTTCGCATAATTTCCACTACTTTTTATGAGGTATAGTTATATAATAATTTTAGACTTATGTCTCGGTCAATGTATAGTTGTGCGAACCTGTAAAAAATGGTATCGACCTTGGACTTCGTCCTCGGTCTATATAACTTTTAACAGATAGCAAACTATATATTGACCTCAACATTAGTCTATAATTGTATAGAATAGCTTTTTATCAAGGCGTATGCCCTACAGTCAGCAGAATATTGTCTCCAAATGTTAAAAAAGGGCAAGATGTATCTAAAATAATATATAAATGGATTTTTTAATATTATTATTAGTTAGTTTCTATACAGTGAACAGTCCAGATCATGATTAAATTTCATATATGTCAGGACTGATCATAATCTGTAATGGTCGCATTATCAAAACATGTGGTGCAAGCAAGTATCCAAGTGAGATAATGGAAAATTTTATCATCGCTTTTGTTCAGTTCATATTTCCTTTATCTCCTCGCCTGCAAAATTCGCTTCGAGGATAAAAATAGAAAAAAAAATGTTCCAGCTGATATATTGAATTAATCCAACCACGTGTTTGAAAGATGAGCACTTTTAATGACATCACCTTTCATTATCATTACTATTTAAGCTGATGTTTGCAGGCGAACATTTACGGCCTTTTGTTATGAATATCGGATTACAATTAGATTTTTTTGAATTTACAATTGAACAGTATGAGACATGAAGGGTGGTCACTGACGGTATCTGATTAAATCAACAGTACTGGATTCCAAGAACTACTAAATAAATTCTTTAACAGTATATGCTTTTTATTGAAATAAGATATCAACGAAGGTTTACAGAAGGTCAAAAGTACGTGTAGTGTCAGAGACTTTGAAAAAGTGTGCTACAAATATCTTTGACAGGTAAAATGTATGAACAATATAGTGTATTATTTTCGGAGAAACCTTTAAACGCTGATACTTATTAAAGCTCTGAAGCAAACATAGATTATATTTTGTGGCAAAAGAAAACTAAAACTGTATCACCTACTGACATAATACACAGATCAATGACAACCTTGCAAGTTTCAATCTATGTAGAAAACCACAGACCGAAATTGCAGTGAATAAATAACTCAAGTTGATAGAAATTGGTAATCATCATTTCCAGTGTTGTTGTTTTAGATTGTTTACCACATTTCCGAAAATTTTCTGGTTAATTCTCTTTCTGGGAATACTCTCGTCTGCTTAGTGTACACCTGTATGGAGAGGCATGCAGCGCCATTTACCAGCTCAGAGGAACCGTTTATTTGTTTAGTTAATTAGATTATTAAGGAACCATTCCACAGGAAGGTACATCAATAGTGATAGGAGTAAATATTCACTCATTCAGTTTTGTTTTTTGATGACCTCATTGATAAATGCATATACACCTGTAAGCATTTGTTCTAAATTTACGTTAACGAGGCTGTGTTACTATCCTTGTGAGTTAATTAATCGCTCCTGTTTATAAATATTTACTTATATATCTATACATGTATATACAGGCAGGCGAGCAAAGATTTCATGATTTATTGAAGAGCAATACAATTTGTTCGTATAATATATAATGCTCACTGTTTTGAGAGTTATATTTTTATAGAGAGTTTTGTTTTTTGATTTTTAAATGAAAGAGAATACTATGATTATCTTTATGCACTTCATCAACTGTGTGGTTCAGACAATCGGTGTTTATATTGTTTCCAAACATAACCCTTGCATAAAGCCCAATTCAAGAAAGTCATTTTTACGTTGAAGTGTATTTTAATAGATTTAAACCAGGACATAACTTTTCTAATATGTCTTCTGAGCAGTCGGATCTAAAATCATCATAGCTTCGTTTTAACATTTCATTTTGTTTACTTTCACATTTTTCAAACAATTTTCACGCTTCAGGTATAACGGAAGTGTTGTCTTATTAAGTGGGTTAAAAATCACCCAGCTGTAAATAGATATGATCTACTACAAGCACATAGTTCATTCTTTCATTAATATCTAAGACCATCTTTGCCTTGCTTCTTACATAACATTCCCAGACTTTCAAAATTACTCGAGTCCAATGCTTGCGTATTTGTACAGCAAAGCGTATCAGAGACGTTCAATAATGATTCTGATATTGACCGTTCAGTATACAAGTGTCTGTCAGTGATTCGGAGCATATATTCAAGTACATGATATCAAAAAGACTAATACGTTCATTAATATTTTGGGTGAAAATGTCTGGGAGAATTAGATGTTCAATGCAAAGAAACTATTATTCATAAATGATTGAACAACCGCACGTTAATTGGCAGCATGCAGTCTCAAATACAGACAGATAGACTATTAAAATTAATTGGAAAATGAATAACAATACACTAGATATGTAGAAATGATGAAATCTTATCAAACAGTCCTTCATAATTATTTTGTGTAATTCTGTAATTATAAAAATCTACATTATTCGCTTCTTAACGGCGTTGTCTGGAGCAAACTGCAAATCCGAGATAAAGAAATACTCTTTGATCAATGGCTGTCTGATACCAGTGCAGTAGAGAAAAATAATTCATTTTTCCATTATCCAAATTGTCTACAAGCAGAAACTAAAAGAATCAAAGTGGTACGTCAGAACATAACAGATCTCTATAATATGTAAAAGACAAATGATTTATATATACTGGATGGCAATGAAAATGTTATGAGATAACCAACCGTTTTACGTACAATGATCAAAGATCATCTACGCTCAAGTACCAGCTGTACAAAGGGTTGTCAAGTGTGGTGTGTAACTACACAGCTTACTGAAAACATTTAGTAATATATGAACATAATGATTTCCAGAAAAACAATGAATCACAGAAAGTAAATCACCTAAACAATCCTTAAAGATAACTAGCGTTTGAATTTATTTTTTGTCCAATCGCAGCGCAGTAATTGCTGCATTTTAACTTGGGTAAATCAAAATTTACATACCGAGTCAGTAAATTGGGAAATATTGCAGATTTACAAAAAATAATTTCAATCACTAAGTAGGTTAATTTTCATTTTCATGTATTTACAACAATAAATTGGTCGCGCGGCATGCGCCGCGCCAGACCAATCAATTTTCGTAAATACATCAAAATGAACACTAACCTATACATGTTTCCATCAATTGCTAACATTAGTCCTTAAGTACATGTACACTGAATACTTTGAGTACTTGTAAGAAAAAAATCACCCAGAGTTATTTCTTTTATTAGCATAGGTCGAAACGAAACAAAGCATCACAGATCGGGCGGACAATTAATGTTTGACTAGGATTTTAACTGTTTTCAAATATTGTCAAATGAGATAAAACAGCTATGCAAAGATACACAAAAAACACACATATTTTGGTTACAACTTGGTGATATCTTTAAAGCATTAATCAGGGCTTAATGTCTTTCTTACAATTATGATGGACAGTTTGAAGTGCAGTATAATTTTAATGAGAGTTATGTTACTACAAAGACAAATTGATAACTTCTTTTAATTGGCGCTATTAGAATAAATTACATTTTAGACATTACTTCTTTTAATCTACGCTTTCAGAATAATTTACATTTTAGAAATTACTTCCGTCTGCATAAACATAATTACCTGTCTATTACTTTGGGGAAGATGTAAAGTGACAGCACATTACCCCGCAGATGCGATTAGAAATATTTAGTAATGTGACACAAAAATATTAATTAAAATGACCCATGTCTCTGGGCGGAGAATATCTGAGAAAATCTGCTACAGACAGCTAAATAACACATTGACCTCTTTCTTCAAAGGCCGGATCAGCCAGGAAACTGGGAAACGGAAACATTTTTATAGAATCAAGTAACCAAAGGCATGAACAGAACACCGGCCGCACGTAAACAGTTTATAGCAAATTGAATTATATTTACGTCCGCATGATAAATAAAGAGTCAGGTTAATAACGTTATGTTTATTGGAAATAGATCGTGGATTAATTTGAATATGCATATGTTTTAATACTCACGATAGTTAACGCTGCGGTAAATTAAACGTCCGCTTTGAAAAGGAAACCGGAGTTTATTAGCGACGGTGACTGGAAAATCCACTAAAAGGAAACAGGATTAATAAAGGAAGCTGCGCCGTATAACTTGCGACATATGGAAATTGAATTTGATAATGAATGGAAGGCAGAGAAAGTAGAAGTATAACGGTAGTTCATTTCTTTTTCTATAGAATTGAAATATTGGTATATGGATCTACAGCGGAGATATCTGACAGTGATTTTCTCGAAAGACGGTGTGCCTAAAGTAAAGTGTATTTGATCAGATCGGACTGACTTAGTACTGAATTTTCATTATATTTTTACTATATATTTGAAAAAAATATTAATAACTGTCATTTGTTAATATTACGCAGATTGTATTATAAAAGGCTATATTGGAAAGAAATTATTCAGTGAGCTATATAATCTAAATTACTAAATAGAATTTATGTGAAATTATTTGAAGTTAAATTGGTTAAAAAAAATCTTCAAAATGAGTCTTTCAAATGAATCATTCGGATTTATCAATTACTACAACGATTTAGCTAATGTATCCATGAATAGCATCAGAAACAGTACCATAATAACCGACAGGAATATTACCTATGCGGGTAGTGTCAACATAAGTGACAGGAACAGTACCATGCTAAATACTAGTAATGTTCCACCGGACCCAGCGTCAATGGAAACCATAGTTCTCCTCTCGATTCTGTTTTGTATAATTGGAACCATTGGGCTTATCGGTAACAGTCTTGTCATAATAGTGATACTGTTTGACAGGAAAATGCGACAGTCATTGACGAATATTTTCATAATGAATCTCGCCGCCGCTGATTTCGTCATAATGCTGATAGGGATACCGGAAATTGTACAGTTTATGATAAACCGGGGTTGGCTTCTTGGCGGCACCCTTTGCAAAGTCAATCGCTACATTCTTGTTGTCAGCCTCTATGTCTCTATTTTATCTTTGGTGTTCGTTTGTATTGAAAGGTATGTAGGGTTTTATACATTATTTTGACTGGTTTCTTTTTTAATTTTGTCTGCAGTTGAAATGCAGTTTTACTAATGACATAAAAATCAGTAACACGCAATATTTGTTTTGAAAACAGAGAATGGTGTTATTATTTCGTTTGAATACAACTGGCGAGCAACTGAATGCTTTTGAGATTAAAAATATTCTATTTTAACGGTTCATATTATACCTCCAACAAAATGCGCGGAATAATGTGAATATTTGCACGTCAGATACTGTGATCTTCAGTGTAACATCTTTACTGTAATTTGCCCGTTTTAATTAATGTAGATTTGACATCCCTGTTTCTAAAACAATTTCCAGTTTTCTATTTTAATTCTAAATCAATCAACAAGGTAAAGCAAAACTTTGCCTTAAACCAAACACTTTATCAACCACCTGTTAAAAGTTTTATTAGTAATTTACTATTAAACGCGTGTCAGGTCAGCGGACAAACCAATATGAAAGGGTAATGTATGCAAAAAAAAACACTTTCAAGTGACAGGTTTAAAGGATTTTATTATCGTATTATAGCTACGAGTCAAAATACGTGAACATTTTTACGCGTTGTGGTTTTAATTACAAAACAATATAAAGTTTGTCATCTTATAATTAAAACAAAGCAAAGCTTCAGTATCACCAAGTACTAATTTACACACTCAGCTATAGAATTAATGTTTGTTATTATACAGTTGAAGTTTCTGTGCTAATTCACCTTTCCTCTAAGTGGAAAACCCACTTCCTTGATATAGAATAAACGTCTCACCTAAACAAAACTATTTACCTGGCATGCGTAATTTAATTATACGTCTTTTAAAGTATAATATGTACTTAGTACGTTAGGCAATCTCATATGAAATTACCTCTTTAAGGCCAGATCTTCGGTTCTATTTGCGTATTGAAATGTACTTATTGTCATGTATCTATCTTATCCGTTCAAAATTTGAAGTTTTCGCTGTTTAATGACAAATTATTTTATTTTTCAAAATCACCACTTCAACTATCCCTGAGTTAACTTCGTGCAAACTTTGATTTAAGAATAAAAAAATATTTTTAAAGTTCATTTAGTCTTTAGTTAACGATGTAACTTTTGACTTCGCTTTTTATTTTTCAGTCAGAGTTCAATGATCTAAAACTCCGGTTTCTCCTTTTTATAGTTACTTTACGACTGCTTATTGCGGCATGATTTCTTGAAATATGAAATAACACGATGTTTGCTAGACGCAATGCGAATTTTTGCAGCGTAAGAATTTGCTTTACAGCGCATTGCTACTAGTATTATATGAAATCAGAGGATTTATTTAACTATTAAGCTATGACCTATTATTTAAACAGGGATTTAAAAGTAGATTTTTAACAACAAAAATTCCCGAAACATGCATTAGACGTCCATGAAGCTTCAGAGACTATTACTGTTAATGTTGGGAGAGCACGCAGTATTTTAGAGGGTTTTTTTATTGTTACAAAATGAACCATATGACGAATGCTCCTAGGAGAGGTAAAACATTGCAGTGATTTATAGCCTTTTATAGATAGCACAAGATACAGAAAGTGACCCAGTTTCAGAGGCACACTTGTTATTTTACAGGCCCAGTTTACAGTACCGATATATTTGTCTATGAGATTAGGGTGAGACCTTTATTCTTCTCCTGATATTGTGACAGGTAATAACGTAAATGATAAAATAAACACGACGGTGTCATTATAACACTTGACGGGGAGTCGTAAGCTGCGATCCCAAAGAATCCAATCGAATTAACACACACTATGTAATGGTTTGTAGGATGGCCATTTCCACTTAGGTATAATTGGTGGTTCATGGAGTTAACATGTAACAAACTACAATTTAACGACCAGCAACTCGCGCGTTTCCGAATCATACCAGACAGTGCTGTCGGATATGAATCATTTGAGACTTGCTTTCGTACGGACATTATAAATATTTGGCATGAACATTTTCTATTATGTAAAGCCGTTTCAAAAGATACTGGGCCACTTTTCTATTGGTCAATACGTACATGTACCCAAGGGAAATTACTATCTAGATCATAATGCAGAAGAAAATATAATACAAAACTGACTTTTCACATACGGGCGAACAACAGGTTTAAAAGTTAAAGGAGGCAAAAGAGTTTAGTTCAGTCAAAATTTAGATTATTTTTACGATTAGGTATGTTATCCCAAATTCAACATGCTAAAGTAATAAGAAAGAAATTACAAAATGTGTTATGACTAAATCCATATAATACTGTTCCAAAAGCGCACGGACTATAAAAACAAACGATTTTTCACAAGATTCTAGATACTGTTTTTGACCTATGTTGGACGGTGGTATGGTTCTGTTCCACAGTTCTCTAGAGCGATTTGTACGTTATTAATTAATTGACAAAGAATACAAACACTATTACAATCTTTTAGTCATCAATCACATGAAAATGATGGCGTATCTCGGACTTCATCACCAAACATCTCTTCAGTTTCGGAAGATGTTTGATGTTTCTAATGTACATGTGCATATCGTTTTCATGATCTCTTCTTTTAAATTGATTGTAAAGATATTTTAAAGATAAAATGTAATGATCTGATAAAGTGGGATGATATGTTAAAAAGATTGAGAGATAAATACATAATTAATTCTAAAAACTTCTGACAGCTTCAAATCATTTCATATCTTTTGGTGATAGAAATTGTCTACGACTGAAAGGAACAGGATTCAAAATAGAAAATTTTAATAGATATAATACAGAAGCATATAATGTGTTACTTGATAAAATGTAAGACCTGTCTGTGAAATCTATCCTCGAAAACTTTAATTCATAACGATTGTTGTAGATAGTATCTGACATATGAAGCAATCACAGATCTTCTATTGAAATTAATATAATTAATAGCAAAAGAAAACTTCATATTTGGCATTCAAGACAATAGACTAACGGTGTATATATTTTCTAGTAATACAACTTATTTTTGAACAGCAATTATATTGTATTTTTATCTTGTTATAGCGGGTATGATGCTATAGAAACTATTTGTAATGTGATATAAACTTTCGAAATGAGTTATTGATGGAATTCTGTTCTCACTTTTAGTAGCTTTTATGGAATGATTATAATGTTTAAAGGACAAATTATGTCAATTTCTAGAAATACGGTAACGGACTACTTCCAAGACCATCCCTCATTAGCTGAAAATCGGTCAGTGTTTCCAAATCATTACATTTGCTATTAGATTTAAATCTGGAAGCATTTAAACACCTAACTATACGTAACGTTCTAATGAATGAATTTTGACATAATCCCTGTTAACTAATAATTTGTCTTCATTTTATCTATGATAATCAAAGAACGTGCACTTAAATTAAAATGATAACGTTTATCACTTATTCAGCAGCATTCCAACGTATTAAAGACACATTAAGACAATATTAATTTCTTAGTGTAAATTGTAAATACATTTATTTCACTTTTGTAGCATAAATTTTGAATTTGGCAATCAATTTCTAACGAAAGGACTATTTAAATGTGTTATTTTTTGGTTGAAACGGCACTCAGAATTCTGGATAGATCGGCTATGCTTGAAAGGTACCATATAAAATCATGGTGGTTGTTCTCAATTTCAACACAGTTGGTCAGTAGTTGGCCAAGGAGATGTCTTTAAAAACAAACTGAGACGAAAAACCGAGGGACAGTTTCATCATTTTCAATTTATAAGATACCCCTCCCCCCCCCCACCTCTTATTAAAGCCATAGATTAGGAGTAACGATATAGTATACATTGTACGTGATGCAGGTTAGATAAATACTCAGATCGTGGGGGAGGGGGTTGCTACTTTCGTGCACTGTTGATTTAAAGTCACAGAATCACATTGACAAGTAGCTCTAAATGTTACCAAGAAAGATATGACCTTTATTTTGGCAAAAAAACATTCATGACAAGAGTTTACTTTTTAAATCGATGTACAATGCACATGTAAGAAGTATAGAGTAGATGTTTTTGATATGATATTGAGAACATATATAAATGACTTCCTGGCAACTCGTTGTCGTAAAAAAAGCGACTTGAATACAAAAGAAATGAATAGGTTTTCGAGTAAAAAGAACATGGTTCTATCATTGTCCTATCAGTATGCTTGTTTGACAATATCAGTAAATTCAAAAGCATCCTTAGATTTTAACACGGGCAGATTAACAACGAACATCAAACATACAAACAAACCATTTCTTCACATAGATCTTAAAACTGAAAGCAATTTGCTTTAATGATGAGTTTCTTTCTTTTCTTTCTACAAAAAGTTCTTTGGAATATTTCAAATTAACCGCTCATCTGGGTTTTCCTTTGGCATTGACTAAAATCCGTTAGCTCTAAAGGAGTTGAATGAATAAAATCCTCGAATAATTGCAAATCTTCGAAATCTGCAATTAGTAATTTCTGAATTTAAACCATTACTTCCTGGCACTGTTATTCCTTTAACTTTATGCATTGTAACTTAATGGCAATTACAGATGTTAAAAACTACATCGAATTCTTTAGGGTGTTCACGTTAATAGCATTTTGGAACGATGTAACGATTAATTCCGCAAAGCAAGTGCTTTAAAAAAAAACATTCAAAATTTCTCATCAATAAGAAAATGCATTTACTGCTTTGTTCCTGGAATCGAAACAACAATAAAATATAGTTTTAAAAAAGGAAAGGACAAATGACACTTTTTAAAATTGTTTGGAAGGTTGTCAATTTTGACGGGTACTTCTGTCATTCTGATGACCAAAGACATTGGCTGACATTAAAGGACACATATTCGTCTGATAAAGTATAGGCCAATTCAAACTTGAAATGTGCTTGCTTGCAGTGTTATCTCAATTTTCCAAAATAGCTTGAGCCTTATATTACGGTAATTCCAAAAAAGTCGGTTACCAAAGAAAAATTAAAAGTTCTGGAATTGACATTTGCACAATTGATTTAAACAATTTTATTTAAATGTTCATTTTCTTCTCGTAAAACGCTTCATTACCCAACATTATTGTGTTTTACATATTCAAAGGTCATATAATAAAAGAAAGGCAAAAAAACTAAATGATTTCTCTTCTGTAAAATAACACGATGAATCTGAATCGCGTGTTGTTTTACCGCTGCGAAGCTATATATAGCATTGCCTTCACCGTGTTAAATGCAAGGTTGAGTAGAGCGTAGGCAGAAAACGATCTATCTAAATTTTGAATTAAAAGTAGTTAAACGGAAGTAATTTGACAAAAAGAAAACGCCAGTTATTTCAAAAACAAAAATTTAGTTTCTATAATGTCTTAACATGAGAGATAATGTTCTTCATTGCCAGAGATCAGCATGAAAGATTTGATAGAAACTGTTATTATAATAAGTGTTTTGTCGAACGACAAACAGCAAAATGTTGGTTTTATGTTGGTTAATGTTTTGTTTGCTAGACCTTCCAAATAACTGTTTCACTATATTTTGCTTTAAAGCAATAATGTCAGTTCCAACAGCTGGTCTCTCCGACCGCTTACGGTTAGTTTAAAAAGATAACAATGGGATTTTCAAGTCATATGGATGAACTAAAATCTTTAGCACGTTAATAATTATATAACAAATAGGAATCGTTTTTTATGTCTCAAAATAACCGACCAGTATAATAAAATTCTATCGCTACATTGATAATGACAAAACTTACGAATTGCGCAATTGGTTTACCTGACAATTTTATTTCATTTAAAGGAAAAGGAATGAACACTTCACCAAGTGCATTAAGAAATACAAAAGCAAGGAATCAGAAGAAAAGTCCCCACGTAATGAGAATTAATTTGTTATTTTGTAAATGATGTCATTTTTGACAGTATCTAGTCGAATACCTAATTAATTTGTTACAAGAAGCGGCGAAAATCTTATCAGTTGTTAACGATTATTGTTGTATGGAGTACAGGTTGGTTAAATGATTACATACTACAAAAGTGAACAATTGGTTTGACCTACAGAGATATATCTTATGTTGGCAATAATGTGTTCAAACTGCTCTCTTGGAGACATAGACTGTAAATGAAATTATGTTCCCGCTTAGTGAAATTAGCTTTTATTGTTGTTTAAAGTAATATGCCATGTTCTGCGGTCAGTCGTGGAAATAAAACTGTGAACAAGGCATCTATTACATAGGTCTCACAAGTTTAGAATGGCTATATTATTCAATTAATCAGTGATTGGCTTGGCATGTGCTTTACAATTCTTAGATATATTTCTGCCCTCAGTGTTGCATGCATATTTCCTCGCCGCGCTGTCGCAAGGGCAACATATTCTTGTCACCCATGAAGAGAGTGCATGGTATATATAAACTAAGCCAGTTTGTTGATTTACCACAAGCTGTTGCAAGCTAATAAACTGATGGATGTTTGCTTGGTATATGTCAATAAAATGCCATTATTTGGTACTGTAGGCCTTACTCATAACATGGCAATGTCAGTCATATTGTCGGTTCGTAGATACATGGCAAAATTATTAATCCGGCAAATTGCTAAGGTTGACCTATTGTCCACAGAGATATCATTCTGTATTCATTTGTGCTGTTCACCATCATTCATTTTTGACAAGTTTCCGGAAAATATATGGCTCTTTTTTGATGGAATTGATATACAGTTATGGTAAAAAATACTAGCAACTTTAGTACATGTATATCCTAAGTTCCAACAATGTTTTATCGAGTTATCTCAAAACTGCGACTTCTTTGTTAAAAATAGGGAAATATTTTACTTTTGCTGGTTATTCTATCGAACCTACACGTACGATTTGTTAAAATTTACAACTAAATAACCTGCAACTCTACGAAACATAAAGGATTAAGAAAACGTTCCTGGATTATTTCGCTCGAAGTCGCTGAGCTTACTACACTTACTCGGAGACCAAAAACCATTCTTAATACGGTCTGAACGTTGAACCTGACTACATGTATTTGTGGGTTTTTTTACCACTATCAATAATAATCGGATATCAATTGCAAAAACCGTCAAAATCACGAATACCAAGTGGTAAAAGTAATATTGACAGATCAATGGAGATATTCGGTAATAATGAAATTCTGTTCACAAAAATAGTTAACTTTCCGCTAATTATTTATCTGCATCATCAACTAGAAATCTGATTAAAATTAAACACATTTTTAAAAGATTTTTCAGAAAAAAAAGCTTTAAATTTTGAATTTGTCAATACAGACATTTTACTCAATGAAAATGAATATTAGATTACCTGCGTTAAAACAAAATGTTAATGCTGGCTGGATTATAGTTTATTTTATATTTGGATTAAATTAGTTTTGATATGTGTGTGTCATTGTGCCATATAACTGCAGCAATATAATTATATAACAATGTTATGAATACTTATCTGAGTATTTATATGACTTGTTCGTTTCATATTCATTTCCTGAAATGTATGTATTTTATTTTTATCGCCAATAGATATACATTACTTTGAAGAAATTTGCAATGTTACAGTAACATGGATTAACCGAATTCGCGAGTTTCGTCAATAAAATGGCACAAAACCCGTTTTAGAAGTACATTAGGCCTATTTCATATAAAAGAAAATCCTTGATACTATTTGCTGGTAAATCTCATAACTTTTTTTCCCCAGCTTTTCTAATTCTGACCTATTAATGAGTTATTTTCTTAACTTTTTGAAATAACGACTTTTAACACGTCAAAGTTAACTTTCCTGTTAAAGCCCGTCAAAAGTATCCGAATTTTGTCAAAAATCAGCCAAAGTTCGGTTAAAGTGTAAAACTAAATCTTTTGTAAGAAATGTATATTCTTTTTACAAACTAAGATGAAATATGTTGTTTTTTTCAAATATTAACTAAAATCATAAATTTTTGGAAAATGAAAACAACCTGCTTTAGGAGCGTATATTATGTAACGTTGTATTTTGAATGTTTCACAGCATTTCTTGAAATAAAAATATAACTGTATAATTACTCGATCCTTCGCATGGGTCGATGCGAACTTAAATTTTAAAACAATATAAACCAGAAGGCACCTTTGATATGAATATAATACCCATCCATTAAAAACATTTTATTTTAATATAATAGCTTTTTAGTAGAAAGAAGCACCCGACGTGAAAGCTGTGTCTGTAAATTTAAAAAAAAATAAAGTGCAAATCAAATTTAAGAATGACATAGTGTTATCATTGGTTAAACATATGACCAGCGTCTTCTTACGAAGTTGGATATCTTTGGTTTTTGGTGTGCAGTCGGACGCCCGCCTTAATGTACACTTTGTAGCACAGATACATTTGTACATGTGATATATGTTAAGGGTTAAATTCTAATAACTTGTCTAACATTTTAGCATTGAACAAAATTTACTACAGTTGAGCTGAAACCTACATTCCTCTTCTGAAGATGTAGCAACTTATGTTGTAAATGATAAAATAAACACGACGGTGTCATTACCACACTTGACGGGTTGTCACTAGTTATGATCACAAGGAAGCCAATAGACCTAAACCATACACTATGTAATGGCTTGTATAATAGCTATTTTCACTTAGTTATAATAGATTGTTGGTGGAGAAACATGTAATAAACTGCGCTTTAACGACGAGCAACTCGTGCGTTACCAAATGATATACTTAACAACTTTAAAAACGCAACAAATCTAATAAGTCATAGATTTTGAGAAATGGATTTATCTAAAGGCATCATATGCAAAATATGTCAATTTTACAAACTTAAGTGAATAGTGCTGGAGTTTTAATAAATTTTATTAATGAATCAAATTGATGGTAAATAGCATGGAGTTCTTGAATTTTCCAAATTACGCTAAGGTCTTGCAATTCCGACTAAGTGTCTGTCAAATTCGTTGTTGCGTTTTTAATGTCGTTAAGTGTATACGAGGTATGATTTAGAATTAACCCGATTATCGCTATATTTCTTGAATTACTCATATGTTTTAAATCCGATATTCGGATATAAAAGCTATTATTCATCATACAAGTTTTTACAAAATAAAACCGATTTACAGCTGACCGGGGAGCGTGACTGAATATTTAGTAAATTGTGTAAAGTTGTATGTACATTTCTTTTTTTATTATTATTAAAACATATTTTAGTGCAGCACTTCAACGTCATTAACTGATGTCACATATGTTATTTTACAAAATATTGCCATCATTTCGATTTCTGTAAGAAAAAAAAGTATACAAGAAGTTGCAAAACATAACGTTTTCAAAATCACTGAAAATGTGCACATTTATATATTTTACTACTGACTTGGGTACTCAACTACTTAAACGTTAGAGATGATATAAAAGACACCTGCATAATAGACCAATCCCCTGTCATAAGCATTTGAGTAGAATCTGCAATTAAGGAAAGGACAGTAAATGCGTTAGGGCATA
This sequence comes from Saxidomus purpurata, assembly GCA_022818135.1. NCBI lineage: Eukaryota > Metazoa > Mollusca > Bivalvia > Venerida > Veneridae > Saxidomus > Saxidomus purpurata. Next base: position 13,523,884 of record JAFMSR010000018.1, read on the forward strand.
CCTATTGTAGTTTGTCGGACGTCACCTTGGTTTAAGAAATCAAGGATGTTGATACAAAAACTGTAGTTACAATATGCGGGAAAATTGGAGATTTGGAGTCAAACTGGGTAAAGTTATTGGACATTGTATGGTATATTGAACATAACCAGATCCGTTTCAAATAAACATCCTCACCAGGTGGATAATGTGATTATGTGAATAAATCAAAAGAAAGTAGTTTACAGAGCACATAACCAGCAAACGTCATTCTGAGTTCGTTGACGCTCCCCGACTTACTGTTACATGCCTGCTACTTTTGTATGTATCTTGAATGTTGATTTGTCTTTCGGCTCACTAGCAAATATTTCTTTTTGAAGAAAATCTAATCTCGTGCCATTGAAGCTATGTTTCTGTTATAGTTTTAAGCACGAAGATCAGAACAGAATCATGTTATCACGAACTTGTGTCTTAATGATTCTATTGACATTATCACTTACAGCTAATTAGGCCACGAAATTATTTGTGAAAAAGGCAACAACCGTGTACTGTTCTGGTTTAAGATTGTATTGAAACTGTCACAGGTTTCAAAGAGTTTGATCTACAATTAAATTTATAAGTATAAACTTTATGATTCAGCATCATATTGAGTACATTATTCGAGGTCTTCGTCATTCAACGTATAGCCAAAATAGCGTTAGAGAGGTTGTGATTTAAGACTTCGTGTGCGGGTGCGTGTGGCTACACGTACATGTGCACGTACACAACACTGTTTTATGAAGAAGATTGAGAAATGTAACTACATGTACTTGAATAAGTAAAATTCAAAAGGGTGTGAATTACATTTCAGCCCATGTCATGAAATTACACAATGCATTGCATGCTTTATAGACTACAGTATAGATTAGAACATGGATATGAATATTTCTATCGTTGACACAGTAGAAGGTGAAGAAATATTGTTGAATGAATTTGGATATTTTGTCTATTTGCTAATAATTAAAAAAAATGTATATTGTCGCCTCCGTGGCTGATTGGTCAGACACATCACCTTGAAGATCCTCTATCATAACTTCGAGCACCATAATGGCGCATTTTTTCGTGTCGGTAACTTTTCCGTTTCAGTCGGAAAATATTGTCCTAGCACTGGGATTTCTAAATACAATAACGGTGTTTACATACCCTCAAGACATTTCCATATTTAAAATACTGTTGAAACAGGAAAAGTTTTACGATTAAAATAAAGATTATGAAGATCCTTGATCGAAAATGAATGAGGATTGACTCATTAAAAGAAAAATGTACTGTTCTAAAAGTTGTATCAGCAGACAAAGCCCATTAATATATGAAGTGTTTTTCTTTTTAAGTGGATGATAGCTACAAGTTGTTCATATAGTTGTAGTGCCTACTTTACATGTCGATAACTTGACTTATGACTTATGACTTCTTCTTCGTTTAAGAAACACAAACTTCGATGAGGTAATACACAAATAATTTTTAAAAATTCAAGCACGAGAGTAGAACTTAGTCTAGTGTATATGTTTTTCCTCCCGCCTTCATCCTCTGTTGCAAAAATCATGCAATTGGCATTCTGCCAGCGCAACCATTCCAGCTGACTTTTGTTATAGAGCGGTAGTTTCCTTAGAATATTTTCAATTTCAACAGCTCATCTAGTTTCTTCTTTAGCATTGACTGAAATGCATTACCAATTTCTGAATTTGAAGCTGCACATCATGCGGCTGTAATTCCTTTAATTCCATGCATCACAGCTTAATGACAATTACAGATGTTAAAACCACATCTAATTCTTTAGGATGTTAACATTAATTGTACTTTGGTGTGTGTGCCGATTAATTTCCCAAACCATGTGCCTTAAAAAGCATTCGTAATTGTGCAAGTTGAATTACGTTTACTGCTCTATACCAAGAATTGAATAACCAATAAATACAATACGTAAAGTGAAGGGGGACAACTGTCAGTTATCAAAATATTGAGAAAGTCAGTTATGATTGTTAATCGGTATTCCATGTTATGCAGACTTATTGGTAGTTTGTATGCGTCATTTCATCTTTGCGATACATTTTTGTTGTCCGCTCTTTATTCAGGAAGGATAGTGTGGTCAGTCTCAAAATGTCAATTAAGACATGAAATTATCCTTAGTTGCTGTTCGATTTACTTTAAGATAATCTTGTTTTAAATTTCAAAATGCACATTCTAGAAGTAGGCAATGATACAAAATACAAGACTTTTGAAAGTAAAGTATATTTTTGTCTCCAAAATTTTGTATGGAATCTGCAAAATATGACAAAGAAAACATGTCAGAATTATCATAGTTGTTTTCTAACATTTTGTTTGATATATAATAGACAAAGCGTTCTATTTTATACCTGTAGCGTTTAAGATTACAGCAAAATATTCTCAGAGACAGTGTACCAAAAAAAAATTATTTTGGAAGACTGGTCGGCCAGGTGTTATTTGACAGCGGGATATATTTACCATTACCTTCACTATGGTAAATGCTTTGTTGTGTAGCATATACACAAACTACATAACACTATCTATTTTTTTGCCTCGTAAATTGTTAATTCATATTTGTAAAATATAATTAATTGGAGAAGAGCTACAAGTAGTATTAATTTGGCAAACGATTCGATTCTGTAAAGTCAGTAAATGAAATGTGATTTCTTCATTTCTTAAGCCTCCTAAACACATTTCTGCGACAAACTCCATCAGTGCTTTGTCTTACCCGAAATTTAATGGTACTGGTAGATAGCGCATGTGTAATCTTTACATCTTAAAGACAGTGTACTATTCTGCTTTACTAGACCTTTCTAAAGGATTTTGGCTAATACTTTTTATCTTACCATGTCCAATTTTACTGTGATCTTCCGCCCCTAACGTTAAATAGATATTGATGTTCAATGAACACTAACGTCCAAGATTCTACAGTTTCGACAAAATTAAAACAGAAATAGTTTATCAATAGTCATTCAACATACAAAAGATGTTTTCTCTAATTTGTGTACACGTATGTAAAACAAATGATAAATTGTAAAATATAGACGTTTTCTTTATGATAAAATGAAGCTACCAATCCTAGCTGACAGGATGTGTGGTTCAGACATGTTTGGAGCGTTGTGGCCGTAAAGACACGCAAAATGAGCAAGACGTTTGTAAACATGCATAGATATTTCAGTTTAAGTTCAGAGACACGACAAATTATGCGGGAATCGACTCACTAGTAGTTTATGTATAGGATGTTTTCATTAAAATGCATATATCGATCTCTTTCTTAGGAATAAAAGTCTGTAAAAGTCCTATACCGCCAAATCTACAATCAATCACGAGTGGATTACAGAGCTTTAAATCAAATTGCAAAAAGCGAAACAGTTTACACCCACACGCAAGCCACATTGTCTCCATTGTCATACTATGTATCTAAATTATAGTGTAAGCGCATTTGTTGGCTTTGCTGTTGTCATTTGAAGAGTAATGTGGAATTAAGATGCAATTGAATATAAATCCATGAAAATGTAAATTGTTAAAGCACTCTCTTCCAGGAAATTGTCGCTTATTGTGCCAACAAGGTGATGAATATGTTTTCAAATATTGTCAAACATTATCAAAGTGTTGTTTATTGATAAATTACAAACTTTGACATATAAGAAATAAAACCATTAAAGTTCAAACACTTCAATTTAACCCCTTTCTAAAAATTTTATATACACGTGAAATACAAGTATTTTGCTAAGAAAATTTAACCTGTTCGTTCTTAATGTAATTATTTATATCAACAGTCATAGTTCAACGTTTCTTAAAGTCAAAATTTGTCAGCTATAACGATACAATGCAAAACGTTTTAGAAATAAAGTGCAAAATACGTAGTTTATGCTATGCCTTAATCTAGTCTTTACGTAAAGATTTTACTTCAATAATGCTACAAAAACATATGAATTCCGTTTGGTAAGTTACTAAATGGCTATAGTTTACATATTAAAACATTGATTATTAGCTTACACCGACAAAAATACCTAATATACTGGCGCCAATGAGCTCATATTGGTTTGCCGATATTCAAATTGCAGATTCTTGAAGGTATACACTTTAACTGGAAATTGTTCCAGATTAGTCAAGAAATATTCAATCGCAGCTTGATTAAATTTTATTGTTGTGATGATTTATATGTCATGTTCCTCGGTTGGTTACATTCATTCACAAACTGGAAATGAAAAAATGAAAAATGCATTCGAAAGATAGCTGCTACATAGATCTAAGAAAAAATTGAATTATTCAGTTATTCAAAGCTTGCGCTTTAATAATGCTTCATAGATTTTAAACATATTTCTGTCTCCAGGGTTGTATGTATTATTATCTCGCCGCGCCGTTATAAAATTTGACACGCAAGTGCAAATATGTTCTCGTCGCTGCTAAGTGTAGGTTTATAAAAGTCGTCATATACCACAAGCTGTCTCAAGCCAATAAACCGACGGATGTCAGCTTTGTATACATGTATGTCAATAAAATGCCACTTTTCTTCGCAAGTCATTACTATTAACAATGCAATGTCAGTAATACAGTACATGGTATACAACCGTACAACATCGGGTGTTGTAAATGTAAGGGTAACAGGAGACTTTTATCCCATCAAACTTTAGCCACTTGTTGTCAGCATTTTGAGTGCTTTGATTACTATAAGTTTTCCTTACATACCACCGAAGAAATTAGTTTCCGATTTAAAATGAATCTGTTCAACTTTTACTTTGAATATCTAAAGATGCGTAACATTAACCTTATTGTATACAAATGTATTTTTCGCTAATTTTATTTCGTTTAGGTTTTACTTTGATTTAATGACTATTGTTACTTGTTCTTAACATAATACATCTCTCAATAGATTATGTTTCATTTCAAACATTTGACATAATCAAATTGTTTGGTTTATGTTTTCTTTTATTGCTTATTTACAGATTATGTGGTTTCATTTAAATATTCAAAATTCATTTACTTTTGTATTTACCATGATAGCGTATACCCTACTTAGACATAAAAACGATAGCTTGTGTCATATACTGAGCTAGCAATATTTACACAGAGATTGCCCTCAGCTGCCCTTCTTCGGTTCCGAAGTTTTTCTGACCTTCTTTTCCGATGTTCACAGTGAAACTTGAAATTATACTTCTTTCTTCATATTAGTAACTTCTTCACATGACATGTAGAATGGGAAATAAAGCTGATAAAACTTTATCTGAATATGGAACAGAGTGGGCTTAAATGTCACACGAAATTGATTCATAAACATAGTGTTTGTACTAAAATTTTGCATTCATTTAAACGTTTCATTTCCAAACAAAATATTACATTTTCTGTACCGGAGGAGGACATTTTCTACAGTTTCCTATATTAATACACAATGTAGGGCCAAATTGTCGCGTTTATAGAATTTCGTGGGACTTGGTATTTTGACTGACAATCAAGTTTGAAGCAAAAATCTAAAAAAAAATCTGGTCACCGACCTTGTTTTTGAATTATAGCCGTTTAATTTTTGAAAATCAAATTTTTTGTGTTCAAGGGTAGATAATTGAAAACAGGCGGTGCCTATTTTTTCAATTCTTTCACAACCGAAGAATTCTATGAACGGGAAAAAAATTGCCATAATATACATTATTACAAGAAACTGTGGAAAACGTCCTTAGAAATGGATTTGTAAGAGAACAATGGTAATTACATACAAACAGATTGTGATAGTTTAGTAACTTACTTTGAACACTCATTTTTATACGCCCGAAGGGGACGTATTATGTTATCGCCTCGGTGTCCGTCTGTCCGTCTGACCGTGCTTACATTTGGATACTTAGGTGGCTATAGGAACAATAGGTAACAGTAAATCTCTTTGATGTCATTCATTCCGTAAGCTCTTAGGTGGCTATGTTTTCTCTTACGTGGCTAAAATAACAATGGAGAGAACAATAGAGTAGCCACGTAAGTATCCATATGTAAGAACATCCGTCTGTCCGTCTGTTCGTTAGCAATTTCCCTTCCGCTCTGTAACTCTTGAACCCCTTGAAGGATTTCGAAGAAACCTGACACAAATGTTAACCAGACTGAGACGACATGCAGAAGCAATGTTCCGGATGGCTGGATTCAGGTCAAGGTCTCTTAGGGGTCAAAGGTCTATGTTTTGTTTCCCTTCCGCTCTGTAACTCTTGAACCCCGTGAAGGATTTCGAAGAAACCTGACACAAATGTTAACCAGACTGAGATGACGTGCGAAGCAATGTTCCGGATGGCTGGATTCAAGGTCAAGGTCATACCAGGGTCAAAGGTCAATGACTTTTTTTCCCTTCCGCTCTGTAACTCTTGAACCCCGTGAATGATTTTGAAGAAACCTGACACAAATGTTTACCACATTGAGACGATGTGCAGAAGCCATGTTCCGGATGGCTCGCTTCAAGGTCAAGGTCAAACTTAGGGGTTCAAAGGTCATATGACTTTTTTTCCCTTCCGCTTTGTAAGTCTTGAACCCCGTGAAGGATTTCGGACTTTTTTTCCCTTCCGCTCTGTAACTCTTGAACCCCGTGAAGGATTTCGAAGAAACCTGACACAATTGTTTCCACATTGAGACGATGTGCGAAGCCATGTTCCGGATGGCTCACTTCAAGGTCAAGGTCACACTTAGGGTTCAAGCGTCATATAACTGTGTGGATATTGCTCTGCATTTGCTCTTGATTACAGTGCTCTTGTTGCCCTTGAATTATCGAAAATTATGAAATTAGCCGTCTCAGCTCATAGTTCAAACAGGTGATAGCCTTGTCTGCTCTATAGTTCTAGCAGGTTTTACAAAACAAATGAACTGCCAGATACTGAGTTATGCCTCCTTGACGGGCGTATTTTGTGACAGTTTGGCACTCTTGTTTTCCCAAGAGAACATCTGTAATGAAAATCTTCTTATAATAAAGGAATGTTTTGTTGACTCGTCATTAAAATGCAATTAGCTTTTTTTCACTTTCGTCCTTGTGGAATAAAATAATCTTCCTTAAATATCTTATGAAAAGAGGCCTAGATTATATCTGTGTTTAAAGCCATTCATTATACTTTTATTTTATAATTGTTCCTTTACATACTAACTAAGTCTTTAAGTGATTTATTAAATAATACTCTGCTAAGTTTCAGGGTGAGGGCATGCTGTTTAATAGTACATGATAAACTGGACTGATGACCAGTCCGGTAACGTACATTATAATCGGTGAATTCATTTACTATCTTATTTTGAACGGTAGATTCATGTGAAATGACTAGGTTTATGTATTTCAAAAGAACATAACATATAATTATACATAAATCAGCAAGTTGAATTCCAAATATGAGAAATTCTTTCATCTCTATTCACAATGTTTAGATAACATTTGATGTTGCAATTATATCTATTTAAAAGTTAGGTAAACATTCCGCCTGTTTAAAATGAGCACGGGCGTTAAACGCATATATTTACGACTACAAAATGAAAATAGACATAAATGAAATATTTGCCAGTCTGAAGAGTTAAAGTGCAAACATCCTTACCCATTTGACTTTAAACGTGGCCTCTGGAATATTCTCAAGATAAGTTTGGACAGACGTCAAAAGTCAACAGATATACGCCGGACATCGGGCAATTACAATAGCTCACCTTTGAGCATTTTGTGCTCTGGTGTGCTAAAAAGAGGAAATACCGAATGTAGAAACACAAATTTTGAAAAAAAACGATGTCTAGCAATCGTCTTAAGTAAATATGAACATATTTTACAATTGACTATACTGGGACAAATATCATTTGTTATATGACACAGATTGACTGTGTTATTCTTTTTGTTTTATGGGTCACTATATAACTGATATAATATTAAGACCATTTAAGCATCCGACACTGACGAAGATCCTATATTACTTAAATATCCGGAAATCAAATGTGTTCCTTACGATAAGAATGTCAAAGATAGCAAAGGAATCTACATAACATAAATGGAAACTCTTTGCCATTCATGGAAGAACCAAATATGGTGTCAAAATTACGTAATGTATAGTGATAGAAGAAACCGATCAATTCTTTCCCAATATACGGTTTGATTAATGTTGCTTTTTATGTCATATTCATTGCCCATTTTGCACATCTCATCATTGTGGTATAACATTTTATGTTGATTTCTTCTTCTTTGCTAGAAAATCATTAAATAAAGATATTAGTCATAGCATTTAAAAAAAATCGTAGTTTAGTATTTTTATTAAAAAGCGTATATTCAAAAAACTGTGATAGATGTCTTTTTAAATAGGTGTAATTTAAAAGTGAGTTTTAGAACCACGGCCATGGTTTCTATCACAATATTGAACTATACTCCTTTCTCGGTCTCCCTTGAGAAGCGCCACCATTGTGAAAGGCACACGCCCGTTTGCAAGTCGTGCACAGTGAATTTTCATGAGATATTGTCTCTGTCTTATTTATACAAGTACAATCGTGTAATTAAATCAGGGAAAACTTTTGTTTATTGTTAATTGACCACTGATTTGAAAACAATCGCGGAAAAGAAAATAGCGTTAGTTTTGAGCTGACATTTCTTTATAATAATGAATTACAATAATGAACAAGTATTAGTATTTCAACATTTCTAATTTCAAAATTAATTGATTCTACAATTTATCTTTAATATGCATTCGTGCATCATTCTCTATCACATTAATTGTTTTCGTAATTTCATAAAGCAACATCAAACAGTTCAATTAAATTTATTTATTTGACAATTTCAGCACAAAAATGCTTTTGACCAATACAATTTATAATAACAAATATGACAAAAAACGTTAATAGTGTTTTACACTAAACATGCATTTCATCGCCTCGTTTCGTGGTCCTTGCATCTAATCAGCACACATATCATTCTCCTAAGCTGAAGTGGTTTTGTCGCCAAATCAAGACAAACCCGTAAAGCTTTACGGAACTTTTATTTATAAGCGGTTGTCAATATGTCAATAGGCAACTTTTCAAGTAGCAAACCGGTGTGTGTTTACAATTTTAAGAACATGGATAAAAAAGCTGTAAATATGAAAATAAAGAACAGTTAAAAACGAAGTCACCGCTATGACATGTCAATAACCCTTGGCGGAGTCATTACTAAACATCCCGCAGACGGATCTGTTTTGCGTTTACCTGTCAAGAGCGACGCAATTATTAGTAGATGGGTTTATTTTCGTAGAACAGTTTCCGTATTAATTTATCGATCGGAAATAGCCATTGCAATAATGGTAATGAATTAATCTTTTTATATTGTATTCTTCATGGTAAAACGGAAATATGGCGGATATTTAACTTCGGACACATTCACGCTTAGAATAATAATCACAAAATAAAACGAATACAATATGAACAATTTTGTTGGCGATGAATCCATTTGATAATGACATTACAATAAAGGTACTAAATAATGAATATAAAGATTAATAAAATTGTTACTAGGCTTTAAGAAAGAGGAAAACATTTCCTTTATCATTAAATGATTTTGATGATAATGAATTCCATTCTCTGGTAGTTTCTGCCATTATCATACCAGCTTTCGACTGTGACGTCCGTTCACCCAAGAGCGAGTCGTGAACGATAAACCTCTATTTTCAGAATTCAGCATAATTTCACAAATTAATTCTTTATAAAACACAAATACACCATCTGTTATATAAATTTGATATCTTTTGATTTCCAGAGGTATGCAAATCCGTAAATGACGCCGCTTTAATTGAATGATATTTGCCAACAAAGCATCAACAAAACGCAAAACAAAATAAAACGCGCCATTCTGGTGCATACGTCAAGTATCAACAAAACGATTCGAGACGTATTTTGTAACAATATTTGAATTTTCGAGAAACTGATATGTTGGTTTAATCTCGGTGTAGCTTAAGGCTTATTTTCGATAAAAAAATCAAATCTTAATTTGTCGTAGAAAATACAATTCTATAACTATCCATAATTTTCGTGTTGAAAGTTTTACGGAAACGGATGTCAGGCAGAGCAGATACTGACAATCCTTTGTACTACGATTATCTTGAGACGTCTTGACTGGATTACAGCTTGATAGTTGTGAATTCTGCAACAGAAGAGAACTATTTTACCGAAGTACATTGTGAAATAAACATAATTACACAACTTACATATTGCATTTCATATGAAATAATAGCCAACAAAGAGGCAAATATGTTTTTGTAACTATTTCTACAATATTTGAAATATTTCTAGAATATACAAAGAAAAAGAACGAAAATATAGTAGCCTTAAATGAGACATGGTTGAACTGTTTATCAATTGATTTGTAAATAAAGTGCAAGTTGGAAATTTTAAAGCTAGGAAACCGTTTCAATGCAAGTAAAATTAGATCAGCACGTCCGTTTTCAATATATCTCGCAAATTACAAAGAGTATATTCGTAAATCTATTTTCCGAATGCATCAAATGCAATTACGCACCATATAAAAGAGCCTTTCATGCTACCTTTAACAGTTTCTTGATTACTGTTGATGGAATTTATTTGCAAGTTTTTAAAGACAGGATGAACATATCAAGAGGGTACCTGATAAATGCATTAAATGTCATTTTAGGCAGTACGTCAGACTAAAGTGGGAAGCGCCCCGCTCATTGTGTCTTAACGCAATGATTTGAAAACTTATAAGCTGGTCGTAATGGAAATGAAGCCTTCGTTTACACATAATTCTACTTATGATAAGATGATAATTGCGTTGTTTCCTCCAAAGGTTTCGTTATTCAGAACTAGTATTGATACTGATTTGACGGTCTATGCTGTCTTTGTAGCTATGTTAACGTGACGTAAACACATACAAGTGTTTACTGTTTACCTTATTTATGAGTTATAATTATGTGGGCTAAAATGTATGTTGAAATCCGCCTACGCGCCTTTTAGAAGGTAGAGCTTTGTATTTTCAAATGCCCACTCCCACCGGACTTTACGAGTGACTGTCCCGTATTACAAAACTCCGCAGAGTTCTTTCAAATTACATTTTATTAAAAGTCTTAAGACCATATTGACAAGTAGCTCTTGAATGAAAAAGAAATAAATATGTCAACATTGTTTTAAAGTGAACAGAACATGGTTCTATCATTATCCTATCAGTATATTTATTTTACCAGATCAGTAAATTAAAAAAGATCCTGGGACTTTAATCTCTAAGCAATGTAAGGCATTGCAGTTATAAACCACATCCGATGTATATTTCTGCATTATTGTCTTGTTTTGTCCAGCGATTTTGAATGAGAAAGACTCAGCACTTTGCCATAAAGACGGACCATATGTAAGATATCTAAACTGCTAACAATATATTCTATAACACGACACATGCCCAAAATAAGAGTTGTTGAAAATAGAAGAAAAGAAGCAAACTCTTATTTCATACTCCCTGCGCATTAATTTAAATGAACATAAGTATTTTTATGCGTTCTCGCTGGCTGTCACCGAACTGCAAGCCTGAAATGGTGCTCAATGATTCGTTTACTACTAATACAGTCAGCGTGACTAGAACAATTCAAATAAAAAGAAACAATTAGAGATAAATCAGTAAGGAGTTCATAATGCTGACAAAACAAAAACGTAGACTGATGACAATTGAAAATAAACGTTCATATCATCTTATATTAGTTCGTGTTTGAAATCAATTAAACACTTAGGTCGTTCTTATTTTATGTGCTATATTTCTATTATGCTTTCTTCAAAGAAATGTAATGGACCTTTAAAATTATTGACTTAATATAACAACTAAATGATAACAATTAATACTATACAGAGGTCTATATCCTTATTATGACAAGTATAGAACTGTTCTTACCATACAGTTTAGCTAACTTAATCTTGCAGACGAAAACGAGTGTCATAGCTCTTGCTATTTTCAATGCCATATTGTATGATGCATCGATCTTGTGATCGTCATTGTACCAGGAGGTATGTTAGCAATTCCATTTGTTGAATACACGATATAAGTTTTCAGCATCATAATGGAAACTCGTGGTTGTTAGTGAAAGATGTGACCTTTAGTCCGGAAATATCGTAATGAAGAAAACAGTTTTATGGAATGAACAAGTGATATGTAGCTGTATTTCATTAAAAGTATACTATTGCCATTGTCGTTGTTATACAATGATGTCCCTAATAATTAGTTTCTAGATTAAAATTGTCGATTTATTTCTATTTGATTAGTTGTTGTCATTTGCAGTTTTTTTCCTCCTTCAGTAAAAAGATTACAACAAAAGTCGTGAGAACTCAAACTACGCAACAATCCGGTTTTCCTCAAGAGAAAATAGTAAAAGTAAAGATTGATAACTTAAGCTTAATTCATTTGCAATTATTGATTCTTTCTGCTATAATTCAACTTAATTTATATTTGAAACTACGGACTGAAAAATGAATATCAGCGGATTCCTTGTGTTTTTCTTCACTGAAAAAGGCATATTTCTTAAACTTATCAACGAAGATGTTACTCGATCTGTATAACTATTTGTTAACCCTTCCTGGCAATGTAATGTGAATGCTTTATAATCTATATACTTCCAATTTGTATAAGCTAAGACGGTTAAAAGCGAAAATTATTTTCCGACTTTGATGTGTCTGTTGTATTTTTATGAAATCATTGCTCATTAAGGATCATTCGCATGAAAGGATAAGTATTTAAATTGATAAAATGTATTTTAATATGTGCTTCTTTTCAAAATAACTACATCACTGTCAAGAAATTAAAACTACTTAAAAGTGTTTAAAAGTGCTAAAAAGAAAAAACAAAAATTCACTTATATCAAGTTATTTCTCTAATTCTGGATTAAATGAAAAATGCACCTTACAAAACAGATGGGTTATCAATTGTTTACCAGTATTGTCAAAATGAATTACATTATTCTATTTTATTCAGTTTTAATTTCTTGACCATAATGTAGTCATTTTGAAAAAAAGCATATATTAAAATTTATCCAAAATAACTCACTGTCCAGCCAGTGAATATTCTTTTCATTTTCTACGCAAATTAACGTCGAAATATATACCGAGCTTAATGAATACCTGACAACATATGACGATCTCGTCATTAAGATTTCGTCATGTTTGCTATATTTCTGATTACCTTTCCCGCGATTTTCGGCATTTTATTGAAACAGACTCTATACAAAAGTAGAGTTTGAGATATGAAACAAACAATTATCCTCTATATATTCAATAGAAATATAGTATTAATATACATAATCATTTAGTTGAGTTTATCGGTGATACTAATGTATTAATTGTCCATGATTTCCCATGAAATTCTGATGGTCACTTAGTATGGTGGCTGGCTGTTTTTGTTGAGCTCTACCGTCCGTTCTGCTGATTTTTAGGGTCATACTTTCGATCATTCTATGTTATAGCTTAAAAATGAAAAGTTTAATCAAGCCGGGTTCATCCTTTTTGTAATACTGTGTCCTTATGACGTATGTTAGTTTCTGGACCAGTGTTATTCCACTCTTATGTGGTCTGTTTATTTCCTGCTATCAAGCATTTTTTTTGAAAATAAACGAATCAAGTTCTATTTTTTCCATCATGTTCAGTCCAAAGAGCAAGCTGTTACTATAACCTTTTATGTGGGGGTAGCACCGCTCTCATATCTTTGTATGAATTATTTGAGTAAGAATAGATACTTTCCCTGCTGATTTCATGCAAAACGATGCAATTTATGAAAGTATTTACCCATTATGTTCTGCAGTGATTTTGAAAGGATTCATCGTTAAATCTGAAAGGCGTTCACGCCAGTATGAAAATGTATTGTAAAAGCATCATAATGATGGTAACAGATTGGTAGGGAAAGTCAGCTTATTCTTTCATATAAATAATGAAACATTGTGTCGTAATGCATGTTCATGAATGTCCTGACTATATACGTGTGTTGAACCTATATCATTAGTAGGCCTACTTTAATAGCAGTTCATACTGGCACGTCCCAACTAGTCATTCGTGTCAAATTATTAATAATGTATTCAGCCATCAACTTCTTTCAATGCATTCCTTGACTGGTTGTTTGCTAAATCTGTAGATAGCATACACATACTGAGAAATTCCTGTATACCTCATCTGTTTAAATGTGTTGTTAGGGTTGTCGCTTCATGCAAGAGGAGTCAGTATAGTTAATAATCTCTTCGTAAGAATAACCAGGCCTCATGCGATGAAAATCCATTTGATAACAGATTGCATTTATTTTGCTTATCACAAAATCGGTTGTGCTAATACTTGCACTACGACATAATGGAGTAGGCTTATCGATGTGGAGCAGATTTTGCACCTAAGAAAATCGTTGGATGTCTTGTTCAAATTACCTTCAATTACTTTTAACGAGTTATACATTATTTTTGACAGACATGTAATATTTATATTTAGGGAGATGAATGATAGATGTTTCCACTCAAATTAGGCTGTTATTAGTTTGTATCGACATGACACATATTCTTGAGCCGAGGTCATGACTTTATGTCTATATGTATCTGCAATCTTCATGTGCGTAATATTACAAAACACTTTAATATCACCTTTACTTCAAAAGTATGACAGCTTTGCAGAAATCATGCTTTAACACCAAATTTTCACAAAAAACGCAGACCACGATTACCGTAAATCATGATATGAAATGCAATAAGCCTTAAACTTGAGACTATGCTGGTTATCGAACTTGGCAAAACCAGTTTGTATGATAGACCAACTTTAATTCAAGTTTACACATTTTCAAGTTTATTGAAATTTAAAAAATGAACTTTTCAGCAAATTATATATTAGCGAAAGTTTATCTTATCTTTTAGAGCTTGTATATCCGATTATATCTAGAATCATATGCAACATGCAACTGATAAATCATATATGCAACTATCCCGGTCAGTAATGGTGCATATTTGTTGTGGGATTGATTCGATAAATAGCTTTTCTAGACGTTTGTCAGTGTTAACTCTGGTACATGAAATAGTATGTCGGCCAAAATTTAAGATTTACAAATCTCTCCGTTCTACTATATGATTTCTGAAGACATGTCAGACACATGTGTTCGACATTCAAAGAACTGATGTTGTCCTCTTTGCTCAGAATTTAAAAAGCGAAAACATAAGATATGTCCCGAGACACCGTTAAATTAGCATAGTATGTTTTCATAGTTAAACTGAGGTAGACAAATACCTCATGTTATATCTTAGCAACAAAAGATATGAAAGGTTAAATAGAGAACAACAAGTTCTTATCGTATAGTTTGCCAATTCAAAAGACTTCATTCCATTGGTGAATAACAGACCTTAACCGATGCATCAGCTACAACGTTTTCTTTCATAAACAAACAAACATACTACAAACACTACTTCAGTAGATGGTATCATTGGAAATATAACAAGAAATACAGCTATATACTGCACATAATAATGTATATCTTTTGAAAAGATGTTACTCGTACCAAAATGCATTATAATGAACTAATGTAGTACATGTGCTCCGATAAAACCACGCTTTTCGTACAAAAGAATAGATTAGCACAGGTAGTGAGGCTTTTACTTAAAATTCTTATTTTAATATGTATTTTGTATTCTTTGAGTATTCAACTTGTTCGAAGTTTCTGTATTGTCCAATGAAAACATTTTTTAAAACCGTTAATGCCAAATACAAGGGTTAAAGATAGTTTTACCAACGTTACTGTACAAGAACAAATATAGGCTTCCTGAGTCATATAAATTGTTTGAAAGAAACAAGTGTTTCACACATCGCTGCGCATCAGACCTGGAAACACTTATCCCAAGTGACATTCATAGAAGTACAGTCATAACACTTTATATCTCAGCAATTACAAAAATAGGTAAGAAATAGAGTAATTTACAAATAGGACATTTCCACACTTTAGTGAGGCGGTACTAATGAAACATTCTTGCAAACAATCTGACAAAAACCGCACGAAAAGCGTAGACATGCGTTAGTAACTGGCGGAAATTGTGTACAATGTTTGTTATTGTATATATGTAATGGAATTCCTTGATGGAAACCAAGCCATCTGCGAATAAACTAAAGAAAATGGAACTCTGGGATAGTGAAATGAAATGCATTAAGCAATTACAGTTCTGTGTGATATGAATGTAGGATACAATATTCAATGTAAAGCAAATTGTCAATAAAGAGCACAGTTCGTGTTTGCAATTCCTTGTTGATATTCAACAGAACAAATGTCATCTGCGAAGGGTAACATTACTTTAAATAGAATATCTTCTAATAAAAACAGATAATAAGGTATTCTGATCGAATGGAAATAGCTTATGAATAATATGTCATTCATTTTTATTTCCGTATAAAGTAATTTTAAAAGCAAGTATTCTATAAAAATGAACCATGAAATGAAATACTGCTTTAAACCTTCAAATACCTGGATACTCTGCTGGTTAAGTGCAATAATACTTAAAATCGTCTATAATTATTTCCTAAAATCAGATTATCCATATTCGAATGACTCAAAGTAATTCGATGTCAAGAATTTTACTTCAAAATGGAATTTACTTAAAAGAAAGAAAAAGGTTGTCTAGTATTAAGTTGAAATTTAAATGCAATGAAAGCTTGATTTTTTACATTCTAATTAGCTATGTAAATGTCTTTATTGTGACAAATTATCAGTTATTACAGAGATACTGTAAGAAAACAATCAACATAAGAATCTTTATCATAATTATTTTAGCACAACGGCTGTAAAGTGTAATGTTTACAATCAATTTCCGTCGTTGAACACGCAGATAGTAAAGTGTTATGATTACAACCAACTCTTCATGGTAATTGTGGGTTCGTATCTGTATGAGTTATTTTGATCTCAAAAAGTCTGTGTGTCGTGCTGATTTATAGAAAAAAGATTACAGAAGCTTTAATCAAAGAAACCACAAGATGACACCTTAGTTGATTCAGTTGTTTGACGGGCTCGTACATGTAACATGTTAAGATGTAATATGTTTGGGTTGTAATAATTTATCCCCCCCGCCAAAGGCGAAGGGGATATTAGAAATGGTATCCGTCCGTCCGTCCGTCCGTCCGTGCGTCCGTCCCAATTTTGTCCGGAGCATTACTCCAAAAGTACTTGAGCGATTTTCTTCAAACTAGCATCAACTGACAGAGCACATTGGGAGGAAGTGCAGTGTGTAAGAACAATAACTCTACCTTGCCTACTTTTAGAGTTATTCCCCTTTATCAGATTTACTTGAAAAACTTTGTCCGAAGCATAACTCCAAAAGTACTTGAGCGATTTTCTTCAAACTTAATACACTGACATAGCACATTAGTAGGAAGTGCAGTGTGTAAGAACAATAACTCTACCTTGCCTACTTTTAGAGTTATTTCCCTTTATCAGATTTACTTGAAAAACTTTCCGGAGCATAACTCCAAAAGTACTTGAGGGATTTTCTTCAAACTTAATACACTGACATAGCACATTGGTAGGAAGTGCAGTGTGCAAGAACAATAACTCTACCTCGCCTACTTTTAGTCAAATAGAAAAATTTCATACCTATACTGATAATGAACATTAACATAATTTTGTAAACCTTCTCTTCATTGCCTTATTCTTTTTCCACCTACTTGAAAACTGTACTCAGCATGACCATAACTATACGGCTTTTTAAGGATTTCCTCTCACCAAGTAAAAAGTACCAAAAGTACAACCTTCAGGCAACTTCTTCCAGGGGGGTCCATGTGTAACATGGCTCTTGTTTAAGATATTCTTTACTAGAAATATCGAAATATTCCACTATACGATTATTCAACCAGAAGAACTAAAAATCGGCGTTAATTGAGATACAGCTTTAGTTTCGTGGTTTATACATGGTTTACATACATATTTTTACTGGTTTTAAATGACATCCTTTTTCGTTGAAAAAGGTAAAATTTGAGAGGACATGGCCTTAGATATCCAGACAAAATATAACAGGGGGGAAATAGTCCTTCTGGTGGTACACGCAACTCGCTAATTTATAAATAGATCGTCTAATTAGTACGAGTAGCTGCTGGCCAAAGAATGATTTTTTGCGTAATAGTGATTTAAGTAGTAACGATAGAAGTTTATCCTTCTGTTTTTAGCCTAATGTGATATTATATAATAACTTATAACTTAAACTACCAAACAAACGTGCCAGAATTCATAACAGTACAAAACAATTTTACGCGAAACACACCAGCTGGTTCATAAAAATTTGACTTGCCTCTTACACATTTAAAATGAAGAAACACAAAGAACAACTCCATATTGTACTGTAAATGCCACGTATTATAATTTGGAACATGGGGGATTTTCGAGACAAAATATGTTGTGGAGTGTATTAATATGTCAGTAAGACGACTATACAAACAAAGATACTGGCTGACTTTGACACATTTCATGACAGTCTTGGATCCGATAAAACGCTGATTCAGAACTTGTTTCCAGTGTCGACAAAATTCATAATTTTACGTGTTTGTGCATGACCAAAGACGTTTGCTGATAGTGTTTTTTTCATAGGTGTAACATGGAAGCGCTAGTAAGCCAGTGTCATTGTAAAAGCTTCTAGCAAATTAGGGATGGGTTTCCTTGTAAGTAACAAATACACAGAAGTGTTGATATTGTTTAAAGGTTTTACTTAAATCAATAATTGTTTTTGTACAATGTTATCGGTAGTGCAATATCTGTTACTCCCCCTGACATGGTTACTCATTGCTTGGTATAAAATGATGGACTTTGAGATCCCTGAAGACTTGAACAGCGTTGAAGTTAGCATATCACGTGTGAATATCGGTCATTGTGCAAATACCGCATGTTTAAGCAATATTGATGGTCAATCTGCGTGTATATACCGTCATCTCAGTTTTAGCATCTGTCTATTCAGGGAAACTTGTATTCAAATTATACCCCAAAGATAACTTTTAGATCCTTATATTACAGACGGAACAGTTGTATTTACGAAGCAAAACTTCTTGTATGGTTGCATCACTTACAATCGGACGTACGCAAAACATGAATTACTTGAAATAATTTATAAGTTAAAAGAAAAATGAGTTAAGAATGTAAGACCAGTTTGAGAAATTACAATTGAAAACTGAATTTAATCATGTGAAACATTCATTGACAATTGAAAAAAATTTAGGTCGCTATAGAGTAAGCTTTCTCCGATTTTTCCAAGAAAAGATAATTAAGGACACGTGACCCTTTGAGAAGGTTAGCGATTCAATGGATATTTAAAAATATATGTACAAGCAATGCAATATAGAAAATTAAATTGCATCTAACAAGAGAAGTTTGGGATTTGAAACACGCATTGTTTACCACTAGATTAATCCGTTTTCAGTATGCCTATGATATATTTTTGTTGGACCACAGCGATAAGTCTCAGTGAGTCTGAAATTGTCGTATCTCTATTTTGTTTTAATGTTAAGATTTAAGAAGAAGTGTTTAATGTACGTTGGCTTGTTGAACCGTGTCACTGATTATTTCAACAGTCATATGATTGCCCAGAAGTTTTCATTTTATGTCAGAGACTTCTACTCAGTCTGATTTATAAGTAAAGTCTGTTTTTGAAACTCATCTTTTTAATTTCTTTTTAATTTCATATCTCTAACTTTTAACAAAATATTAAGGATCTGTCCGTGTTCTTTTCAGATTCGTAGCCATCGTGTACCCACTGAAGGCCCACATTTTGTGCGGGAGACGGAAAATTGTTTTCGCCATAATGTTTATATGGCCGCTCTCATTAGGGTGTGGGTTACCGACGGTAGTCTACAATACACTGATGGTTCCACATCCGTCGGTTCCATACGAGCACTGCTTCATCCTGTTCCCGGAACGTCATTATCACCAGATCTTTGAATATATACAATTTGTCTTCTTCTACTTTATACCGGTGACAATTCAGGTAAATCTTTACTAAGTGAAAAAAATTTAGATATACACTTTTGCATGGATGTTATGATATTTGCACTCTGATAGCGCATGTTTTACATTTTTTTCGCAACAGTGACCTGTGGGAAGTAAATGAATACCTTTTGGCATTTTTCCCTCATTTTGAAATAAGAGCGTTTTCCTTCGATAATTAATTTAAGCTACTTAATTCAGTTTCTATTGCAAACGTGACAATGATGTAATAACTGATTCAGTATTAGTTGTAAATTACTTTTGCCTATATATATACATGTATAGTAATGTTTTTGTTAGTTTAATAATAATAACAAGGGAGGATACAATGTTGCCAAAGATCAGGACTGTAGATAAAGCAATGAACTTATTTCTATAATAATACTGAAGATTCAACTGAAAGGCAAGTAGTAAGTCAGTGCGTTGTGAGATAATTTTTTCTATTAATAACTGTCATGTGATGAGGCAAAAGACTGGTTTTATCATATAAGTTGCTGTATAAAAAATAAAGGGGGATCGAAACAACACTTTCAGAAACATTTGATGACGATATAAACTATATTTTGCCATGAAATTACAAAACAAAATCTACATCTTCATCAATAAAGTAATAAAATGTCGTAAGTTTGCTAAAACCATGTTTGTATCTTGTTCTATTATTCATTTAGATGTAAAGGATTTTATCCTTTTTTCGACAATTTGTATCTATTGGAGACAAACTTCTTTATATATATTGTAAGATATCTTAAAAGATAAGCCAGGAAATTCGTTATTAAAATATATGTCTGAATATTCCTCAGATTATATGGATATCTCTAAATTATAGTAAGGGTTTAGCTCTATTTCTATCTAAAGCAAATATCTCATGGTAGAAGATTTTCCTTGCATACCGTTTTGCACTTTAAAATATATATCTAAATACAATCTTATCGAAATTATGCGTTTTAATATGAAAACAAATGTTATTCAGATTCTGTGAAAAGTGACGTAACATTGTGTATAATGATACGTCACAAGTAATTCACGAGATCCGTCTTACATGAGGGTGTAAGATGAGATTTTCCATGCAAGAAACGAGTATCATGTCTGACTGTGTGACACTCGGCGCAACAATTTTTAGCAAAACCAACACTAAATTTATAGTTTAATCCTTCTTCATTCAACTTAATATAAAGAACTGTTTTTAAATTACTACACGAGCTAATGCTAATTCAAATCTCAAATTAACTGTTAATATGCAAGTCACGGTTTATTGTGAGCTGAATGATGTTGTTAGCTAACCTACCTTATAACCTACGGTATCCGGCTAATAACATATTCTAACAAATATAGTGTCAAGCCCAAGTCATCCGTATGATACATCATTAAAGACCTTTTTACTTCAGCAGACTTGTTTTATAAAAATAAAATCGTTAAATGACCTTACAGCTGACACCGAATCAATACTTCGACGTCGCTTAATGTTTGTCTTTCAATGAACAACTTTAATTCCCATTTTTTTCATCCTACAGGTTATTTTATATGCTGTGATTGGGAAGAAGTTATATGCCAGCACTGAAGAACTCCATGCTAGGTTTCAAATGCGGAAAGACACTCGGTTGAAGCACGACAAAACATCGGACACCATCAAGGCTCGTAAGGACGTTGTAAAGATGTTGGCAGCAAGTGTTCTTGTATACATTGTTTGTTACGCACCGCCTCAAATCTTACTGTTCTATGACACATTTTCACCAAAACCCTTTCAAGTTACGTGGTCGTTTCGGGTGTTTAGTATTGTAATTTCAAATGTGAATTCAGCCGCAAACCCAATTCTTTACAGCATCTTCAGCCAGAACTTTAGAAAGAACTTCAAGAAGTACCTTTGTTACCTGTGCCTACCTAAACCTACGGAATATCAAAGAACTGCGCAAGATATCTCCGAATCGCGATATTTATCAAGAAAAATAAGTTCAACAATAAGTAGGTCAACAACGTTTTCAAAGGTCTGAATGAACAATTCATAACATTTTTGTCTGAATAGGCTGGGCGCGATTTTGTTAAGTTTCACCTTTGGAATTTTGGCGACATTTAAATACAAGAAAATGCCTCCTATGTCTGACATGTGATATGAGAATTTAGATGCTTACTTGGAAGGCTTTTAATGTAATATATGGGCAAACGAGCTAAGATATGATAATCGTACAAGAGGAAATAACATACCACGCGATAATACTTAAACTTTGGCTAGATACAGACAAACAATTGATACGGTTTTTGCTTATCTATCAATTTAGACACACTTGTTATACGCTTTATCTGTAAAGCAGTCCACAGTATGATTTAAATGTGGTAATATTTGTTTAAAACATTTGGTGTTTTCGTATATCTAAATGTTGCAACCATTGAAAGTTATTCTGTCATGTATGATACACATCCTACGCACACGGAGTATAATATTTGTGTGTGTGTTCATCGTAGCTGTAAGTATGTCCAATATTGTTTGCTTTCTTTTTATGCTTCACTGTAACAATCGTTACTGTCTTTAAAAGCACATGTTTATTAAATGTTGACACTTGAGCAAAGGATTTTCCTACTTTTTATTGTTAAACACATGTCACAATAAATGATGTGAAGTATGCTCTGAACACAGGCTGTGATCTCAGTTTTTATGACAAAATACGCGAAGGATTAAGATCGACATGATAAAATATATTATGTCGATATTAATCCCATATTGTCGTTCACAATAACATCCGACACCATTTCTGTAATCCATGTGCAATAAAAACATATGTTACAATAGAACTACTTCTGTTTTTCATCTTTAAGCGTAATTTGTAAAAATGTTTATTTAGCTTATCACATGATATGTACATACGTAACTTCTCTTATTCAATTGAACAAATTAATAAATTAAGTCAAACCACTCAACAATTTGTTTGTTTAATAAAATATCCGAATATTATATGTTATTTGGTTTTTGAAGTGGTATATGGGGATATATTACCCGCCTAGACTTATATTACGCGAGCCGTTAGGCAAGGGTAATATTATGTCAAGGCGGGTAATATATCCCCATATATCACATCAAAAACAAATAACAATTTAATTACCCTTCCCTGTCTCAAATATTAAAAAATTCCGTTTATGTTTTATTTATTTAATGACTGAACGTAACCAGACGTTCAAATCCCCTTATGATACCTCAATGTCACTGCGTGACGTCACAAATCAGCACGGGTTTATACATTTACGTAGTGTACGCGGCGAACAAGCTCACGTTCAGTATGGGGTACAGTAACGGGGTTATGTCAAGTGTATATTACCGGCTTGCCCGTAAATATCAAAATCTATAAACGGATCGTTGACCAATCAGAAGACCGCAAATTTCATGGAAGGGTAATAAAATTTTATATAAATGCACTAGTTCAACATTGTCATAGTCTTCGTAGAGATGATTAGTAAAGTATCATTTCAAATTATTTGTTTTAATTGTTTGTCTTGGGGTTTCCGTCCGTTTTCCTAAACAATATATTGTATGAAATCGTCAATTCAAAGAGTTAGTGATACGGACTGTCTTGGTTAGCATTATTGGCAACAAGAATAAATATTGATAACATTTCAAATGTTCCGCCTTCTTCGTGTCAACTTCAGATAAAATCAAAAAAGGGCTACATTACATAGCACGCAATTCCATTTATATACCTTCTGAAAATTAATTAATCATTTCATAATTTCCTTTAGTCTGAGAGGTAGTACTTGAAACAAACATTTATTTCCATCTGCTTCTTATCTAGTTATAAATAACATGTCATTATAAGACACACATTTATCTATATCTCCTTGGATAACTTAAACTAGTACTGAAGAGTTAAACTCTACAGTTTAAATGATAAAAATATTATCCAACATAACCATTTTGATTTTGATTTATATCAACCATAGACAACTAATGTAACTAAATTAATGGCTAGTAGTTAATAAAAATTGAACATATCTTTGAATACGTCAGTCAAGATAAACTGTCTCATAAATTGGTCCATTTTATTGGTCTCTATGATTGCGAAGAATACTCCTGATGAAACGCTCAAATAACAAGATAATCGAGATACTTTAGGGTTGTCCTATTTGTCTGCCGGAGGTGAGCAATAGTCTTGATCCACATATAATAATTATAGGATTATGTGAACTGGCACACAAGATCGATCTTACCATAAATTTGACAAAAACATATATAAATATATAAACGGCAGCAGCAAAGGGAAAATGAACTTTCTGACAACTTTGAATTTTTTTGACATAGTTTGAATTATCAAATGAATATTTTAATATTAATAAGTGAACATTTCAATTCCCTTTGCAATGTACATACAAACTATATATACATATATATAGTATCCCGAATACATAATTTAATGCGTAATTGATGTTTCGCAAAATTACATCACTTACCATTATTTGACATTAAAACTCACCTCAATTTATGTAAACAATTCTTTCGGAGTAGCTGAATAAGCTAG
This sequence comes from Saxidomus purpurata, assembly GCA_022818135.1. Classification (NCBI taxonomy): domain Eukaryota; kingdom Metazoa; phylum Mollusca; class Bivalvia; order Venerida; family Veneridae; genus Saxidomus; species Saxidomus purpurata. The sequence goes on from JAFMSR010000018.1 coordinate 13,548,277, forward strand.
GATTTGACCTACTTTTTGCACCAATCAAATGTTGCAAGTGATAGCGCGGTAAATGAAATTGTGTTTTATTGGAGGTTTTCTTCTCGGTTGAGTATTCGATATGTTCTTTGAAAGACACATCATCTACTGAAAATGTAAAGGATAAGTTTAAGTTTTGTTGTTTGTTTTGAAAACGGTTTCATAGGACCTCGTTCAAATAAGAAAGAGCAACAATCATCTCTACTTGATATTTGGATGAGCCGACAGAAGTTTACTCAATGCAGGTGTAGAAAATGGATATGGTCTTTTAAAGTATTCTGCTATAGCCACGCTTCTAAAATTTCAAATGACACATTATGGCGCATATGTTTATCTTGATCAAGTGATCTCTTCATTGATAAATGATGTAACCTGTAAATATAGACCGCCTCCGTTGACAACTTTTCCAAGTATATACCTAAATATCAGTCTTGGAAAAGTTGTCAACGGATGCGGTCTATATTTACATCGGCAGTTACATCATTTATCAATGAAGAGATCACTTGATCAAGATAAACATATGCACCATAATGTGTCATTTGAAATTTTAGAAGCGTGGCTATAGCAGAATACTTTAAAAGACCATATGCTTTTTGAAAAAATATCTCTTTCCACCAATACTTCTTTCGATAAAATGTGACTTTTAGAGTATGAACAATGTTTTCCTCAAAACTGACCTCGTGACCTAGTTTGTAATCAAAATAAACATTCTGACCAATTTCCATGATGATTAAGTTGTAAATGTCACCTGTATGGCATTCACAGGGTTTTTAACCGGATGGCCTAGTTTTTGACCAAGATAATTCAACAATTCATATTAAAACTCTACCTTAATTTCATGAGGACACTCGAACTGACCAAGTTTCACAAAGATCCAATGAAAAATGCAACCTTTATTGCGTTCACAAGGTTTTCCTATTAGTTGACCCCGTGACTCAGTTTTTCATCCAAGATAATCCATACAAAGCATTGATAGCTTCACAACTTATTTCAATAACTTTTGAGGATTTATAAAATCACTTGCAAGTGCAAATTGCATTAAACGTGTTGGAATGATTATTCTATAAATAAAAAGATAATGGTACGGTTAACGAGTTAAGCACGCGCGCAAGTCATGACTGCCATTTAAAAGAAGAAAAGGTATGAAAGCATTGTATTAAGTGCCGTCTAATTAAAAATCGAAAAGCAAAACAAAAACTAGCTGTTTGAAAACCTTAATACTGTATCTATTTTCACTGACTTATTGTATTTGGCGGCATTTCTCTCACCAGGCATCTGATCTATATGGTTTTGCCGCTTTTGTTGCCTTTTCATAGAGTTAAAACATCGTGAAGGAGGTAATTTCAATGCAGATAATAATGTTAACCTCAAATTCCATTTAATTTAAGGAAACTGACTACTTATCTAAAAGCAGGATTTATGTCGCCATTGCATTTTCCTGTATGTTTTATACAACAGTGTGCATTGTTAAGATCAAACGTACATTTGTAAATGTCACATTACCGTATTCATATCTACAGCGAATACTGAAAAAAATAAAGTTACTTTGTCAAATTCTTCAAAAGAAATGAAATACACACTATAATTAAAGATGCCCGATGCTCTGAACATGCCCTTATCAAAGGCTACAAATTCAGTAGAAAAAAAACTATTGAAAGTGTCGTCTTCGTCAGAACCAAAATCGCAAATGTACTCTAGATCACTATAGAACAATCCTCTAGAAGAAGTGTTGTAGGCAAATGTCAAAACTGTTCTAAAACCAACTTAAAAAGCGCAGTGCCAGAGCAAGCCTTGGTTGACTCCTAAAATCTTTCTGACGGTACTTAATGGAAACTTTCCTGTGGACTACTAGTGACCACAACGACGTCGAAATAATGTCCTACACGGTAATTGAGATGTGTTTTCAGATGAACGTTCACGTGGTCAATACGCTTGGCACTATGATGCAGAACAGACATGTCAGGTGAGCTACTTTTCTAACTTTGAAAATTAGCTTTATGTTCTTTCTCTCTTGATTGTTTTGACTATCTGTACAAAATGTCACAAAATATCATGATTCTCTGACAAGCCTGACAAACAACATTTGAAGTAGAAGAAAAGTTAACGCTAAGCATTATTAATTAAAAATTTGATGTGCTCTTCCGGACTATGAAAAGAACTTTTGAGTCAGAAAATCAAAGCTAGTTTTACATCATTTACAAGAAAGACTTACATGTATATGTTATATCGAGACGGCATTATTTCTAACTTGTAAATATTATTAAAATGGTTTTACACTATACATTTATAGTACAATATAGCTGCCAATGAATCGGTTTGCAACATTTACAGTATTTCTTACATGATCTTAAGTCACAGGTTTAAACCAATTCCTAGGCAGAATTGATCGAAAATGGCTAAACACAATTTTGAAAGATTATTGAAAGTAGTTACATGTACCATATTGGAAAATGCAATAACCTGTTTTGAATAAGGCTACAGTGTCAATTGCAGAACTTCATACATTAAACAGGTGGGCGCCTTTGCAACAGCATACTTATAAAGTGTCCTGAATTATAGGCACTAATTTTTCTCAGATCTTTTTAAGTAGATAGATTCACAGCATAATATGTCTTGAAAACAGAATTGATTACAGCACAACTTTACAGTCTCTATTTATGGCTTGGGTAGGACCCCAACGTGTACCGAAATACAATAAAATCATTTAACATTTAAACAAGTAAAATATATTTTCTGGACATCAGGGAACATGCCATTAAATTTTAATGCTTACTCGATAACTGGAACATGATTGTATCAATATCCATATGTGATACAATGCACATACCGAAATTATTATTTTCTCAAAAGTTTAATTTGGAATATAAATAGTACTTCATTTGATTGATGTTAAGATTACATTGAGATGTATGAGAACATCTCAAAAGCAGTTTACACTTTCGAAACTAGACGTAAATGAATCGTTTTACTAATACTATCAGACTTCGTAATATTTTCACCCTTTAGTCTTCTGGCTAAAAATAGAGTCGTCATTCAAGCTTGCATATATGACTATACAAATACAGGTTATATACAGGCAATGTTTTAATGTTTTAGCTAGATGTTTGGCAAAGAAAGTGCGCTCACTTCATCCGGTAGAGCCTAAACCTAATGTCAAATGCACATAACCAAGGTAAATTGGAAGATACAGAAAACAGGCATTTTACATTACTTTGGTTTGTAAGTATGCCATGTACTGCGCCCAAGCAGCATGCTGTAGGAGTTCTAAGGAGCACGAAAAGTCAATGACATATGACATACAAAACGGAACTATCAGGACACAGGAAAAGAAAGGAATACAAAAGAACAAGGATACGTAAATGGCACACTCTGAATCTGAATCTGATCGCTATATTGACATTTTCTTATAAATCCAATGATCAGATATTTAAGACATAACATGCACTAGTCTAAGCAAGGAAGATGATAAGATTAAAAGCTGTTAAACATTAAATTATATAATTAATTCTCAGGTATGTTCTGTCTGTTAGATAGGCTAGTTGATTCTAATAAAGCATGACTTTGTAGATATCGTCTTTAATATACAAAAAAAGTATTATCTGACGAGAAAATTAGAACGTGCAACAGCAAGTATTCAAACCATAACCATATACACTCATCACATATCAGTATACAATTTGCTTTGAGATAACTCAATATTAATGGCATCTTGGTTTTCATGAGATAAAATTGTCTTAATTTGTTCTAACAAAAATTTTACTCATGCGGTTCGCCGTTTTCGTTTTTAGCTCATCTGAGCACGAAGTGGACAAAGGTCATTGATTTTCTGTCAGGCACACGTACCTTGTGAACAATCGAGATGATGTACTTTAAGTCTAATTATCATGAAAATAAGTTAGAACGTTTATGCTTTCAAAACTGGGTCAGGTGGAGTCAAAATCTAAGTCTCTTGGTCAAGTAAAAGTAAAACAAACGTGAACACGATTGCATCTACATTTTATAGCCAGTTATCTTTAAAATTAATCTGTATGTACTTTGTATGTTTGTTTGTATGATGACCTCTGCGTCAGGCAAAATAAGAGAAAACTTGTGAAAACTTAAGAATCATTATTTTACACCCAATTATCCTAAAGATGGATCAATGTGTGTTTATTTTCATAAACTATGTCAACATGTAAAATTATAGAAAACATTATGAACACTTTAAGTCCACATATGTACTCAATCACCTTGAAATTATGGCAGAATGCTTTTGATGAATTATATGTCAAGTTTAAAACTTGGTCACGTGGGACCAAACATTAAATCACTCTAGAAGATATATTTTGTATCCAGTCATTACGAAAATTTGTCAGAATGTTTTCCTTGATGAATCCTAGATCAGATTTGATGTTGGTGCTCAGGTGGCTGATGTAGGACTATCATGGTCCTCTTGTTTAAATGTTTGATAAATTGCTCTTTTTTTCAAAATCCTTTTACGTTTACAAATCATTCTTTAGGGACATAGCTTATATCTTTTTGCGATTAGTTTGAACCGACGTATCATTAAATGTTTTTGATAGATCATGTTCCTCGGTAAGTTTCATTTATTCAAAAACTGGAACTGAATAAGTGAAAAGATTCATTCTAAATGTATTTGATTCGTAGACATGGTAGGTCTAAGACACTTTTTAATATTAACATTATCTATTGTCACATTCTTTACTGAGTAATGGCGTCATAGATTTTAAATAGTTTCTGTCTGTAACGTTCATACATATTTTTAAACTAACCGATATGAAATACTCAATACAAATAAAAACATGTGCTTTTCCCTGTTTAAGGGGTTTACTAGGTATACATGTCGTCATTCACTACAAGCTGTTGTAAGCTAATAAACTGACAGATGTCAGCTTGTTATATGTCAATAAAATGCCACTTTCCTTTCGAAAGTCACTACTCTTAACAAGGCAATGCCAGTCATTTTGCCGGTTCATAGATACATTGCAGAATCATTTATACAGCAAATTGCTTATGATGACCGTATGGCCTACAAAGATGTCATCATTCTGTATATCTTGATATTGTTCATTATCACACTAATCCTGACAGATGCCAAGATAAAAGAGTTGCTTAGTTGCTTTAACGTTTTCTGTACTGGAAATGTATTTTATTTAACAAGTTTAAAATAGTAAAAGAAATGAAAGAGAACAATTTCCCACGATACCAAAAACGTTGAAAGCACACTTGTCCAGAGGGAACATCATGACGGTGAAAATCTTTCTATGGCAAAAGAGATTCATATTTATTTCTCATGATCCCACAGTTAGATTTTTTAATTTTGTTCCCATGGAAGAAGACGAATTTCCTTCAATATATAATGAAAAGAGGTTTTAAGGGCTCGATTATTTCTCTGCTTTAAACAGTTCATTAAACAGCCTCGTTTTACCGTTCCGTTACAAACTGATATTTCTCTTAGTGATTTATTAACAATTACGCTGCTGGGTTTCTAAGCGATTGACTGCTGTTAAATAGTATCATATAAATAGTAGTAATGGTAAGCCATTCCCTTATTGAGATCGGTTGAATTATAGAAATAAGAATTATTGTCTCTATATCTGAAACATTTTGATGTCATCGGATGCTGTAATTACGGTTATTTTAAAAATGTTCTGCACTAGAGTACATGTTTCAGAGGACAGCCCATTTACTTTGCGTTTCTTTCATTTTGATATATTTCACTAATCTCACATTTTGAAGCACAGAAATTTAAAACAAAAGCAGCAAATTGTTTAAGAAAAGTAAAAATAAGGTGAAATACACATATAAGGCTAATTACCGGCAAGAAATATGGTATGCCTTTAAACGATTAGTAAGTTTTGTACATAAATAATATTTTATAAACACTTCTAATTCTTCTTGCATTTTAAAATGTCCAACATTTTTAATTCAGAAATTTTATTTTAAGGACAAAAACATCAAAGAAGTATGGAAACACAATAGTTATAGAGTAAAAAAGGATGCCCAGCAATCATATTTAGCTATAATTTGTTTAATTTGCTAAAATTTAAGAAGCTGAAAAATGTCTCCTTTTTTTCAGTTGATCCTGATTTTATTTGGGTATTTTCTCTTGTTCGGCTCATGCATGAATGTTTTCTTATTTAGAGCATACAACATAAGATATTCGAGCTTTCGAAACTAAAATGGATTCAATGATACTTTAATTAGCTAAAATCAGATGTGTTCTTTAAGATGAGAACGTCACAGGTTATAAAGAAATTTACATAACACAAGTCGTGGAAAATGAACCATGTTATAAAAATTACGTAATGTACGATGACAGAAGAATCTGATGGCTTCTTTCACAATATATAATTTGATTAATGTTGCATTTTATGTCCTATCCATTTTCCACTCTGCACAACTTACTTTAGTAGTATTACATGCTATGTTCTTTTTTGTTTGAAAGTTATTTTTATTTCCTTTATAAAATAGAATTATTTTATGTTTTCGAAATGATCACATTACGCACAGAGTTTGAGACAAAAATGTTGTAAAATTAGTATTGATAAAATCATATTAATATCTAACAAGCGTAGGTTTTGAAAAATAAAAACTTCAGAGTAAATGATTCGCGATGGCAATTGTTGAAAAAATGAAAAACAAATGAAATAAGGTTAGATTTAAGATTATTCTGTTAATTTAAAAGTGATATAATATAGAGTTCCGTGTTAGAACCACTTGTATTCGTGAGTTTTATCACAATTTCAATTAGAATCTCTTCTCGGTTTCCAATGAGTGCCTTTTTTGTTAAAAACAACACAACCCCAAACGCTTATAACACTTCGAGAGTCTTCCTTTGATGGTGTCGCAGTCTTGTCTATACATTATTATATAACACTTGTATACAGTGTGAAATGGACACTGAGTGAGAGCGAGCATGCATTTGGCAAATTCGTTGCATTGAACTGTTACAGTAAAGAATTGTCATAACTCTCTTTGAACCATGTTCATTGTTTGTTTATAGTTCATAGAATTTGGTCAGAAAGCTGTTATTATGAAAATGTACGGCAATTTAACTAGACATTAGCGCAATATTATGTCAATGCATCTGCTCAGAAGAAGTGGACTTACATCGGCGGAAGCACAACCAAACATCTCCCAGATGGATCCATTTTGGTTTTACCTTTCAAGAGCGTCTCAATACAAAATGAGAGATGCATGATTTTTTAAGGTAGAATCTTATAGAATCTGTATCAATTAATCGATAGGAAATAGCCATTGCCATAATGGTAATCAAATAATCTTTTTTATGTCGTATATTTAATACCGAAACGGAAATATGGCGGATACGTAAATTTAGACAGATTCGTGCTTAGAATAATTATCGAAAGTAAACCTGTTGGCGATGAATCCGTTAGGCATTATTTATTTCAATGATCTATTGATAATGATTCCACAATAAACAAAACTAAAGATACGCTTTTAGAAAGACAAGACAATTTCTTTAAACATAAACTGATTTTGAAGCTCGGATGTTCCGTTGAGGAATAGATAATTTGCACCGCCTAAGTACCAGCATTTATGCTTTGACATAGATATGTCCATTTAGTAAGGGAATGACACTGCAATGAAAGGTTGTGCTTTTACATGTACTAATTGACAGTATCATAGCTCTTACCAATGTCAAACTTCTATCGTCGGCGTCATCGATATCGTCATCGCCATTTTGATTAGAGGCCAGTAGGCAAATCTAGATATCTTTTAAGCGAGTGGTCATCGTTATAGGGATGAGAACTTTTGTCCGGAAATATCATGAGATATGAAACAGCTTTATGTAATAAACATATCATATATTGCTGAAATTAAGTATAAGTTATATAGTTATCAGCGGGTGGCAAAGCCAAAATTGTCCCTCGTAATTAGTTTCTTGATTAAAACTGTCGATTTATTTCTCTACAATTATTGTTGTAGTTTTAAGCTTTATTTTTCGATCAGTTACCTAATTGAAATAGAAGTCTTGAGACATCTTACTACGTAATAACCCCAGTCTCAAAAAAGAAAACTATTAAAGTAAGATTGATGATCAAAGTTTAATTCATTTTCAATCACTTTTTCAGCTAAATTTTTAATTAATTTATATTAAAGTGACATTACGCGCATCTTACTGTACATAGTATATTTTGGTGACATTTTTATAAAAGCAATTTTCGGTTGCTGAGCATTTAAATGTGTTAAACGAATGCTAATGCCGCATAAGTATTTGAAGTTGGTGCTTTGGAAATAAAAAAATTGGACTGATGAAATATAAAATAATAATTCCTTTCTTGGCAGTGATCTCCCTTATGTTATTAGTGTTGTTGCCGGTAGAGATTTCGGCATTGAAAGGGAAGCAACTCCTGCATGCCTTTGTTTATTTCTTTAATTGAATCTACCAGTCAAAATAGGAAAATGATTATTTGGAAAGTTATTATTTCGCACTGGTAGCAGGAAGAGTTTGGTGTATTGGGTTAAAAGCTATTATTTCCTCTACCCTTTGTATACACACCTATTTCAGCTGGGGTTTTACTTGAAAAAAATATGCATAATTCTACCTTAAGAACTACAAATTGGCTAATGCAAAAAAGATAATTTCTGATCTAATTGTTTTCGTATATCTTCTTTTTCCCATTAAATTTCTTAAATGTTCAAACGTAATGCACACATATTTACAACCATACCATCAGTGTTGTAGATTTGTGATACATGTATCCCATGCCTCTTATGTTGACTCTTGTCAGTTTGGGTTAAATTTCAGTTTTTAGTCAAAATCCCTACCGGCAAGATTTACTTAGAAAACAATAATATAGATTCTATTTTTCCAGTATGTCCCGTCCACGGAGCCAGCTGTTACTGTAACCTATTATGTAGAAGCACTGCTCTTATACATTTGTAACAATCATTTAACAAATACATTGATTTACAACAGATACATTCCCCGCTGAGTTCATGCAAAACGATGCAATTTACGAAAGTATTTATCCATTATATTTTGAAGTGATTTTGAAAGGATACATCGTTAGATCTCAAAGGAGAACACGCCAGTATGAAGTTTTTGTTAAAGCTTTGTAAAAGCAACATACTGGTGGTCACAGACTGAGTGGGAAAGCCAGCCTATTTTATCAATTAATTGTTGAAACTTGGTGATGTTATGTATGCTGAACCTATGTTATTAGTACTTTGATAGCAGTCCTTGCTGGTATACCTTAACTAGCCATTATTACACTGAATTCACGATATAGTATTCAGCTGTGACATAATTTTAAATGCATTACTTTTTGGTTTTCTTGAAACAGGTTTGAGTTTATATATCTATAAATAAACTTACTGAATATTAATGATAAACACATATAATACTATCAGATTTATGTAAAAGTCAACTGTTTTAAATGTGTTGTTGATGTTTTTTATGCAAGAATAATAAGTATAGTTATCTAAGATTAACCTTTTAATAAAAATACCCAGGCCTCATGCGACGAAATTCCATTTGATAGCCGATTGCTTTTATTTTCCTCATCACAAAATTGATGGTGCTACTACCAAGCTGTGATAGATAAGGTTTATCAATACGGAACAGATTTTGCGCCTTAGAAAATTATTGGAAGTGTTGTTCAAACCACCTTTTATAACTTTTAACGAGTTGCACATCATTTTGACAGACTTGTAATATCTTGATTTTGGATGATGGATGTTTCAATTGATTTATTGACATTACGAATAAGCCAAAGTGAAAAAATAACATAATTTTCAGATACATCCTCGATAAGTCCTCATCAAGACATAGCACATTCATTTTATTATTCCTTCTGTTTCGAAAATGAGACAGCTTAACAGAAAGTGTAGATCAAATCACCTGTCACAAAATATGCCTGTCATGTTTGCCTTTAACAGACCATAAGAATGTCAATCCAAACACTAGATTAGTCTGTAATAGCATGAACAGCAACAACCTAGAAATCAGCTATGACTTTGGCAATGAAGTCAATATGAGATGTCATTTCCATTTTACTTGAGACTATGTTTGGTAATAATGGCATTTAGATTTTTGCAAGATAGAGAAGGGATGGTGCTAATTTGGTAAAATAATGATAATTCGGAGACAATAATCCTTCAATACCTTGGGCGATCTGATAAGACGTAATGACTACGGACATTGAAACGTGGCTTGGTGATGAGTGCTCAAAAGATGCAACACATAAAGAGTGAACATTACATATCTAGTGATATAAAATATATTAGGGCGAATAAAATTTTTACTGAACATACGATGATGTAATGCCAGGTTTCGTGATAATAATTATCCAACCATTTGAAGCAGACAACAGAAGTGATGATTTGGTTAATTTTTGACAACATTAGGGTCGAAAGTCTGAATTCCCTTGGGCGATTTGGCATGGTATCGAGCCTAGCAACGACTTTTGTAAAAAAAGTAGTGTGTATAATCGACAAAAATAATTCAGCTTTACACGTTTTCCTTGGCCATGAGTGCCCTGTTTCGCTCACCTGAGTGACTTTGCCCATCTATGTGCCAAGTTACGAACCTGGCGTGATGATCATCATACTATCATTCTGAACAATTTTCGTGATGATTGGGGTAAAATGTTGCTCCTGGGGTATTTACAATGTTTACCTTTGATTTCATATGTTGACCTAGACTTTTACCCGAATTGACTCTTTTCACACTCGATCCAGATTTCATCAAGACACTTATTCTGACAAAATATTACTGAAATAAGCAGACTCTGTTACATACACAACTTTTCTCTATGATTTGACTTGTTGAATTAGTCTTGAGATGACTCATTTTCAAAATCGGCCTGGATTACAGCAAAATGCTCATGCTTTCAAAATTTCATTAGGATTCGATGAAAAATAATGCAACCTCTATTGCATACACAATCTTATTTCTTAATTTGATCTGGTCACCTAGATTTTGACCGGAGATAACCCATATTCAAACTGGACGTAGATTTTATCAAGGCACTCATGCTGACAAAGCTTCTTGATTCATCAATAATTAATGTAGCCTCTATTGCATATACACAAGGTTAAGTGTGAACAGACATACGACAGACAGGTACAAAATGAAATGGACATCAATCGATCACAAAAGTGTACTTCGTTCTTAAGTGAGCTATGAATATAAGCCTTTGGAAATAGCAGTATTGCGAAGGTTAAATTACTTCACCTTATATTAAGCCTATGCAATATTGATACGATATTCTCCAGAAATAGCAATAATTTACTGAATTCAACTTTTATTTCATAGTCAAAGTTAGGTAGAAAAATGTCTAATATAGAAAAATTGAATAAATGCAAGCTAGAAAAATAATAGAGTACTCCAATTCAAGAGACTATATTCCCTTTGTGAATAACAGACCACAGCAGATGCATCAGCTAAAACGTTTCCTTTCATCCACAAATAAACACATTGTAGGCACTTTACTTCAATAGAATATGATCATTTGAAGATGATTATCATACCAAGATAGAGAATAAAAAATGTGATAATGTTTATAATCTCAGTATATGTGTTCCTATATACGTAACTTTCGTATACGCTTAAATTGAAAGACGGATTAAATAGTTCATTAAGGTTTCTTGGTATGAAAATGAAATATGACTCAAGAAATTAATTCTTAAATCACACTGCTTCATACCCATCGGCAAGTGGCCTAGACAAAGGTGACGCATTGAAATCATTTTCCCCTGGAATCATTCTTAAATGTGGTCATAAGTAGTATTTTAAACGTCTAAGGTTGAACAAGGACATGTGTACAATAATAATGTAAATGGTAACATGCTTTCTAAACCCTACATGATTGTGTGTGTGTGTGTGTGTGTGTGTGTGCACTTCTTTGTGGTGTGGGGCTCTTTGGAGGCCTTTTGGACGTGGCATTCCCTGTTATTTTTTTTTTTGTTTTCAGTGCAACATAATGGATTAAAAGAGTAAGTTGGGCTTTTACCTAAATTTCTTCGATTAAGATGTATTTCATATACTTTAAATATTAAACCCTTTCGACCTTTCTATATGTTTTGTATGTAGGCAGTTTAGAAATCGTTAATGTGAAATATAGGAGTTGTACATATTTTGACCAATATTACTAATGCTAAAAAGCTATAGGCTTCCTGAATCGTATAACTCGTTGGAAAGAAACAAGTGCCTCCGATATAGCTGTAAATTAGACCTGGAAACACTCAGTAAATGTTACATTCATAGAAGTACAGTTATAATACTTAATTTACCATCAATTACAAAAATAAGAAAGAAAAAGAGTAATATACAAGTATGATATTTCCACACCTTTTTGAAATCTAAACCATTAATGAATAAACGAAAGAAACTGAAACTCTGGGATAATGCAATGAATCATTTTAAGCTATAACAGTTTTGTGTGATATGTTGGTATGTTACAAAATATAATGTAATGACAAAAGCCAATAACGCTTTTCGCGTTTAAAAACAAACATTCAACGAATTGTTTAAGCGTACCTTATTTGCAATAATGTGCTTTATAGTTGCACAAAATTATGTACAGCAATCAATTTAAGTTTCGCTATAGTTACAAACCGTTGGAGGAATATACCCTCTAATGAAAGAAAAGGTACACTTTGTTAGGAATAAGGCAATTTTCATCACGTTTTTGTAAGTCCATTGTTTAATGAGGACAGAAATAGATGTGTTGAAAGAATTATCCAACGCAGACCAAGTATGATTAAATTTATAGAATGATTAAGTTCAAAGGACATCACAAACCTTTAAAAAAGTTAGCTTGCTATGTACATTTATTTAAAGTTAAGCATTTCAAATAAATTGGGTTTGTTCGGTAAGTAAATGTATTGATGTTTAAAATATTTTACGGCTAGGTTCATACCGATATGAGACTATTATAAATAAATAAATAGTATGTCCGTATATTTGTATGTTTCTCTGTAGTAAATGCATGAGTAAATGCATGTATACATATGTATTTTTACATATACTCAATTTCTATCCAATATACAACGTACACATAGTCAGTAAGAATTTTTTTCACTAAGAGATGCAGGTATTTCCTTTTTCTGTACAGTTAAAATCCTATTTACTTACTTCTCTATGGGCACACTGAGAACCTTAGTTAATTAAATATTTGAATTTTTAATCTCATTCTTAATCAGAAACGATTGAAATTTCTAAGGAGACTACAGCAACAAAGTGTCAATGAACAAGTCTAGTCTTGTAATCATAGAATGTACTTTCATATTTTCTCTAAAATCTCAAGAAAACATGGCTATCAGAAGCAATCAAGTTTTAGACAATTGTATCACAGATTTTGAGTGGCGATAAATAATTTATTACCACTAGTACAGAAAGGCTACAAGCACTGTTGATGCTTCGAATATCTTGCGATGACATTTTTTGTGTGCGACAGTACGAACGAAAATCTCAGCTGTTAGTAAAAGTACGGGATAGTTTTCAAAGAAAAATGACGTGTTAGAATCAGAGTAATAAATATGTGCCTAAATTTAATCATTGAATGAAATACATGTTGACTGTCAATCTTTCGAATTCAAAAAAGTTAATCACTCGTGCTTCGTGATTTAATGACTAGTACAACGTATTCAAACTCCTGACTACCTTGTAACTAAAAACACCAAACAAAATATCGATAGAAGACACTCCTTACAGATGCATAAAACTACGTCTTCTAAAAGAGAAAAACACAAGAGCGGTTCCATACCGTAGCGTATATGTCACTTTAAATTATTTGGAATTGCGTTTTCGGAGGGTTTATTTTCGTGACAATATGCTAGGGATGAGTTAATATGATAAGACGATAATTCAAGCATACATATAGGTTGACTTTGACACATTTTATGACAGTCTTGGATCAGATAAAACACTTAACTTGTTTCAAGTGTCGACAATAATCATTATAACTGTTTGTGCATGACCAAAAGTGCTTGCAGATATTGTTTATTTATAACTTTGAATGAGTGTAAGACTATGTCTTTGCAGCAACCTCTGATATGATAAGGCAATATCAGAATTGTATGTTACGAATACACAGAAATACTAGAACTAATTTTGTAAAAAAAACAAATGCAGTAGTCCTTTTATTGAGAACACTTGATAATGCAGAATATCTCACTTCCCCTACTCACTTCCCCTAGCACTGTTACTCATTTATGAGCTGTAACTAATTGACTAGACCCGAAGTGAAATAACATCACTGATATAAATGCTATTAACCATGTTTGAATTTCAGTTAAGTCAAGTTTCAATAACAACGAAAATCAGGAGAACTTTTATTCAAATTAAAGCACAAAAATAAAATCATGATCATAACGTTACATACAAAACAAATGCATCCACTCTAATTACTGCAAATATTCATAAATGTAATGAAAACTTTTATAATTAGCTTATACACCAAATATAACACCAGTTTAAGAAAATATAATTGAAAACTGTTCCCGGATGTGAAACATTCAATTGAACAAAAATAGAATCCCTAGAGCAAGTTTTCTCCAAAGTATTTTAAAGAAGAAATAATTAAGAGGGACGAGTGACATGTTGAGTGAAAGTTAGCGATATAAATACAAGCAATGCAATAAAAAAAAAAAAAGGTGTTTTCAAACACAACAGAGAAGTACGAGATTCGACTCGAGGCGCCTCATCGATCTGTCTTAGTAGATCTGCAATTGGTATAAGTCTAAGCTTAGAAAAATAGAGTAGGATTTACCATTTTATATTTGAAATATACGATATGTATAATGTGATTTGGCGTCAGTCGGATTGTTTTATTGGTTCTGTTCGTTTTACCGTGTCACCAAAATACAACTTACTTAAGATTTCCAAGAAGTTTCCATTTTTTTGTTTAAGGGTTCTATATAGCTTAGTTATTATGTAAAGACTGAGTTTGAATCACAGCTTTTTCTTATGTATCTCTAAACTTAAATAGAATAAATTAAGGATATCTATGTGTTCTTTTGTGATTTGTGGCGATCGTACTGAAAGCCCACATTTTGTCTATTTGTTAGCAACAGTTTTGTCCATTTATTCGCAACAGTTTTGTCCATTTGTCTGTCAATTTGTTTGCAACAGTTGTGTCCATTTGTTCGCAACAGTTTTGTCCATTTGTTCGCAACAGTAACCTGAGGGAAGTAAATGAAGACTTTTTGGCAGTATATTTTTTCACATTTTGCAGTTAGATAACGTTATCGTTCGATTATTGACTTAAATTAAGCGACTAAAGGGTTGTCTTTGGTATTCGTCGTAGTTCATGTTGCTCATATAAATACATTGTACTTACATTGTGTAACGAAAGATCAGCAATGGAATTATTTCTATCATTAATTCGGACGGTCAAAATGAAAAAGCAAGGATTAAGTCAGTGCGGTATTGGATGAAACGTATGTGTATATATATATATATATAAATAACTGTCATGTGGTGAGACATTCCAACATTTTTCATTTTTTTATTTTACTGTTTAATTTGTAAATGGGATCAATGCAGCGATTCCAGGATATGAACTAAATGTTGCTCTCAAAATACAAAACAAAACAAACAATAAATTAATAAACTTAAGTTATTTTGAAAAAGTTATATTCGTATCTTGTTTACTCCATGATTTCTTTCTGTTAGAGACAAACTTCTGACTATGTATTGTAAGATATCCTCGAAGAGAAGTCAGAAAAATTCGTAACTAGAATGTTTGCCCTACAAAACTGTTTCAGACCATTCCCTTTATCACATTAATACGCTAAGTCTTAAAGTAAAGTAAGCGTTTATGTATAACTGTAACTACAGCTACAAATGTAGCAAAAAAACAAAAATAATATCAAACAGGGAATGCCACATACCAAAAACGCAGCCTCCCAAAACGACCCCACGCCCCAGAAGTGCACACCACACACACACACACCACCCACACCACCCACCGCAACATACAAACACACATAATCATGTACACACACACATATATACTACCAACACACACTAGCATACAAAGCAAACCATCACATTAATATTGCATTATGGTCAAGAATGAAGCATAAATGAAAGGCATAAATAAAAATAAACCTAATTGTATGACTTGGATAGTCCAAAAAGATATTTACATATTTCCTGTATATTCAATGGGAATCGAACCAACTTTTGTTTGTACACAGCTGCGTTTGTTTTTGTTAAAACTATGGGAATGTTCATTGTTCTAGGAGTATAAATCAGTGATCCCTGTTTTTCTTTAAACTGTAATCGTCACTTGGAACGTTTAATTGTAACTATAAAATGTAATCGGTCTTCATTTAATTTTAATATGAACAAAATTTTGAAAATATCATACAACTGTATTCGAGTTACGTGTAAGCATTGTGATTTCAAAATTAAATTCAGCTACTAACCAGATTCTATACAGCATCTTCAGTCAGAACTTAAGAAAGAACCCAAAGAAGTACCTTTGCTACCTATGCCTGCCTAAACAAACATAATAGCAGAAAACTGGGCAATATATATATCATAATCACGCTATTTATCAAGAAAAATAAGTTCAAGTATAAGTAGGTCAAAAACGTTTTGAAAGGTTTGAAAAAGCAAGTCATAATACTGTTTTGGTCTGAATAGACCGTACGAACGTTTAGTTTGAATAAGTCTTAGGAAAAGTTTGTTTGGATAAGCTTTACGCATTTTACTTTAAGTTCGATACAATGGAATAGCTGTAGCATGAATAAATCAAACATTTCGTCCAAATATAACAAAGTACATATATGTCTGACATGTGATGTGAGATTTTGGTGGCTTATTGGCGTTAACTGGATAAGCTTTGAATGTAATGTATGGACATGAACAAAGAAGCAAATGTTCTTACAAGAGGAGATAACAGTACAAACAATGACTTAGGCTTGATATGCGGTTGAAAACTTGAACACTCGTTATATGGCTTTAGATGAAAAGCAGTCTTTGATATAAAGTGAGGATTTATAAGTGATTATCTTTGTTTTAGACATAAAGTTTTTGTCGGATACCTTCACTTGAAGCACTTTAGAGACACTTGAAAGTTATTTTGTGATGTATGACACAGACCGTCAGGGGATAACGATTTTGTGATAAAATACGTGAATGATTCAGATCGGAAAGATCTTCATGTTGCGTTCAAAAACATTTCGATACCATCTTTGATATGAACGTGATCCATGTGCAATAAAAACATATGTTAAAGGACATGTGCTTCTATCCTCATATGTATGATCATCGCGATCTTTTTTAGGATCAAATTCATACAGGTAAAGTTGTTCAAATTATTTGTATATGGTTCATCTGAAATTCTCCTAAACCAATATATTTCAGTCGATTTGCACTATTTCAACATTATCACAATCTACGTAACGTCGGTAGGTAAGCAATCGTTTTTATATTATTTGTTTTGTTTGTTTTGGGTTTAGATCGTTTTCAAAAGCAACAAAATAACGTTCAAAAAAAAAAAAAAATATCAAAAAAAAAATGCCACGTACCAAACACGCAGCCTCCCAAAACGGCCCCACAGCACCCAGAAGTGCACACACACACACACACACACACACACACACCACACACAACACACACAACACAACACAACACAACACAACACAACCACCACACACACACACACACACACACACACACCACACACACCACCTACCATACAAGCAAACACACGGGACAACGTACATTAAAGGAAGGCCCTTCAAGTCAGTTAAATGATACTAGTAGTAAGTGCTTTGAACATTTTTCGCAAGTGGAAATAAGAGTATGTATGCGTAGCATCCAACTGGTTTGCCTTTCTGTCAGCAACAGATAACATCACGGCCGATGAGGATTTTTCTCGTGCTACAGTTTGTAATAAGTTCAAAGCAGGCCAGACCATTTATATGACACATTATAATTAATTATTCATTTCATATTTAATTATTCATTTCTTAATTTCTTTTTTTGACAAGTAGTACATTTACTTGCGACACAAATCTTTTTTCCATCTCCTCTTTTTTAACCTTATGAAAAATGCTGATATCAAACAAACAGTTTCTCCATCTCGTCTTATTTAACTTAAAACACCTGTATTATACATTCGTGAATGAAACATGTAGAGAGTAAAACACTATACTTATAATGATAAATTGTATTAACCGTAAGCATGAAGCAATGTGATTTAAATCAATTGATTACTTTAACAAACTTCTGGAACTAAAATATCAACTAGTAGTTTCAAGAAATTGGACATAATTTGAATGCGACAGCAAAGATTACCCGTACCATCAATTGGTCTATTTTTATTGTTCTCTATGATTTCGAAGAGAACTCCCTGAAGAAACACACAAATAATAGATACTTAAGATTGGCCCTATTAATCTCTGGGATGTTATTAATAGATCTTGGTCGAAATATATCAATCATAAAGGAAATGAGAACTGGCAAACACGGTGAATCTTGTCATTATTTTGACAAAAATATAAGTATAATGGTTTATAATAAAGAGTGCCCTTATCTTGGAATTTATCTATTCAGTCACGAAAGTTTTCAGGCTAAATATAGATGTATCTGTATCTCCCTGTAAGAAGAATGACTTAGTTTTTAAGACACATTGAATTGCAAATCTAAAACATATCCTCTATTATTATGTACGATATTTGTTGGCTTTATGTAATATAATGTTATAATTTCACCGAATGGGCACCGAAATTGCTCTTTTTCATGAGTGGCAAAGACACGACTGAAAATAACTACTTTTAGCGTTCACGAGCTGAATTAACGTGATATTACATCGATACCAACAGTTTTCTGCTTATTTTATGTTTAAAAATCTTCTAATGTTGGGTTGTTTCAGTAAGACTTCGGAAAGCGCGGAAAACGCCATCAGAAAGCATTACACATATGACTTTATTTTAAAGACGTCACCGCAGTATGGTTTCCGGAATTCATTATGCTAAGTATACTTTTAGTCGTCAATCCGGGTCGAAGAATTTGATACTTTCACCGAGTGAACAGCGTGTTTATCAGGATATTATATTTCAATAAACCACCGAAAGACACTAAATAAGTAACTTACAATCGTTTCGTCATTCAATGAATAATCACGTCATAATACCACAAAAGATAATGTCATCAGAAACGGGTGATGGCTGTGAGAAAAAGCAACTGGTTTTTAAAAAATGTTTTTCCTGAAAAGAGACGACAAACGGGCATATAAGGCATCATGCTATTCTTTCAGTCCTTGACCGAAAGCTAAAATTTATTTTTATATGATTTGAAAAAAGGTTGTCCAAATTATGAGTCTTCCCCTTTCCCCACCCCCCTCCCTCTTCCCCCCACGAGTTCCAGATTATAAAGTCTATAAAGTCAACTACAATTTGCCTTAAGATAAATGTATTTAATGTTTTGGATATATTTATGTAATCTTTCCTTATATTGTCGAAAAAAATGTAGCGTTGGGTAAAATAATTTTTGCCTGTCCTGTCGGTTTTTGAAATATGTAACCTAGGCTGACCGCTTGGGAAATACAGATGGCGACAGTATGTGAATATAAGAAAATACTTTTCTTGTTTAAACATAATTATACATATTAAGCTTCACAAGTAGGCTTGATCGTTGGTCACTATGTTTATGTCAACTTCGTCCGCCATTACTGTACCTTATGTGTGCCGTATCTGATACGTCAAAACATCCTGTATACCTGTCATTACATCTTAATCATTTCGAATATACTCGCAAATATCACCCACGTAGTAAAACTATTTGTGATATAAATATTCTCCACTAATAGCTTTACCACTTATTTCAATAATTATTGAAACGTGTTTTAGTGTGATAGTGAAATATAGATTATTAAAACAAAAAGCTCCGGTGTTCAATTTGGATGTGTTGATTTTACATTGAATTATTAGCCGAACGTTTTAGTTGATAACTTTGACATGCACAGAAGTCGTGGCTGTCCCTGACATTTTCCAAAAGTACAAATGCAACTATCAAATGTATAGACTGAGTGCATGATAAAATATATAGCTGCTGTTTTACAACCTGAACACTGTTTGAACTGGCTCTTAATTGCTATCATTTTGTCGGTCGACGTTTCATCCTCTTGAAATATTATATAACATTCCTGTTTATTTTCAATTTATCAATGACATTTTAATATTTTCAATTTGAACATCCCTGTTGTATTGCAGACATGATTAACACTTCATTATAGACATCAACAAACGACGCGAAACGTTGTCATGGCAATAAAATACATGTATAATAATCGTGAGCTGAATACTAGTAACAGATTCTAGAATCAAAGTTTTATCCTAAATAGCTATTCAACATATTAACTCAGTCAGGGTCGTGATCGACAATACCCGTTACGCACATTACCGACTCAGATATTGCAGTTAATTCAAACAGTCACGAAGTCAGGATTGGATTGTTTGCGAAGCTCATGTGGACGACATTAATTGCTGCGTAGGAAACGGCGCCACAATGAGACACTTAAGTGGGTAACAAATGATATCCCTTGTTGCACAATGTCCAAGATAACAATTTTACAAGGTTGTCTGTCGGAAAAGTTTGTCTGTCGGAGTCGTCTGCATTACGTGTAGCCAAGTGATAAATGTCTTACCTTAAGTTAATCATACCCTACTTTACGTAGTAAATTGGAGACTATATAGGAATCAAACATGTCATGTTTTCCCGTCCGTCCCGTCTGTCCATCGCGTCCTATCTTACACAAAGTCAAGTTTTACTCAGGAACCACGTGTCGGGACTTACATTATAAGGCCAAACTCTCACCGACTGCTAAAATGTATATAATTTTGCAGAATTTACCTAATCCCACATAAAAACAGCAAAATTTATACATGTTGTCCAAAACTTTATGCAATTAATTTGGAGCCCAATGACACCACCCCTAGTTTTGGGGCATTTTTAATGGTCACCGACCGAAATTGTCAGTATTTTCAAATACCAAATATTTCAGTTGTAGTTTATATTCAGATTTTTCTCCCCCCATTAATAAATTAATCAAAATGTTGTTGCGTTTCTTTTCGCCGTTGAGTATATTACAAAGATAAAACTATCCACTCATAGTAGAAGCATAAATACAAAGGAACGCAGAAGTATCACACTTGAAAACTGTACCTATGATGCTGAAAAATAAGATAATGCTGTGCTAATTACGTAACGTCTCGTGAGAAAACAATTGTCCAACTCTTTTAATTCCGCATGGTGAAATATGTCTAGGTTTTTTAATAATGAAAATAAGGAAAGAATTTAGCCGTTTTTCGCAAAAACACCTCGTTGAATTCTACTGCATACTGCCTATACAAATGATGTTATTCCCTGATGAAGAAATTTAACTCACAACTTTAATGGTTGCAAATGCACAGATATGCTGCCAAAGTGCAACACATAGTATGTATTGTCATTCGATTTTGTTCTGCTGAATGTAATAACCATATAATTATTATCTTCTGCTTTATATTTGAAATCAATGTCTGCTGTGTATGTATGGTATTCAATCCTCGTCGAAATTCAGGAAAAAGGGTTAAGATATTACTGGTAGTCTGTCATTTTACAGCTTTTCCTTATTACGACTACAGGTAAGACAAATCAAACATTTCTTTTGACTGTTATAGTGAATTTAAATTCATGTACATTATAACACGGGAATTTTGCTTCAAAAATGCTGCTTGTCATAATTTATGGTACTGACTGGTTTTCGGTATCTTTTGCTTGTCGGAATTTCAACGATATAAAGTGACACACTTATTTCAAATTGGCAAGCTAAATCCGAACTTGCTCCCCGCCAAAGCTATAAGACGATACACATTCAAGGACCGTACAGACAAAAAGCGCTTTTTCCGCGTGTGCGGTACAAAATCTGCCCCTACGACTCATAGTTGGCGTCCTTTTCCTTTTAGTTGTTGCCTATATCAATATTTTTTCTCATTCTATGAGGATCAGGAATTTCAGGACACAGTTCTGTATATCACAGAGCCGAACGGTACTGTAAACGCAATTTTTGTATATATCGGACAAAAGCGGATTTTTTGCATATATCAGAAGAGCAATATTTAACACATTTTTAGATTTGTTCATATAACGCATAAAATCGGATTGCTTTTGTATATATCGGATGCAAACATGCAAACAAAACATTAACTTCTTAGAATTGACTGCTTTATATTTATCGTAGGAATTCTGTGCCTCGAACTAATTTAAACTTCGAAGCAAAGCAAATCATAACATAGTCAATAATAATAATAATACATTTTTTATTTCACGAGGGTAGCACAAATAGACATTTATACAAATTTGTATATACATCACAATTTCACTGTGGCCTTCCATAAATTACAGACAAACGTTCATACATACATGTATACATACATTCACAAAATTGCACACATGCAGGTACAAACACTTTCGACACAAAACCCATACAAATTATAATTGACAGACACTCAGAAAAATAGCATTATAGCAGAATAGAATATATTTACAAATTAATCTCATTATAAACTAAATGTGTTACTTGTAATTAGTTTTGATTATGTAGCAAATATAATTTATAATTGTTTTTGAACAACGTTACAGATTTAGAGTGACGAATATGCACAGGATACCCCTATACCTGGAACATCCTTGCAATTTTATGAATTTTCAAAACCACCCGCCAAACGAAACTTTTCATTTGACCAACGAAACCAAATTGGATGTAAACAATGCTATTTATTGTGTTTGGTCAATAATTTGGAAAACGACATATTACTGTAGATATTTAGAAATACATTGGTGCTACATGTATGTGAACTCCACTGAGTAGTCATTCGATTTACCTTCAAGAAAAGTACATGTATAATAAAAGTAAATAGAGCATTTTAATGATAGATTACATTAAAAGCAGTTTGCAATGTGAAGTGAGAATTTATACTTGGTTATACTTGTTTTATACATCATGTATTAACTGAGATCTTAAACAAAGGACAGTTGAAAGTTATGTCGTCATGTTTGATACACATCCTACGCACACGGAGTATAATATTCGTGTATGTATTCATCGTAGATGTCATAATGTCCAATATTCTTTGCTTTCGTTTATGGTCACGCTGTAACAATAGCTTTTATAAAGCGTAAATTTATAAAATGTTGAAACTTTAGCATAGCATTTTCCTACCTGATAAAGTACACACATGTCACGAAGGGTTAGAACACAGACTGGGAGAGAGATTATGATTTTATGACAAAATACGCGAATGATTCAGATCAGGGTTATCTTTTCATGTTCGTTTAGAAAATTATCCGATACCATCTAATATGAAGATGATGCATGTGCAATAAACACATATACAATACAACTATCTGCTTATAAAATGAGCATCGCGATCTTTTTTAAACACAAACAAATGAGGCTGATTATATAGCTCATCCGATAATATGTGTATACAATGTACATGTATATTTCTAAACCAATATTTCGATCGAATCTGTTAATGGTGTTGCACTTATTCAACATTATCAAAGTCTACGTAGTGTTGATCAGTATACTTTCGTTTGATATTATTTGTTATGTAAGTCTTGCCCTCCGTTTTCAAACTCAACATAACTATATACTTGTCAGTTAAAATGATACTAAGAAAGGTGTTTCGCAATTTCTTTTCCATAGTGGGAATAAGAACATGTATGCATAGCAACCATCTGGTTTGCCCTTCTGCCAGCCACATATAACACCAAAACCGTGGCAGATTTTTTATCGAGCTACATTTTGTAATAATTAATTACAAATCACGCAATAAATAATAATTATTCCATTTATATACCATATTTAAATGAATTATTCATTTGAAATTAATAATTTTTTTTTTTGACAAGTCAGATTGTACCATCCTCATGCATCAGTGGTTTGCCAACCTTTCAGACAAACATGAAATTATGTAATGAAATGCTATGGACGTACGAGAATGAATAGTACTTGAAAAAAACATCTTTTGCCCATCTCCTCTTGTTTAACTCTTTAGAAATGCTAATATTATACAAGCAGTTGCTCCATCTTGTAGTATTTGAGTTAAAAAATATGTCTTCTACATTAGTAAATGAAACAAAAACATAATTTATAATGAAAAAAAAGACTAGCTATAAGTCTGAAGTAATGAGATTAATATCAATTCATAGCCATATAAAAACTTCTGGAACTAAAATATTAATCAGTAGTTTCAGGATATTGGACATAATTTGAAAACGACAGTCAAGATAACCCGTCCCATAAATTGGTCTATTGCATTGTTCTCTATGATTTCGAAGAGAACTCCCAGATGAAACACTCTAATAAAAAGATAAACTAGATGCCAATGATTGCCCCTATTTGTCTCGTGATGTGATCAATAGATCTTGGTCCGAATATTTTAAGCATAGGGAAAAAGAGAACAGGAAAATCTTATTTTGACAAAAATATACGTATAATGGTTTCTAATAAAGAGTCTTATCTTAGCATTTATCTATTCAGTCACGTAAGTTTTCAGGCTAAATATCTTTAATATGACTAAGTTTGTAAGGCAGAAGGCACACATGGAATTGCAGGTCTTTAATCGTATACTCTATTCTTAGGTAATCAGTTGATATGTATAGGATAATTGGTAATTTCGATGTAATAGAACGTTATTATTTCACCGAATGGGCACCAAAAATGCTATTTTCACAAATGGTAAAGACACAAGTAAAGATAACTACATTTGGTGTTCAAGGGTTGAAAAAACGTGTTACTACTTTGATACCAACAAAGTTACTGTTTATTTAATGTTTAAACTCTACATTTGTTGAGTTTGTTCCAAAACTTCCAGTTATTTGACCGAAAATGCTCTATATTCATTTAATCTTACCTTATGTTGTCGGGAAATAGTTACATTTGGCTGTCCTGTCGGCTTATATGCTGAGCCCAAAAAAAGGAAATAAATAGAGTACAAGATTTGTAACGTAAATGTTCGCCTCTGATATATATATTTGCCACATATTTCAATGATGATTGAAAGATGTTTTTTGTGAAAATTATTAAATACAGATTATAAAAACAAAAGGCTCAGGTGTTCACATAGGTTGTAATGATTTTACAATAAATTATTAGTCGAATATTTAAGTTAATGTTTCTGACATACACAGAAGTCATGACCATCCCTGACATATTAGAAAAATACAAATGCATGATAGAATAACATTTTAATATTCTCCATGCGTACATCCCTGTAGTCTTGCAGATGCGATTAACACTGCAATCGACAGAATGTCAGTAAAACTCTACGGCATCCTTGCATTGTCCCTTTCAAGTACAGAAAATGGTTCCGGTCCACTGCACGTTGGGACCGCTGTGTTTAAGGATGTGTATAACGTGTCAGGCATGTCTCAAATATGGTACAGTAATGGCGGATGAAGATTACACAAACGGGCCCGTTCACTGAGTGAGCATAACTCATTGTCCAATCCATTTGTAAATGTTACAACTGCATGTATTGATTGTCTTTATGTTTATGTATATGTAATTTACAATGAAATATGATTCTGCTAAACCGCTGTTACTAAAAATGGGAAAAAAACCTTTATACGGTTCTTTGTCCCCTATTGTCCCCTTTCACAAAAAAGTAAAAAGTTTTTGTCCCGATGTATTCATTGACAACTTTGTTATTTAGAAGATTACATATATATTTACCTAAAAAGCTCAAAAAGAGAAATTTACGTACTTCCCTAGAAGGAACTAACGTGATCAATTCACATTTATCGAGGACGGAATGACGAGGCCCAGAAGGTATGATTAAACTACTAGGTAACAGAATCATTTTTGGTTTTCTCTGTTATACACATTGTACAGTATGTATTTATATTTCATTGCTGGTATTGCTTTGTTTATTTCTGTTTCAAGGCCTTGTCATTGGTAACAATAATTTTCGATCCACATCATCGATCATATCGCTTGAAGTTGTACAACGCAGATCGAATTATTTGTATGGCTTAAACATTTTATAATGTTGACTATGTGATTATTTTTCATTTAAGTACATTTCATAATAAAACAAACTTCCCTTTACCCATAATTTGAACTTATTCGTGTATAAATTGAATTTCGTCCTCTGCACATTTAGACCCGCGCTTTGATAATTAAGAGAACACGTAGGTGAAAAGTTGTTTTTCGGGGAGTTAACCAATAGCCCCAATGCCTTAGGCTAGGTTTGATTAAGTATACCATGATCGTAATATGTGCTGACCGTGGGTATGTTAGTTGCTGTATATACATTGTTTATACTGACTCGCAAAGGAAACGCAACTTAACCGTTGGAACACGCGACTCGGATTGAAAATAAATCTCCCGCAGCAAACACACGACTAACAATATATGTGGATCAGTTTATGGCCATTCACGCTGATTGATATGAAATCAGACATTAGGTTACTACCAAATTGATACTGTCATAATATATGTGCTAACTTTTAACTACGATTAATAAAAAAATGAAAAGGTTGATGAGTTCCTTTTTGTCGCGGAGTATAAGTAACGATAGAATTATTCACCCACAATAGTAGCAAAAAAATACAAAGGAACGCACGCAGAAATATCACACTTTGTAAAACTTGCCAAGTAAAAACTGTATATGATGCTTGCAGATAAGATTATGTTGCGTTTATTATGTAACGTCTCCTGAGAAACCTCGTACAACTTGTTTAATCCCGCATGGTGATATTTTTCAAGGTTTTGTAATGATGAAAATAATGGAATTCAGCCGTTGCTTTCAATAACATCTCGTCGTATGTCATCAACATTCATCTGCATGCCGCATATACCAATGAAGTAATTCCCTTGGGAAGACCTCTTACACATTTAATGATTGCAAATACAAAGCTACAAGGTCACCGAAATTCCGTTTAAGTGCAACAAATGGTATGTATTGTCATTTGTTCTTGCTCTGCAAAATGTAATAAACGTATGTTGTCTGCTTTATATTTGAAGTAAATGTATTTATCGTATGTATGGGATGAAATACCCGTGGAAATTAAGGAAACACGGTTAAAATATTACTTGCAGTCAGACAGTTTATAACCTTTCCTTGTAACGACTACAGTTAAAACACACCTAACATTTCTTATGACTTTTATTGTGAACGTACATTATTGGACATTATCTTATGTTTTTCAAAGCAGCCGTATTAAGTTCGCTTTTCTCAGGAAGTTGATAAGATTTCAAACGCCAATGAAATGACAAGTAGAATGAATAACATTTATTTAATAAAACATTTACTTTGAAAGGCACCTTTTAACTGGATAATACCGAATGAAAAAGATCAACAAATATTCTCGCGTTTTCAGTCTTTCATGAATAGTTTTATAGTTTTACAACGTACTAAAAAGCTAATATCTATCAACAGAATATAGTGTTACCTGTTGTTGGTATGGGTGTAGAGTAATCATATTTTCGCGGCCTTTGAATAACGGTCAATATTCCTTGTAAAATATTTGATAAGAAACACAAAGATTATATTGTTTTCCTCGATGATGCCTTTCTACACAATTAATACCATAAATTTGTTTCCACCTAAGAACAATCATCATGAGTACAGTGGTCAGTATCTCCACATGTCAAGTGGGAGAAAGGGGTTCAATATCCTGACGTCAACGGAGAGACTTTTCTTTTTTGTGTGGCTAAGATTGATGACACTGACCACGAGTTGGAAAAATACCCCAATTAAGTCACAGTATAACAGCAACCAGCTGCGTATGGGACTAAGTAGGTCCCGCATTCTAAAAGAATTGTTGAATTTTATCTTTACCTTACTGTATCTCCTAAACACCTTACTGATTTTAAATCATACTTTCCAGAAAGAATCATTTATGATGTCTGGTTGTGCATTATAATGATTTGGGGTCACTATATGTCAAAAGTCAAGCTCACAGCGACCTGTTGATAGAAAGTATTTGTCTCGCTTCATCTTCAAAACCTATACTGCATAATGAGAACATTACTTTTTTCATATACTAAAAATCGCGCCGACCATCTTTTTTAAATGATAGTTCTTGTTCAAAGTGATGCTTGTAATATTTATTGATAACGACTTGTTTTAGTATCTTTTAATGCCGGAGTATCAAATTGACAAAGCTACATATTATTTCAGGTCTGCGCGCCTGATTCCTGCCGGAGCGCTAAACGATATACATTCAATGATCGTTCATACAATGAACGCCTTTTTTTCGCGTGTGCAGTACAACATTTATGCCCTGCGACTCATATTTGACCTAGTTTCTTATTCAACGAGGGTCAGCAAAATTCAGGACAGTACTGTATTTCTGTATACCAAGTGCTGAACAGTAGTTGTATTTTAGTGTCTATAATAACATTCATTATACATATATCGGATAATAGCGAACAAGATATGAACTGCTTCACATTGTCTTATATTTAAACATGAGAGGTAGTGCTCTATTAGTTGATTTAAACTTCAAACAAATCAGAATTCATACAAATGTCATAGAAGGGCTATCAAATGGTAGCATACCTTTATACGTTGTATTTTTATGAGAACCACCATCTAAATTCATCACTTTATTTTGACCCACTGGACAGTGCTACGTATGGTGTAATTTTATATAATATTGTGTGATGTAGAGTTTTCAAACTATCATAATGTCTGCAACTTTACTTTAATATCATTTATGACCGAAACTGTACAATTTTTATAAGCTTGGTTTAGCGGTGCCGCAACAATTTTTATAAGCTTGGTTTAGCGGTGCCGCAACAATTTTTATAAGCTTGGTTTAGCGGTGTTGCAACAATTTTTATAAGCTTGGTTTAGCGGTGCCGCAACAATTTTTATAAGCTTGGTTTAGCGGCGCCGCAACAATTTTTATATGCTTGGTTTAGCGGTGCTGCAACAATTTTTATAAGTTTGGTTAAGCGGTGCCGCAACAATTTTTATAAGCTTTGGGTCCCGGCGTTTCCAACAGAACGTTCGGTCAAATAAAAGGACAGATGTTTTACTACGACATAAATAAAGCAAAACCTGCAAAAATACAAAATTCGGTACCATTACGGCATTCCAACATTATCATTTCGACATTTGTTTGGTCAATAAATTCGAAAATGACTATTACGGTAGATATTGAGAAATATCTTGGCGCTACGTTTTCTCGGACTACAGTACACTCCCATTGAGTAGTAATTCGAATTACCTTATGGAAAGTAAATGTATGATTAAAGCAACTGGAACATTTATATATTAAAAGTAGAATCATGCCTTTTAGACATTCATAAAAATTTGAGTAAGTCGTCAAGGATCTGTACTTAAATATGAAATGGTCCGTGTACACTGTGGTCCTTGTAAATTGAATTTAATTCTCATTTAATTTCGCACATGGATCGCCAATTACTAAATGTCTACAGTATATAAAACTATGTTGTTTATATATCTTTTATCAAATGTTTACAAATGATCATATAATGAATGAGACTTTTAAAGAAATATAATATATAATAATTCTACTATAATAAATCAAAGGACTGAAAGTGCTGGAGGATCGATTGTCTCTGAACAACACAGTCTGCACACATACATATGTAAATATCAGGACAACATAGACTGTGGATATCAGGACAACCCTTGCACGAGTAAAGTTATAAACTGGAGACACAACTGTCCACAAACTTTGACCTTTCACCATTTGTGTAAACTTTACTTTTGAGACAGGAACCCATGTGTTTACATTATGTCATTCAGTGACTATGTTCAACTACCCTATGAAGTATTAAGCTGTAAATCGTAACTGAGAAATGGATCTTTACAAAACTGAACTGAAAATTTATGGTTTGAACAACTTTAAATTTCATTCAAAAGTTATGGGATATGCCCATAAGGTTGATCGTATTGTGCCAATTAATTCTGATTTAACGTCGCGCCAAACAGCTAAGGTCATATTGCTACTTCCGGCTTTCATGGAGGAGGAAGACCCTGGGTGCCAATTCCCTGTATCAGAATTTGGGGGTCATTTAGAAATTCCGAGGGTCATACCCTTTATCGTAAAAAAATAAAAGGCATGACTATATGTTAAAGAAGTTTTATTCAGTTTACTTCTGTAAAACTGCATGTGATACATCACAAAATGGTGGGTAATCAAAGGGTTGGCAAGACAACATAAAGCGAATTTTTCATAAGTGCATTCAACCATAGACATTAAACTTGGATATTATTTGGCACACTTAAACCCCTTTCAATAGTGACAGTCTGATCGAAATGACTACAAAATGATCATTAAATTCACTCAGAAAGACGTTTTTGTTTCCCCTATTAAGGTTCGTTGACCATCTCTTGTGCGTCTACGATCTATGATGACGGTATCACAAAAATCAACACACACAAAAGCACAATGGTACAAAATGCGGGGCGATCCGAAATCAGACGACAACGACGACGGAATAGGGTCAAAATTAGACATATCCCATACCGGAAGCGTATTTTATCAACAATTTATCTTGCATTTCGAAGCGTTTTGAGAGGTTTTGAAATGTTGTTTTTGTAGTAATTTGATCATACACATTTTAATGGCGTCATAGAAGACGCTCTTTGCTATTTCTGTTGCGTCATTGACAAATTGAGTGCGTCAAAACCACAGAAAACGCGTCTCGCGGAAAGACTGAATTTAGTGTATCCGGTGTAGCGATACGTATTTCACGGGTCTTACATTTCTCATGTCACACCGGTCTGGCGATAAAAACCGCGTGGCAAAATAGTTCTATACAGAACAGATACCTCGTTGATTTAAGTTACAAATTATAATAAAAACAACAATATAATATTATGCTATTCTGAAATGTTTTGGTATTATTTAGATCTGTTACTATATAATTTTTAAAACAGAGGACAGTATAATTCGTAACAACGGAATATATGGAACTACTTGTTTGTATGTAAAGAGTTCGGCCGTAAGGAAGCTATACTCTGTTAACATTGGATCCGATTGAATAAATCAATCGATCCAAAAACAGACTGACGGGCGGCGAAAATAATCATATTCCATTTTGCCTTTTGATATCATTTTTAGTGTTGTAATTATTGGGATTATCAAACATATAAATAACAGTAACTGGAGCATGAAATGCACATATAAGTGCACGCAATAACTCGGTACACTGAGCGTTTTCACGATTGTTAATCAAAACGGATTCTATCTGAAATGTTTGCGTTTCTTCACGCCTTTTCGAAAATGCAACGGTTTCTATCAGAAAGTTTATAGAGAAATATATACCGACCGACGAAGACGAAAATGACAAACAAGACCTGAATGATACCAGCTAATCGAACTCATGCATTCCATGTAACTTTGTAGTGTCTCAGGTATACGATTTAGAAAAACCTGACCTGTAATTCATATAATTTTGCATAAACTAACAAAAATAAGTGACCATCTCCCTTCTGCGATGTTGTAACACACCTTAAACAAATGTTGATTTTATTGCTTTAAAGGATATTCAATAAACAGTACACCATGTCTATATTTGCCATAAACATTTAAAAATAAATATAATGTAAAGCACAAACTGAAAGAAAAGACGGATAAATGAGAGTTGATATGGCTATGAGTAATACATGTACATGAAAAATGTTTTTCGGCATGAAAACATGGCAACGGTTAAAATTTAAAGGATAGCAGTGGCTTCTTTATGAATAGCTACATGTACAGGTTTACACAATAATTTAATTATGTTTATAGATTAAAACTGAGAATGCCCTCTCACCTAAGGTTAACTGCATCATGTGGAAATTCATTAGAAAAGAAAACTCCTTTCAAAAGTATCATTGTCTAAAAAAAATTCAAAAATCTATTGACACTTTACCCATTGCTACCCGTAAATAAAATCTATTCCGTATAAATAAATCCTCTCGTGTAAGGGTTGTAGATTGCAAGCTAGTAAAAGGTATTGCAGTCTGCATTTTTCAACTCATGACTTCTAGTTGTACCAGACACACAGCCATAACTGAAGTATTTTGTCGTCTGTGTTTGTCGCGACAAGAGCAGTCGAAAGCCAGATAATGTGTAATGACTGATACCATCTAAACTTAAGTTTTTCGTCTAGAAGCCGTGCGCAAAGGAGTGCATTAAACTTCAGATAGAAGCCGTTTAGATTATACACCGTGGTAATTAACTATACAAATGTATCTTGCACTTTTTATTACATTTGTTTGCATGAAAAGCGCATATGTCGATATATCACCTGTTAATGAGTGCATTGAAACGTAACTTTTTGTTAACATTATGACAAATATGACTTTAAATGTAATGTCATGGTTTGTAAATCGATTACCCTCAAATGTGAGCCAAGGAATAACCGAGAACAAAAACGATGTTAACATAATGTTCATGCAAAATGTCCAAACCAGTACAGTAACGCTTCGTTGGTTTGTCGGCGTTTTCATCAAAGGATTAAAGCTTTGTATGTAAGGAAAACATTAGCTAGGTTGTTGACAGTGCATTAAAATGTTACAGCTTCTTGTGTGTATTTTCATAGGGATTTTTACCGTGTGTAAATTTATCGGATGGCTATCCCTCCGAAACGGAAAGGTCATTCAAGGACCGAAAGGGTTACCTTTTATAGGATATGTACACAAAGTCAATGCTGAAAATATTCATTTCAAGTTCATGGCATACGCTGAGGAATTCGGAGAAATATTTCAACTGAAAATGCTTTCCGGCAATCTAATAGTTCTGAATACAGAAGAGCTAGTACGCAAGGCTTTTGCAGACGAAAAATACAAACAATATTTTAACGACAGGGCACAACTATTTTTTGGAGAGCATTTCAGATGTCGAAACCAGTCAATGGGAATGACACAATACGGTGCAGGAGTGGCTCACAGACGTGCGAGGAAGGAGTTTAATAAAGCTATACATGCCTATGGCAGTGGCTTGCAAGATCTGGAAAAGAATGTCATGACAAGAGATGACGCTACTAGTCGAACGAATAGAAAGGATGCCCGGAAAAGAGTTCCAGTGCTTGGAGTTGTTTCGGAGATCATTATCAAATATAATTTCCTTAGTGGTGAGTAGACATCATAAATGTGTTTAACAGAGTCGCTATGAAACTTTTTTCAGTTTAAATAATTATATAACTGGCTGAGCTGAGACTTTGAAAAACTGAGGTCAGTCAGGCATTGCCGTATTCAAAATTAAATCTGTAATTGAAAAGTTCTATGAGAAAAATGAGCGATGTATGGTGGCTATTTTCTCCCACCTTTTCTTTACCTTTATGACGTCATTGATTATAAATAGTATGTCTACCTTATTACAGTTGAGTGGTGACGTCATTAATGATGAAGATCCGGACGTAGATATGATGTGGCAACATGTGCATGGTGCCGACTTTTTTTCAAACTCGAAGGTTAATCTTGTCATGAGGAAATTGCCATTTTTACGTTTTCTTCCCGGAACATTTAGAAATGAATATGAAAAATGCAAGATAGCCCATGGAAAAATTCTGCAACGGTATTTCTATGACTTGAAGGTAAATAATACCATACATTCCCGTTTACACTCAATAGGTATAAATTTGTCACTGAAAGGACTTAAAAATCCTTACCAACCGATTTTCCGACTGTGAATGACATTTTGTTTTAGCTGCGCATCTCTTATCATTCAACTTCCAAAGCCGCACCAGCTTTATCATTTTTGACAGTACACTTTGGCAAGCGAAATGCACATTAATTCTTTAAACTATAGGTTTATCTGTTAAACCCATAGTTTAACATCTGTTAAACCCATACGTTCAGGTGCCGTTTGCGCAATAATGTCTTAAACCGTGGTTTAAAGTCTTAAACCGCAGTTAAAGTATGTTAAACCCATAGTTTTAGAGACAACCAGTCAAATAAGCTAAAACCACGGTTTAAAGTGTCACGGTCCTGTTAAAACGACGATTACATAATTATATGTTCACTTTAGACTGTGGGTTAATACTTTAATCTACGGTTTTACGCGCCAAGTGCACATTAAATCTGTTAAACCATGGGTTTAATCGTTAAACATATAGTTCCATCTGCCGTTAAAACTTTGTACATTAATTCTTAAATCATGGTTTAAAGTCTTAAACCGCAGTTTCAATTCTGTTAAACCAATAGTTTAAGAGACAACCAATCAGATTAGATGAAACCGCGGTTTAAAATGTCACGTGCCCTGTTAAACCCCAAGTTTAAGAGACAACAAACAAAAATAGCCGAAACCACAGTTAAATGGTATGCAGGTGTATACAGGAAGGCGAAGAACATTGTACTTATGTTCATATGCCTATTAAATAATTGAATTGAATTGAAATTGAATTGTACCTAATTGTTTGAATTATGCAAACGGTAGTTTGAGAACTTAACAAGGTTCAAGAAAATAGCTGTTAAATTCAAAAACAATAAAATGCAATAGTTTATAATACTTAATTTTTATCTTTATCCATTTGTTATTTCTGTATATACATGTACTTGATGAAATAATACTTGATGAAATAATACAACGTAATCATTTTACACAATGCAGTCATTCAAGAGATTTTTGTAATTGCAAAACATATCACGATATAAAACATTTCGAGTGTTATTTACTTATACAGGTAATTACAGGTACTATGAATCTGGCATTAAATCATGGCCACTGTAAGTGTAACTAACGTACACTATTTTCATGTGATATGCGAAGAATGTATTTTATGTTCGTTCTTGTAAACATTTGAGATTTTCCTAAAATTGAATGTTTGTACTAGAATGAACTTGACTTTTGTCACACTCTGTTCAAAAGTAATGGGCATTATATGTAGAAAATTATAAAATAATGTATTGTACTGGATATAAAAATATACGTGCAGAAACATGACTACTCTCTCTCCCCTAATGACCATATAGTTTTTGTGTCGTCCTTTAGGAGAAAAGGCGATACACAGGGGTCGCTTTGTCCGTCCGTCTGTCCGTCCGTCACAAAAACTTAACGCTGGTTATAACTTTGCCATTTCTTAAGATTTCTTCTTCAAACTTTCAAATGCTATTGCTTATGACAAGAGGGTCGTGATGCTGCCAATTTTGTAGGTCAATGTCATATTTGACAAGAGTTATTTTACCTTATTGTACTTGTCTTTTGTCACGAAAACTTAACGTTGGCTTTAACTTTGCCATTTCTTAAGATTTCTTCATCAAACTTTCAAATTGCATTGCTTATGACAAAAGGGTGGTCGTGATGCCGCTAAATTTTGTAGGTCAAGGTCATATTTGACAGAGTAATGCCCCTTTTTGTACTTAGATTTTGGCTATAACTTTGTCATTTCTTAAGATTTCTTCATCAAACTTTCAAATTACAGTGCTTATGGCAAAAGGGTGGTCGTGATGCCGCCAAATCTTGTAGGTTAAGGTCATATTTGACAGAGTTATGCCCCTTTTTGTACTTAGATTTTGTCACAAAAATATTGGTTATTCTGACAAAGTGGAACAGGGCGATACAAGTGTTCTACTGAACACCAATCTAGTTTATTATGTATATACTAAATCACATTTAAAATGCAAAATTCAAAAGAAATCAAATACCGATCCTAACACGTATTATATTCGCTTAATATATTTGTGCGTCAAGTAGTGCGTCACTTGACACTTTAAACCAAATAATTTTGCATCCAAAGTTAGGATGGGTCTAAATAGGATTTGAAATCGTTTTGCGTGAGCGTGCTGTGTGTTTTATGCAATGCATGTAAACATTTGTTAATAAATACACCGGTTAAGTCACTTTCACTTGATCTTTAGGTTATTCTATATGATAGAAATTATATCTAAAATGTATTATTCTAGTCAAAGGATAAATAAAAAAGCAACAAATAAACGATGACATGACACGATGTGTTGATGTATGCCCTTCCTTCATATTTTTGCTCCCTTACGAAAATGCGTTTGTTAAATTTAAATGTTTTAATATCATTGAAAAAAGAGCTATAGTAATAAAAGCATGCACTTTCGATTTCTGAAAACGGTCCCGTTTTGCTCGTAAGACATATTTCTTGGTAATGTATATCTAAGACCTACAAATAATTTTGCATCCAAAGTCATGATGGAATTTTGAAGGATTTAAAATCTTTTCGTGTGAGCATGCCCTCCGTTTTATGCAATAAATGTAAACATTTGTTTGCAAATATATCGGTTATGTCACTTTTACACGAACCTTAGTTTATTTTATATTGAAATGTTTTATTAAAGTCAAAACGACACTGATACTATGTACTATGAGAAAAAAGGATCAATAGATGATGACACAGTCTTAACACTTTTAACACAGCTTTAAACTATTTTGATATTTAATAGCAATGTCATCGTTTGTTCGATTATCTTTAAATAACGTACTCACCTTATTGCAAAAATGACTCAGCACCGACAGTAGATGCAGTTACATAATATTCTCAACTTTATTTTAGTACGGTAATCTAGAAAAACATCACAATTTCTGAGCAGTCATACTAATATGCGAAAATAAAATTTGCGAAAGGAAAATGTTCAAGGTATACATGTTAATGAACGTTCCGTAGTTTTTTTCGCAAAATTTTATAATTAACGAAAATTGACATTTGCGAAAATGAAGAAATAAAATGATTGGGAATATTACCCGTTTTTCAGTATGCTTCAAAATCAGCGCACAATCATTCACTAGAACACTGCAAAATTTTGAAGGAAACTAACTGAATATGTTGTACTTTAAAATTATAGATTACGTATTTGATTTGATTATGTTAACAAATACATTAAGCTCCTACGCAATTATGATTTTTTTAGATAATGATAATGAATTGTTTTTATTTTGCGATTCTAGACTTCTCTATATTTTTCAATAGCAAACACACACTCCTGGTAATATTCGAGGAATTGTTGACCACTATTTAGAAGTACAAAGAGAAGAGGAAGAAACCGGAAGTGACGTTTTCTTTACAGATGACCGAATAATCGCTCAGATAGTAGAGACTATTGATGCTGGTAAAGTATGGCTTTTAAAATCACAATTCCTTTGCCTCAGTCATTTAGGTTAATGAATAATAGGGAATCTATTCATCTTTCCTCTATATGGTAACTTGTGTTATTTTCCAAAAGTCTTTATACTTTACCACTGAAAAGTTATAACAAGTTGTTGTCTTCCGGTTTATTTATAGATGGACTTATTTTCGGGACGATCGGAGTGCTAACTTATTTTTTACAAGCGTTTGTCTACAAATTAACTGCGTTTCAAAGCGTTCGGTACAAGGTTTTATTGAAATTGAAATTATAACCGTATAGTTTGAAATGTTCTAACAGAGAAATGAAGTGGTCATACTTACATGCTTCATTCAGAAATGCAAAAAATAAATTACTGTTTTTAAAATTTCGCAGCTTTCTGGCCAAGATAAAACACTGAAATTTGTTTTTAAGCATTATGTTTTGACACTGAAATACATGAAATAAATTGTTTTCACATTTAACTACATCACCATGTCTATTGAATTTGAA
The DNA here is from genome assembly GCA_022818135.1 of Saxidomus purpurata. Taxonomy (NCBI): domain Eukaryota; kingdom Metazoa; phylum Mollusca; class Bivalvia; order Venerida; family Veneridae; genus Saxidomus; species Saxidomus purpurata. The sequence continues at coordinate 13,585,822 of JAFMSR010000018.1, forward strand.
CACGTTCTTACGAAACACGGACGAGCACATCGGTAATCATAAGCTTCTCTCATGCAGAAAATGCGTACACCGTTTAGTTTTAATTCATGCGTGTGCGTCTTGAAACATGCGTCTAACAAACTTTATTTACATATGACAAACTTTCTTTTAAAGGTTAAGTATTTTATCAAAATAATCAGTGGACCGAAAAACAAATGAGAACTTATGCATATACATTACGTCACCATGAGTACACAACTATTATATCAATACTGTACTTTTGCTATTGTTGTTAAATGTTTTCCAATTCATGTCCTATAATTTTGCCCTCAGACGGCTATGATATTGGAATAACCTTGTCCGTCCGTAGGTCGGGCTATTTCTCTGCAATTCTGGTCAGAGAAAAAAAGTGTTTAATATTCAGCCTAGTAAAGCATATCGTCGGCATAATTGTCAATGAGATTTTACCCTTCGAGTTTTTAGCTCACCTGATTTCCTTCTTTCGTCCGTCGTTCACAATTTGCTTCAAACAACCACTTGGCCAATTTAATCGAAACTTCACAGGGAGGTTCCTTGCATGAAGCTCTACCAAATCTGTTCGAACAATTCAAGTACATGAATATCTCTGGTTGCCATGGTAATGGAAAGGAAACATCTTTTTCTCAAATGTCGGAAGACCCAGAGCTTAGATATTTGACATGTAGCATTGTCTAGTAGAACTCTACCGCAATCGTTCTAATCCTCATCCCCGGGTCAAAATTGACCCCGCCCTAAGGTCGCTGGATTTTACATAGGCTTATATACGATCTTTTAAATATTGCCATAAACCACAAGGCCCAGAGTTTAGACATTTGGCATGTAGCATTAGATAGTGAATGTTCATATCATGACCTCGGCTAAAAGTTGACTTCGCCCCGGGGCTCACTTGGTTTTACATTGAGACATGTAAGTCTTATAAAATCTTATTGTCCAAGAGCTTAGCCTTTTTGCTCATAGCATTGCCTAGTCGTCTTATATCAAGATTATTCAAATCATACCCATTGGGTCCAAGTTATCCCCGCCCCGGGTTCACTTGGTCTAATGACATAATTTCTTGTTTTTTAAGCTACAACAATGACATAAGAACACTTTGTATAGTTTTGTGTTTAGATTTCAACTGTGACTTCTGCTGGCCTTGACCTTCTTTCCGTTTTTGACCTTGCCCTACTAACCTACTTTTCTTTTTTAAAGCTTCAATAATTGAATTTCAACCATAATTATGTACAGTTTGAATGCAGATTTATTCTTTGTCTTTTGCTGATCTTTACCTTTTTGCTGATCTTTACCTTTGTTCTAGATATAAATTTTCAAGCTAGAGAGAATAGTTTAGTTTTACAACTAATTCCAAAAATACTATGACTTGCATCACTTACGGCCTTTTGACCTGTTTTCTTCTTTTTAAAGGATATACAAGTCAGGTGAATGATATAGGGCCATCACGGCCCTATTGTTATACAATTACATGTAGTGTACATATAGATGTTTGCGCCTGCTATCTACAGCAAATTTTGCGGGAACATTTAATGAAGCATCATACGAGTGTTCAGAACCAAACATACTAAAGTCTTGTACATAGCAATGGCCAGATGCATTCGGATAATTTTTCATTAAGTCATTGCCCTTTGATTATGAGTGATTTTTCCCAAGCTTATTTGTGCATATTGTTACGCAAGTTAAGCTCCGATAATTGTTCATTTGGTTATAACCTTCGAATTGTTTTAATAGATATGGTATAAATAGAGACACTTTCCATATGAAATATACAGAACTTAACTTTTTGCAGATAGAAGTTGGCTTAAAGTATGTTTAATCTGTATTATTGATTTGCATGGAATATTTTAAAGGTATTGCAACAACATGGGCTTACTTGACGAACTCAATACTTGTGTTATGCAACTTTCCCGAATACCAGACGAAAATACAAGCAGAACTTGACCAGGTGGTTGGCAGAGACCGTCTACCGAAATATACCGATAGGGGGAATTGTATATTTCTTAAAGCGTTTGGAATGGAAATGCACAGATATTGCACTGTTGTGCCGCTTCTTCTTCCCCATTATTGTCGTAAACGGATAGAGTTTGAGGGATATCATATTCAATCTAACAGCTTGGTAACAATGTGTTTAAATGTATACCGAATGAAAAAAAGAAACGCAGCGTTACAAAAATGAAATACAAATGTATTCTGTTACTCCCCGCGGATACACATTCCACTATTTACATTGAATTGCCATTTACTTTTATCATTGTACGGCTAACAGAAGTTCGTGGGGACTATTTGGAAATTTGGCCATGAAAGGTAGAACTTTATACTAATTTAGATAACGTATATTATATTCTTCAAATCCCAGCTAAGGTTTAGCCTGCGTTTTTCCTTTCTTCAGTATAAAATTTTCGCGCTAACTAATTTATCCAATACTTGTTCTTGCTTGTAGCTGTGTTCAAAAGGGATTCATAGTACAATCAATTTACTTGCATTCTAAACTGTAAACTCCCTTAAAACACGTACACATGTTCACCAATTTTATTTTATGGCAGGTGTTTGGTAATGTATGGTATCTCCACCACAATGAGAAAATTTGGGGAGATCCATGGACATTCAGGCCAGAGAGGTTTTTGGACGAAAGTGGCAATATACTTGCGAAAGACCATACATTTATGAAGAAGTATGTATCATTTCATTCGTTATATATAATTGTTGCAGTACATTAATTGTGTAACGTTTTATTTTGGAAAATTATATTAAAAAAATAAAGTTTGATCTAAGTCTGGAAAAAGTAACGTATTAAAGATAAACTTACTAAACAAGCTGGCATTCCCGGAAGTGTTTGAAATTCACATTAAATAACGCTGGACCCGTATAAGCAAGCACCTGGGTTAAGCAACAGTCTGACATAATCATGCAAACACTCGTTGTATGCAAAATCGCAAATTAATTGACATAGTTCAAATTGTTAAACCCAGTGCAACCTCTCAGGAACGAACACCCTTGGAAACACAGATAAGCGTTTGTTGTAGAGAGTAGTTGTTCTGGTGAGGTCGGTACCTTATATAATTGACGAAATTGAAAAAAAAAAACATTGTGTCTTTTTATGAACGTTGTCTCGCTATGGAGGTGTCGTTCGATAAGGTTGGACTGTATTTGCTTTAAGCGACTATATCTGTTGCATTTTTTCATATCTGCTGTTTTTTTAGCTTTATGCCGTTTAGTTACGGTACACGTCAATGTCCGGGATCCATATTTGCAAAAACACGGTACTTTCTGTACTTTGCAACTTTGCTACAACGCTGGAATTTCGAGTTTCCCGACGGCGAACAGAAAGGGTGTGACATTAGGAATCCTGAGCATTTTGACATGAGATTAATCCTGAAAGCTAAACCATTCGTTTGTCGTGCAAAACAACGTGTGTAATTGTTGTGTCATCTCATTTTAAACTTTATGAGTACTTAATACCTCAGGTTTGAGCGGCAGTAAGTAATACCAACACTCTTCTCAAGCTTTAAAGGAATGAATGTGTCAGAGTGCAAACATCAGTATATTAATTTTGTGCTTAAATGTCAGGTTGTTATTACTATGGACATATTTAGTCGACTTGTATTTAGTTAAAAGGATATGTAACACGAAGCAGATAAGAACAGTGTTTTAATGGAATTGTTTACGAGAATTCGCTCGCATGTTAAACGTTCACGCCTGTACTATGGTTTTGCCAATATGAGTTTCGTAATAAGTAAATATGCATGTATCTTCCTTTCCATAGAATAAATATGACACTTGCTATCATACATATACATAAAAATCAAATCGAAACTGAAATATGTTGTTATCATTTTTCTAAACAATGTTGAATATTTTACGAAGTTTTTAACAACAGTTTAAGTCGGATAAAGACGTAATATGTTCTTAATCAGCCTAAATGTACGAAATCTTTTATAAAGATCAGAAATTCTAAAAATTTGTAGTCAATATATGTGTTTCTTCAGAAAGTGAAAGAATTTGGTTTATGCATTTTTCTTATTGTCACACAAAATAACCTGTCCTCAGAAAAAAAGATGGGAAAGGAAACGTTATATGTGATTCGAACAGGGAACGCCTAAGTTCTCGTGTTAAGCGGAATGTTCATTTGGCCCGTGGCCCTCAAAGTTTCAGCTGATCTCCCGCTGAAAGATTACCCAGGGATGCCAAGTCGGAAAACTTTCTTAACAGGAAGCAGAATGTCCGAAACAGAAAAATAAAGACCAAACACTGTGCTGGTCCATGTGTCCTCGCTGCATTGGTGCCAGGGATGTAAATGGGGTTCTGTGGGTTATTTAATTATTTGTTACTTGATATGGTAACCTCAGGGTGATTTACCACTTTGATGTCTAACCTAAGCATCTGGTTGCTATAACTACGGCTATAACAGACATTTCTACTAGAAAAATGATTCCAAACACATAGATCCAGATTATCATATGATAATAATTTAAAGCGTTGTGTACAGTCAATTTCTCCTGTATCATATACATGGGCACAGTCATGGAAAAACCTGTCTTAATGACAAAATGTTCGATTTTGAGTTTTTTATATTTTCATCAAGTTCAATCATTTAGAAACAAAAAATCGAAAACATTATCGCAAAATATTAACAATTGACGGAAATATGACGTTTTGAATGACATAGGTATTGATGTAAAACTAACGTTATTTTGACGTCGTGGTAATTTTGACTTCGTAACGGTCGTTTGAATCCATGTTTTTAAAAATTAACCATATCGACTATTTTTAAATTCAAAAGCCAAGCAATGTTGAACATGGATATAGAGAAAGATATTCAACAGGAATTGCGTCCATGATGGGTGAGCCTGGTTGCCTAGCAACGGGAACATTCCATAACTATCTTATCTATTGCTAATACACCCTGACACGAAAACCTGTATCAATGAAAACATGCTTTAATTTTATTTTTTATTAGATTTTTTTATGAAGATGCATCCTTTTCAAAGATACAAATGACACATCATCCAAAATTGACTATTATTAAAAGAGCTATGACGTTTTGTTTGACATAGGTACTTAATGAAAAACGAGCGTCATATGGACGTCGTAGTAATTTTGACGTTGCATCCGTTGTCAGAATCAATGCTTTTGCGAATTAACTATACTGGGTATTTTTAATACAAAATCACAGTAATGCTGAACATGGATATAGAAGAAAATATTCTACAGGATTTGCGTCTATGTAGGTTAAGCTTGGTTGCCTAGCAACGGAAACATTCCATAACTATCTGGTGTATTGCTTATAGACACTGAAATTATCACCTGTATTAATGAAAACATGTTTTTATCTTGCTTTTTTGTAAAGATACATCCTTTTAAATGACAAAAATGAAAATCATCGGAAAATAGTAAATACCAACTAACAGAGCTATGACGTTTTTATCACATAGGCACTAATGAGAAACAAATGTTAATTTGACATCGTAGTAATGTTTACGTCGCAACCGTAATTAGAATCAATGCTTATGTAAATCAAGCATATTTATTATTTACGGAAACAAAAACACAGCAATGGTGAACATGAATATAGTAGAATATATTCAACAAGATTCGCGTCCCTGATGGGTGAACTCGGTTGCCTAGCAACAACAGCATCCGATAACTATCTTGCGTATTGCTTAAAGCTACCGGCACTTAACCATGTATCAATGAAACCTGTTTTAATCTTGTTTTTATTATAGTTTTATGAAGATACGTCATTTATGGAAACAAACAAGAAAAACAATCGGAAAATAATTATGATGAAAAGAGCTATGACGCTTTATATGACATAGATACTTAATAAGAAACTAAAAAAAATTGACATCGTAGTAATTTTACGTCGCAACATTCACTGGAATCAATGTTTTTGAAAACGAAGCATCCTAACTTAAGGTTAAAGGTAACTGTTCTCGAATATTAAAATAGGGTAATATAAAATTGACTAAAGAGAAAATAGTAATGACATGTAAGTCAATGGTGAGTGAACTGTGTTGCCTAGCAACTGAAACACAGCGATGCTCCATCATTATCATGTGTGCTGCATTGGTATAGACATTATCAACGGAGGAGATTTTGAAAAAGGAATGTACTGAAACTTTCATCTAGCATCTATTTAACACATAGTTGTTGATAGAACACAAAGAAACCCGTATGAAGATTGATGTATATTTTCAGATGTATGTCATTCGACTTCGAAAATGCACTACATGCACCATGAAATGTATACGTCCGTACATGTACTGCCTTCATTCCCAACACAATGACGTCAATAAATCCTGTCTACATGTACGTCCTAATGTATTATATTTAACACGTTCCAAGCCATATTATTGCCTCTCTGGTGCAAGAAAGAGTTCATTTTGACATGCAGGACGGACGTCAGGCCTCAAAGATATGTATATAATATTTCTGCCGCTAATTCAACCCTTGAGGTGGTACAGGTGCCTGTCGTTCGATATTAGGAAAACGGAAGGTTGGGTCTATCAGGATTCACACATCCTCCTCGTCTTCATGACAACTTTCCTTCACAGTGACAACACCAGGCTCATCTGCTGACAACTGGAAATACTGATACATGTATTTCCTTGAAATAGAAAAACAAAATGAGTGAATAATAAACATTGAATAATTTTAAATGTTTAACGTCTACATATCTTACATAACTTTTAAGATTGAAAAATAACTAAAGTACAATTATATCTTTTTACATACGGTCAGTTGTTATAATTGGTAACATCTACATGTATTACATTATACGTATAATTTTGCACAATTTCAAGTTTCATAATGGTGTTGTCCTTAAATAAGAAGGTTTCCACAAATTCAAAAAAAATACAGACTGCTATTGCAGGGTACCAGTGTGTAGTTAGAACATCGCATGCTTGACTGATAACGGTTCTGATAGAGCTATTAAATGACATCAAAATACAACAGTACTGCCATGCAATAAAAAGCAATTGCCATGGTGATGCATGATGACACCAACTCTTTTATGACAATCTTTATGTCTTGATTTGTAAAGATATAAATGCACTCAATAGATCGCAAATTGGGTAACAGACTAACCGTACCTTATTCCAATAAGCGACGTGAACTGCTATTAAAGAAAAGCATTCCAATTTCACATTTGACATTTCGGATATCCAACTGCCTTTATTTGTTGTTGATGAGCAGTTTACCAACACTTACATCTACTCAATGGTCCCACAGTCAGATCTGTGGTACAACATTTTTAAAAGTCCAAATCTTGCATCAATCAAACATAGAGCGTGTCCTGAAAAAAATTAATGCATTGAAATAAATATCTCGGATAATGAAGGTTTTTCGTATGAATCAAAATAGCTTTATTTGTTGAAAATCAGCTTGTAAATACAGTGTAACCTCCACTAACGGTCACCTCCCACCACCACCCACTTCCTTACAACAGTCAATTTGAATTCCCCCGTTGGTTTTTCTATATGTTTACCTCCCAAAAACAGCCACCTCCAAACTCCGGCCAACGGCCACTATTTTTCATCCCGAATTGACAGAAAACCTCTCAAACGGTCAAGGAACACACTAATCGGCTGTCAAAATTTTGACCGGAAAAGCTTTCCATAAAACAATTTTCGGAAAAATCGAGTTATATTTTGGAATGAAATTGGGTCGTGGTCGGACGCGAGAATCGCCCACAAAATTTCTGTATACGTACACAACAGTTGCCCATTTCTTGTTTCCTGAGATGCACTAGGACATCCATAAATTGGTCTATTGTTGAGTATTTACTGTTCAATGTCCCAAGTAGGCCAGAAATGGTTCACCGTCGTATACGACAGTCCCCCAATATTGGATTCTGTTATTTATGTACACCAATATCCCCAAATTGGTTCATTGTCGCAAAAGATGTTACCAGCGCCCATTTCTGGTTTCCTGAGATGTACTACGACATCCATATTTTTTGGTCTATTGTCATATAACGAAGAAAAATTACTGCATGGTGAATTAAAAGGTTTGAGTAATTGTCCCCAAAGCAAAATTATCATGACAGTATTAAAACCTATGCAAATTTAAACATTAATATATATTTTGAGCATGCTCGTTCTGTCTGTAACGATGCACAAAGTCTTGCTGCGTGACTGCTTCGTGACAAAGCTGTTGTGTGTATCTGTTACAGTTGATAGTTTAAAGGTTCATTTTCCTGTGTCATGAGACAGAAACAAGAATATCAAAATACATAAGCCTCTATATTCCCTACTTACGATACAACAGATGTTGGATGTATCTTTTCAAACTGAATGATAGATGATACCAAAACAGGCGTTTATAAACTTATACAATGCTTTATACATTTTACGCACGCAATTCGGCTTGGTAGAGGATACGCGATAGCATTGAAATACTGCAAATCATGATGCTCGTATTGCATGTTTTAACAAGAGCTGTCCCTCCCAAGTGACGAATGCCCCCGAAAGAGGTGCCTCACAGTCTGTGTCCTCTCCATGTGCTCAATAAATGTGCTATGTAATTTTAAAATCCTTCCATGCATGACAGAGTAATCATGCTACAGTATTCCATTACTTTAAACACTAAGTGTGACCTTGACCTTTGAGGTAGGGACTTGGGTCTTGCACGCGACACATCCGCTTGATGTGCTAGACATTTGTGCACAGTTATTTTAAAATCCTTCAAAGCATAATAAAGTTATAGTCCGGACACAAATGTATGCTATATACAGGATTCCATTACCTATAAACTCTAAGTGTGACCTTGACCTTTGTGGTGGGATGTGGGTCATCACGCAACACATCGTCTTGATGTGCAGACTTTGTGCCAAATTATTTTAAAATCCTTCAAGGCATGACAAAGTTACAGTCCGACACGAATGTGTGCATATATGCTTATATAGAGGAATCCATTACCTTCAAACTCTAAGTATGACCTTGACCTTTGAGCTAGGGACGTGGGTCTTGCACGCGACACGTCGTCTTGATGTGCTAGACATTTGTGCCAAGTTATTTTAAAATCCTTCAATGCATGACAAAGTTACGTCCGGACACGAATGTGTGCATATATGCTTTATGGAGGAATCCATTACCTTCAAACTCTAAGTATGACCTTGACCTTTGAGCTAGGGATGTGGGTCTTGCACGCGACACGTCGTCTTGATGTGCTAGACAGTGTGCCTAGTTATTTTAAAATCCTTCAATGCATGACAAAGTTACAGTCCGGACACGAATGTGTGCTATATAGAGGATTCCATAACCTTCAACTCCAAGTGTGACCTTCACCTTTGAGGTAGGGATGTGGGTCTTGCACGCGACACGTCGTCTTGATGTGCTGACAGTGTGCCAAGTTATTTTAAAATCCTTCAATGCAGACAAAGTTACAGTCCGGACACGAATTTGTAAGTGGGGACGCACGGACGGACGGACAGACGGACAGACGGACGGACGGACAGACGGACAGACGGACAGACGGTCAGACGGACAAACGGTGCGATTTTAATATGCCACCCTTCGGGGGCATAAAAATATATTGTAAAACATAATTTAAATTATTTACAGTCAGAGTAACTTGGTGAAGATAATAAGCGGATACAGAGAAAATTAGAAGTATTTACATATCTTAAATAGACAAATTTATAAGAAGTTAGAGTTCCAATAAGCCTCAATGACCCTTAAATATAATGAAATGAAATGTTATTTTCACAACTTTCTGTAACGACTCAAACAATTTTCAGAAAATGACAGATATTCCTGTTAAGAAACAGACTGTAAACCGTATTTAAAGATTTAAGGCTGAATAAAAATACATAAATGTTTCTTGGAGGATATCTGAAACGTTAACAGTATCTTTTATATTAGATTTTGAATTAGATTCCAGTGTAACGATTCCGAGCGCCTGTTTCCTTGTAGGGTCTAAATATTCGTGTGGTAGCGTCTATAAATCTCAACAATAGTCTGATCGCCTAGACTTATGTTTTATAGATATACGAATTTTCCTTAGGCTGCTTTGCCTTGTGATTGAATACCAATGATTGCTAAACGATTTTATGTTGAAAGAATTATCGTGAATTAAACAATAATAAATGATATAAAACCCTACTGCTTTGCTTAATGTTCCTTAAGCCTACAGACCCGTTTAATACATTGTTCCTCCAGAAAACCCTATGGTCTTATATGTTTTACTCTATAACCCTGTAGGGTACAACAACCCTTACATAGTTTCATCTCACAACTTATAGAGCGACCCGTACACCTTAACAACCAAAGGCTGTACCCCAGTTTAAAGCGCTATGCTTTAAACAGAACTAAAGGCTTATATGTCTCAGACAATGCTTCCAGTTCTCGGGTTGAGCCCTTTGAGTGTTTCTGGCACAAAGTCACTATAATTATTAAGTATGCAGTTTTCGACCTTTCACTTCGACATCTATCCTGTATTTATACCTGCAGAATCGAGCACATGACTTACTTTAACCAATGAAAAGCATCCTTACATCATACCGAACTGCTACATATAATATGCATTACGATTGGCCAACAGTACCTTCTTGCTGTTTTATTGAGCCTCTGAAATGACGGAGATTAGTTCTTACAATGCTATAAGCGTTCAATGAATAAGATGAACTAGAAACCGATATTATTAGACTAATACCTTGTAACAGTGTCTATAATTGATCGTAATTAATACTGAGCAATAGAAATAATCAATAAAGATCGTTTGATACCTACTAGAAACAGACTGGTGTCTGGTATTGACAAATTCTTCAAAGTATGTCTGTTTACAACGGATGTAATAACAACAAAGGGAAGTAACTCTTCAAACTACATAGGTAAGTATCCGTCTCTTTTGGACAAAAGGGAAATCATTGGGTTCCTTATTTGGTGCATATTTAATTAATGTATATATTGTACTTGTTTCGTAATAACGTAAATAAAAAAATACTTTTTTTAATTCATTTTATTTAACGATTTGCTTCTAATTACGACAACGTCCGGTGTCAGTGAACTATTCTAGATAATATCTGATGCGTTTACTCGAAGATGCGGTCGGTCAAAATTATATTACAGTCCCTTAAATTGGCACTTCGAGTGACCGCAAATTGACTGTACAATAATACATTCGACATAACTGTAATCAACAATCGCCTTATTCTGGTTCAACAGGTGCCCGCATAATGTTTGTGAAAGTATTCAACTGAACAACGATTCTGGGCAGCTGTCGTATCCACTCATGACCCAAAGTTTGTCAAAGTATTCAACTTAACACAAGTTCTCGGCAGCTGTCGTATCCGCTCATTACCAAAGATAGGCTATTCTCGCGTCCGCTCAAAACCCAAAGTTAGGCTATTCTCGTGTCCGCCCACGACCCGAATGTATGAAATTTCGGTAAGGAAGCGCGTGATCCGATCTGTTACTGTTTTCACAAGCGACTATTTAAGAAAATGGCCCAAAATGAAGGAGATAGAATGCAAAACGATAATTTCTTAAAATCAAACAAAATCATTTTTATGAGTTTTTAAGCTATAATTTTCGAAAGAAATTATCACATTGTAGTCAATGTCGTGAACATTTGTTTTACAAAAAAATTAGCTGAAAATATCAGAGAAAATGAAAATCTTACATGCCCGAAATAAATGGTTATTTGGTTAACCTGTGTTACTTTGTATCTATTGACTTGAACTTTTGATTTATCTACCAACAAAATTTGAATTTGATTGAATTCGGCGAATTATTTCTGTGAAAAACCCTCTCATTTACTATTGTCTGTGTCCTAGGACCCAGTTTAGGCCTATGTTATGCGCCAACATTCAATATAATTTTATTAACTACATTGTACTTCTAAATCATATTTTATGAGCTATAAAATGGTATTTATTTTGTTCGGGTCATTAGACTTTGAAGTCCACTAAAAACACAATCATAAGGAATAGTTTGCGCAACACAAAAAAGAATACAAACGACCCTACCAGGTCTCGAACCAACAACCCCCTTGAAGAAAAGGTTTACGGCCTACATCGTAGCTGATTGTGCCACGGAGGCCGAGCCACCAGTACAATTAATTACCAATTATCTACGAGACATAAATTAACAGGGTAACCCGCAATTCGAACATATTTTTTCATTTGTTTACAAGTTAAAAAATGTTTCAATGTTTACCAAGTGAATAGAAACAATCATACACTACAGAACTTCTTGTTCGATCTTTGACGATTGAAGGTCATGTCACATTGACAATGTGTGCTGTATATAGTGGCGGGTGGGGTAAATTTAGCCTTAATTACTTTCAATGCAGAGTTTGCGTAAATAAGTTATGATATCATTAATGTTCTTGAATCAGCTAAAAGTGAATTAGCAATCGTCTCCTTTTGAGAGATGTGGCGATGAAATGACATACAGGTTAAAACTCGTAAACATCCATGACCCGAGTATACCACACCGATGCATTTTACATAGATCTCTACTTTATACACGGCAAGAGTATTATTTAATAGAAAAACAGTTAAACACTTACTTCTACTTCCCAGTCCATCGTTTGATGTACACAACATTCAAATTATGACCGTTATCACTGCAAAATGTAAACACGTGTAAATTTCCGTTTCCTGGTTTTTTCCAAAAATCGTGACGTCATTTCATAGCGGGTTTCCCGATAACGTCAACGATGTCATTAAGACAGGTTATTCCATGACGGTGTCCACATATTGTTTATATTGTGACTTGCGTCTTTTGTCCAGTTTTTGTCATGAAAATATTCTGCATATTGCAAGGTAGTGTGACGCTAAGTGTTAAAATGCATATTTGCAAATTCAAATTGTATTCTTGTTTAAGTTGAATGTATAGCTGCACAATTCTTATAAATTTGTAATTATCTACATTTGTGAAATCCAAATGTTACCGTCATGACAGCAACTAGTTATAATGGTGAGGGAATTAATGTAATCTGGTGAAATGTTACCTCATCTGTTTTCAGTATGCATTTTAAACCAAGTCTTAACAACTGTCTTACCGTTTGTCTGTCGCGACGATGTAAAGTAATAAAAAGATATTCCGTGTAAACATGGTGTTGATAGTATTTTGCCTATCATTTTTATGACGTAATATTACGCATTTTTCACGGACATTATCTTTGTGACACTTTTATTACGCAGTTGTTACGGACATGATTTTTGTGTCACAAATATTTCGCAATTTTCACAGACCTAATCTTTGTAACACTAATATCATGCAATCTTTACGGGCATTATTTGGTTTACAAGCTTATATTTAGCTTATGCTTTTGTTAGATTTGTGTCTCAGTTATTTGTACATTTATACAGTCTTGATTAAAAATGCACCTCAAAAAATTGTATCAATTAAAACGTTGAATATTCTTGTTGTTCTTTTGTTTTTTAGTTTGTAGTTTTAGAGTGAAATAGTTACCAGAGCTATAAATAGAAAATTTAAACGACATATTACCCTTAACCAGTTGGCCGATTTCAACCAAATGTTTTAGGATTGTAACGTGGATAGTACTCTGCTAAAAGTGCTCAAATAGTTTCGCTCTGCTACACGAAATGGCCACCTGAGCTCAAAATAGATAATAATTTAAACGACATCTCCTTCTTAAAATTTGATATATTTAAACGACACTCCAAAGAATAGTTCTTTTGATAGGCCAACACTTTGCTCAAACGGGTCTGCGCCAATGCACAAAATAACTACCAAAGCTGAAACGAGAAAATCCTCCAAACAGCATTTTCTCCTTAACTGGTAGGTATATTTCAACCAAACTTCACACGACTCACACTTGGATGGTCTTCTAACAAAACCGCTCACAGAGCTCTGCTCCAATGCACAATTATTATCATTATTATTGGTAATTGCGCAGAACTGATCATTTTTTGCAGATGGTAAATGTCATTTTGTTTTAAAAAAAAGTTGTCTGGAATAGAAAAAGAAATAAATCCTTCAAGTTTCAATTTTTACAAAATCATTAATAAAAAAATTGTGCAAAACGAAGACTTTATGTAATTTGTAGCGTATGTATGGGAAACAATCCCACATACTTGACGTTTCATATTCTAAACGTTAACCATTATTTAAGAAACTGAAAGAGAGAGCTTTAAGATATAAATATAACCATCAGTGTTACATTCAGTTACAGTAAAAAAAAAAATTGAACTCAGTATCAGTTATTTTTCATTTTGTAACTATGGCAAAAAGATTCCCCATATATTGGAATATTTTGCACAGTCTATTAGAGGGCAATCAAAGAAAAGTGTATATCAACTTCAGAAGAGATATCAAAAGAAATTAATCATTTTCTGTATTTCTACCGAAGGAAGTCTTGTATTTCTTGAACAACATCAATTTTCTACTGAAATCATGATATTTTCTTATCCCAAATTGAAAAAACAATGTTACAAATACGTTTGAAATAAAAATAATAGGGCATGTGCGCACTGACGTCTTTTGTTCGTTCCGAAAGCTGCCTGTCGCCTACATCATATTTAACATTGTGATTCTTTCGAAACAGCCTAGTATCACGCAATTATTCAAGTAAGGGCATAATTTTATGATGATGCTGTTTTACTAAAACTTTCAAATATCTCATGTTTAAGACGCTATAAAACAACTGTTACGCCATTGGTTGACACAACTAAGAAACTCCTTTCATGAAAGAAAAACTGCTATAAAATCTTAACAAAGACCTGGATGACAGAACCGTTTGGTTGATTATGAATGGGTTGAAAATAACGATTTTTATGACAACAATATTTAAGACAAAACAAGATAATGCTGAATCAGAAAGTTAATCCTTAAAAGACGACATAAAAGCCAAACCTAGCGTGCAAAACTCCAAGTGCAAAAACTAGGAGTTTATAAACGGCCAAAGAAACTCATCATTTTACCAATTTTTTAAACATTTCTGAAAGTATTTCATGAATCTGCAATAACACTAGTACGATATGTTATTTTGCGTATAAGAACCTTTTCGGCGGAGGAGTTCATAAACAAGAAACAATATGTATTTACTAAAACAAGATGACTTAAGCGATATTGACAGATGATGACATGTTCCATTGGTCCAAACAGATCTGTCACAGCGAATAATGATTTGCTCATAATGCCTTAAATAGAAAGAACAGTATCAGTGTTATCGCAAAGTTCTTTGCAATATTGAAAACAAGCTGGTACGGCACTGAAGAAAAACGCACGTTTACTTCGGGAGTTTTTATTTGGTTTGTATGATATTTCAACACGTGATTTCAAGGACAAAAATTTTCAGGCTAAGCCTATTTGTGTCTTTTCCAAATTCTATGGATACGAATGTTAGACAAAAGGTCAATTGTTCGCTGCTCCAAGATAATTCCTGAAAACTAAACTGTGCTAAACAATCAGTAATAAGTTATAACAAATTGCTGATAATTCTTTCAAAGTTTCTACATCGTTATGAATATGCATAAGTCTTCTATATTGCAAAATATAGATAAAAGTATAATTTGCAATGTTGTTTTGAAAATAAAAGACAGTTGCTTTGACGTGGCGGTAAGTGAGGATAATGTCAATATCACAATGAAAAGTACACCAGAAATGTCTTTAATGTAATTGCTTATGGTAAAAGTAAATCAGAACTTAAAAAGTTCTGTTTATAGATATTTTTGGCCATAGCAAAGATGATAATCTTATAGCTTTATTATAGCCTTTTCTAGTGGCAAAATTGACATAGGTCGGATATATGATAAAGTTATGTTTGCAGATAGTATGTGTTTTTATGCTTTGGTATTCTTCCAAAGAAGTTACGAATATTTTACAAGGAAATAAATAAATCAAGACTTAGCCAAATAAAGATAAAATGGCCAAGGTCCTAAATCAGCACTTTCGTAAAAAGCAGTGATAAAAGATAACGCTATAATTAATGTTATACTGCGCGGTTTGTTTTTTTCATGCATTGTCATATAGAATAAATGCTTTCGGTTTCCACAGACACAATTTCAGTTTAAACAGATGTATACGATGCCTCAGCAACAATAAAATTCAACCAAAAGGTTTAGAATGTTAAAACAATTTGTATGTTTTAAGCTTTTCTTTCCCAAGCGAAATTATTTATATGCTAACTCCAGTATTATAAATGATTTAAAAGTAAAAAATTCTCATTTCGACAGCTGACTGTCGCCTGTTTCATATACAACGTTTTTGTCTTGCATCACGCACATTTTCCATTAAGGGCATATTATGGCCTTATTTAAGTCTAAGATACATTTATTACATATTCAAAACACTATAAAACATCGGTTATGACATTGGTTGACGAAATTAGAAAGAGAAAAAGCTATTTGGTCATAAAACATACTGCTATGAAATTCTGAGTTCATCAGTCGTGTGTGCAGTATAATTTTATCTGTAAACGTCTGTATATTAAGAATGTTTTGCAAAAACTTTTTTATACCAAAAACGAAGTTGCAGGAGATATAAATGCCCAACAAATGATATAAAACAAACCGTTTGAGGAATATTATTAAATTTATATGACAGTAGCCTGCGTCAGTTGCTAAAAGAAGTCGACTATTACTAACCGATGGCATAAAACTACTTAATTAATCGATATACAATTATAACTTATCTCATAGACTATGTGAAAAGGTTTATGAAATACTAGTTAAATAAATCTGCAAGTAACTAGTAACACGTTCTATGTGGACGTTTCCCGTTTTATCCGGTTACAGAAGAAGACATGTACCATGATAATTTTGTGGGATGGCATGCAAAAGGCTGATACATCTACACAGTGTGCAGCCATTTGCTTATGAACATATTTAGTAATATGATGGGCTTGACGTGAAACGTTGGTTTGAGTTCACTTCCCAGTTAAATTCGAAAGACGATATCAAAATCATGTTTCAAACGTTTTATGTCAGACATATTCCATGTCTCATACAAATGAATCTCACAAAGCGCACAAATAGAAATAGCCACACGGTCTAGTTTGAATATTTATCTACATTAAATTTGCGAACAACATGTTGCAAAAAGTGTCTCCATTGCATTGCATGCAAGAAACTTCCAGCTATGTTGAGTCGTATCTCATTTGTTTCCATTAGGCTTTATATTGGAAGTTGTAGTATTGACACGTGTCCCTCCCACACGAGTGACGTTCAACGATTTGTGCAAAAGTCACTGACTTGTATCGCTTTATTTTACACTACATGATCAAACTATCAACTTTATTGTTAAAGTATCATGTTCAACGAAGATATACAACTTGGTCCAGCTGTCCACTCTTTTAATGTTTATTATTTAGTTTGCATTTGACGTTGATTGCTGTTATACTTTACATGATTAATCGGTCTTTGATGTCAGGTTTTTTACCGATATAGCGATGGATGTTATTTTTAGATAACTTATTTCTTCCAAAATTATCTTTAAACTCTACGGGTCAATCAAAATTGTTTATATTTATGCATCAGGAAAATGTTCCTGGTTTCACGATTGTCACCTCTGTCGCTACACAGTCAATGGTACGTTTCCATCGATGCGTCAAATATATCTTCCTGAAAGATCAAGACAAATAGATAAAAATAGATATTTCATTTGACGTGTAATATTTCAGCATGATCTTTTAGAAGCAATTGTCTTAAGCTTTCCTTTCGTGTCCAGTTATGGTGAAGTTTTAAAAACCATAACCTGCCCGAAGTGCAGGAAACAAGAAATGATGTTTGATAAAAATTAAAAGATAGATAAATGTCACGATATATGAGATCGAATAATACACTTAATCATGTACCTTAAAAGAAACAATAATATTACATATAACACGCAACTTTTACCTTAAGTGCTTAACGATTAAACGGTGCTAACTATTTTTTAATTCCATCATGCCGGTAGACATATTTTATAATTGCAACATTTGAAATTACAATTTATGATTTGCATTTAATTTATATGCTTTGAATTTATGACTTATGAATCGCATTACAGTATTGTTCTTATCAGAGAAGACAGTTGCTTGGACGAGGTGTACTTTTCATAGAAACGTGTTTTCCGATCCCGCAATTTGAAATACTCAAGGAACGTTTCATGGTAGGTGTTTATGGTAGGCGTAATATCTGAATTTAGATTATCTATTAGGGAAACGAAAATGGCCATCGCACGAATGATAATCGAATAACCATATTGGCGCTTCTTTGGTGACTAAATGGGCTTTAATCGGATACATAATTTGACTTGGTTTCGGTTATTATTTCATACTGTCAACTAAACAACTACAAAATAATGGTTACTGTCCCGCCTACGTAGGTAGGATATAGATGAAATGCCAAAGCTAATTCCTAAACCCTGCACTTTTAAAGATACAAACTACACTGGATGACGTCATAGCTGATTTATCTTATTGGTTTTCTTTGTGGGAATCTTATGAAATGATTGCTTTCGACTTCTGCAAACACATTGTAGAAAAGCATGAAAACTGTTCTTAAAATAGTTTTTTATATAGCTAATTAAAGAACTGTAATATCTGGTTAAAAACATGTTTCTATATTAAATATAAACATTTCAACACTAAAAATTTAAGTTTATGTACTAATGACTATTTTAAATAAGCTTCTAGTAATGAAAGCTGTATCTGTATATGAAGTCAAGTAGGCATACATATAGCAGGCTTTTTCGCTGGTTTTCGAACACTGAAGATCGTTTTATGGACAACATTGTCCGTGCCAATAGCCGCGAAACAGGATACGATCCGTCAAGCATATTTGTTTCAAAGAATCAATTTAATCAATAATAAACACTTTCTTAAGTCCAAATCTACTTTTCAACGATTAATACTAATCATATTTAAAGGTTTTCTTTATCGCAATTCCAAAGTTTTTCTTTACTTCAAAAGGTTTATATTTTCCAATTCTGGTAGTAACATTATGTTTAACCGTGCAAATAAATTCACAACAGTTATCCTAGATGTCGTGCGTAGGGTTCATTCAAATCTGGGTTTAACCTCGTCTTACAAAAAAAAATTCTGAATGGCAAACAATGTGAACTCTTTCTTTAAATCAAATAAAATGCTTCGCTTGCGTACATTTATTGCTGATGCTTTGGGAAATTTAGGTGAAAAAATGCAAGGATGACTTAAGCCAGCATTGATATATTTTTTGTAATATGGTTTAATATTGATATCATGACAGAAGTCTGAACTAATGCTCGGGGGTGTCACTCTGGTTCCCATTAATAATTATATGACTTGAAGTTCCTATGTCAATCAAAAGCAATCATATTTAGTGTTCTTTAAAAAATGTGAAGAGAAAAGGCATAAATACGAGACAGTTGATATAATCGGTGAGTCGGAAGATGAACTACAAAAAAGTCTCAATGATCTGTATGAATATTGCGAAAAATGGGGACTTGAAGTGAATACGTCTAAGACAAAGGTGGTTGTATTTCGATAAAGAGGTCCAGTTTACCAAAATGAAAACTGGTTTTATAATCACCAACAACTCGAAGTTGTTGACAATTTCAATTACCTAGGAGTTGTATTTAATTACACAGGATCTTTTGTCTTAAATAACCAGTATCTATACGGCAAAGCGTTGAAGGCAGTGAATGTCTTATTATGTAATATTAATAGTATGAGTTAAAACCATCTTTGTCTCTACAACTATTTGATTCCTTCGTTGGGTCTATTCTAAATTATGCGTGCCCAGTATGGGGATTTTCTAAGTCGAAAGACCTCGAGAGAATACATTTAAAGTTTTGTAAAACAATACTAGGTGTTAAACTAAGCGCAAGTAACGCGGCAATATACGGCGAATTAGGGAGATATCCGCTTTTATATACACCGTTATGTCCAAATTGTCAAATACTGGTTTAAATTGCTTAATACAAACAACATCTTTTAAAAGATATTTATAATAATGCGCAAATTGAATGTGACAAAGGGGTTAAGAATTGGATGTACAAAGTTAAGTGCTTGTTGAATGAATTCGGTTTTTACTAATGTTTGGGTTAAACCAGAATGTTATGATGTAAAGTTATTTATACCGGTATTCAAACGGACAGTGGTTGACTGTTTCATAGAAAAATGGTTCGCCGATATGAAAATAATAATGTTCTGAACATGCTGTATCGGCATGTTAAAACAGTTTTTAGTAGGGAGTATTATTTAGAAAATATAATCTGTAAAAATAATCGGTGCAACCTAACTCGAATTCGAATATCGGCACATAGTTTACGAATAGAAACCGGGAGATACGGAAGAGATAGGCTTGAAAGGCACGAACGATTATGTCAGTTATGCGACCTTCACGACATAGAAGACGAATACCATTTTATTCTGAAATGCACTGTATTCCAAGGCTACGCTCAAAATACATTAAGCGATACTTTTATGAAAGAGCAAATATGCATAAATTTTTAGAATTGTTACAGTCAAATAATAAATGTATTTTACTGGGGTTATGTAAATATATCCGACTTGCAAATAACAAAAGAAAAGACCTTATAAGATAATCACCTATATTTTGAGTTTTAAGTATTTTTCCGTTAACAGCTTTTTCAGCTCATATCTCTGTCAATTTCATTTACTGATAAAATGAAAGATTACACGTGGAAGTATTTTTTGTGTAATACAAATGTATGTGCACTTGATCTTACTTGATGGACATAATTTTATGTTCTATATTTGTTATTATGTAACGAGATACTGTATATTGTATAAGTTACTTAATAAAATTTCTGTTCTGTTCTGATGAAATTTAAACCAATGAAGTTATTTTATAATCATAAAATTATAGGCATAATCATATACAACATTTCCCCTTTTTAATGATTGTTGCCTTTTATTTGAGACTTCATTAATTTTGCCTGTTTTAAATTTAAAATCACAACTGTCATTTCATTATAGTCAAACGCGCAAAATGTGCCAGTTTTACTGAAAAGAAAAGTGTAGCGCATACGCTATAACAACTTTTTACGATCACGAACGTAACAGAATAAAACATGGTGATATCATTTAAATAAAAAAAAAAAAAAAAAAAAAAAAGGATATAGACTTCATACCATTTAGTACCAGTTCGTGTTTAAGACAGAGATATCTATATAAAATAATGATAATGTCTTCGGACTTTCAAGGGTTATCCTGTGCATTCAATATATCAGTGATAATTGAATAAAACTTTTGTTCACGTAATTATTAGACAATAACACTGTAAACGGGTCTATTTATTAAACACATTAGATGGCTCTTAATGTGTGCGTTTAAATGAAAATTGTCACCAACAGACAAAAATCTACGGAAATAAATACTAAAACTCACTGTTAAAGTGCTTAATTCAATTACATAATGAACTGTTATCTCCGAAGTTCTAATACCAAAGACACCCTGTGTAATTGATTTCTTGATTTGAATTGCTGATTTATTTTCATGTAATTATTTAGTGTCAATAACAACTTCAATTATCTCTTTTTATATCTTTATTTAGAAATCGAGAAAACTCAAACAGCATTCTCCAGAAAAAAGGTACAAATCATTCGATTTTATTCTTTTGCGGTGTGCAATTTTAAAATGTAGGATAATATTGCATTTCACTCATTGGAATTACGACTGAGTAATGTAAAAATGATAATTGCTTTCCTCATTTTTCTAACTTGTCTTCTCGTCGCTGTATCATTTTCTTAATGTCGAGAAAGATGTTTTACTGCACAAAATCATCAGGTTTATAGTTTTCAAAGAGAGTGTGCCTCATAGTCTTGTCTGGTACTTAAATTTGACAAACTTTTCATTAGAAAACTGTCAATTACAACGGCAATAAATTTCCAAAAAAGACAAGAATCATTTGCTTATTTTGGTCTGTCTGCTGTTTATCTTAATGAAATAAGTTGTATTTTCATAACTTGTTGTTAGGGATGGTTGCTTTGTCGTATTTGTAGTCTTTGCCTTTTTTCTTTCCGTTTTGATGAATATAAATTAAGTAGACTTCTTTATATTTAAAACTTCTGAAACAAGTAGGTACAACTGTAACAATTAAACGGCATTCCAAAACATTTACGGTATTTTTCTTACGATAGAAGTGTATATAAAACATTTTGAGGAAAATCATGTCAAACGTCTTGTCAATGATCGTCTACAATAACGCGTTAATAAATCAGAAAAAACGTATGTAATTCACAAAAGAAGTAAATACACTTTTCCTGTTTTAATAACAAAAGTGATATAAAAACAAAAATAATATCAAACAGGGAATAAGTCATAAGTAAAGAATGACTGTTTTTCTTAAAATGAATTCGCGCACTCGCTATAATGTCATTGAATATAGCCTCAATGAACCTGCTATAGCGTCATTCAAAATGGCCGCCGCGCACCTGATAAAATGTTATTCAAAATGGCCGCCGCGCATGCGCAGTCCATGGCGCGATAGAGGTGCTTAAACTACTAGTGTGAAATGAAAAATTCAATGCAAACCGCAAAAGACAAATGTTTTGAATTTTTTAGCTCTTCGGAACATATTTGTAGTTCAAAATATACAGTTACTTTACAAAACATTTATCATTTTTGGGCTGGAAATTATTTTTCATAATGTCCGAAGATTCGTTATAACCGAAGTACATTGTAATGTACGGAGTTTACTGTGCATGTTCGCCAATTGTATTTATGGCAGGTGTTTGGCAATGTATGGTATCTCAATCACAATGACAAAATGTTTGGAGATCAATGGACCATAGCCATTCAGACCAGAGATAATTTTAGACGAAAGTGGCAATATACTTGCGAACGACTATAAGTTATGAAGGAGTATATATCATTACATTTATTGAATATCTTTGTTGCAGTAAAGCAAAAATTTGAAATAGATATAAATTATCTTAATCTGGATAAAGTGAGGCATAATAGATAAACATGCTCAAGAGGCAAACATTCACGGTAATGTTTGAAATTCCGTATAGGCAAGCACCTGGGTTTATAGCAACAGTTTGGCTTAATCACGCAATCTCGTTCAATGCAAAATCGCTGATTAATCGGTATTGTTAAAATTATTACATCCTTGCAAAATTGCATTCATTTGCCTTCTGTCTGGTGTTTTTCAGCTTTATGTCGTTCAGTTACGGTTCGCGTCAATGTCAGGGATCCGTTTTTGCAAAAAACACGGTACATTTTGTACTTTGCAACTCTGCTACAACGCTGGAATTTCGAATTTCCCGACGGCAAACAGAAAGGGTATATGGAATCCTGAACATTTTGACATGAGGTTACTACTGAAAGCTAAAACATTCGTTTGTCGTGCAAAGGAGCGTGTGTAATTCTTGCGTCATCTAAGCTCAAACTTCATGAGTACTTAATGTCCCTCAGGTTTGTGCGGCAGTTCGGAATATCAATTCTCTTCTCAAGCTTTAAAAGGAAAGAATGTATTATAGTGCAAACTCAGTATATTAATTGTTTGCTTAAAGGTCACGTTGTTATTACTATA
Organism: Saxidomus purpurata; assembly: GCA_022818135.1. Classification (NCBI taxonomy): domain Eukaryota; kingdom Metazoa; phylum Mollusca; class Bivalvia; order Venerida; family Veneridae; genus Saxidomus; species Saxidomus purpurata. The sequence continues at coordinate 13,609,271 of JAFMSR010000018.1, forward strand.
GACATACATTTGTATTTACACGACTTGTATTTAGTTTGGAGGATATGTTACACGAAGCAGATATGAACAGTGTTTTATTGAAAGGTTTACGACAATGCGTGCGCTCGAATGTTTAACGTTCACGCTTGTACTATGGGTTTCGTAATAAGTAATATACATGTATCTTCTTTTCCATAGTATAAATATGACACTTGCACGCACTTTCATGTACATTAAAATCAAATCGGATTTAATATTTCTTTTTCTAAACAATGCTGAATATTTTTTAAAGTTTTTTTAAAAAAGTTCAAGTCGAATAAAGACGGAATATGATCTAAATCAACCTAAATATATGAAATCTTAAATAAAGATCGGTAAATTCTCAACAATACAGAGTCAATAAAGGATATTTTTAATCAAGCATTTCGGTTCATTCTTTTTTATATTGTCACTCGAAATAACTTTTCTTGAGACAATAAAGATGGGAAAAGGAATCACTTCATAAGTTTTCATGTTATTAGAGCAATGAACACCACATTGCCCGTGTCCAGCGGCAGGTTGGTTATGCCCTCAGATTCACCTGATCCTCCGCCGAAAAATTACTCAAGCATGCTCATTCAGTGGACTAGGGACAGAATGTCCGATACCTAAAAATAAAGAAAAATCTTTTCTGGCTTCATTGATGCCATGGATGTAAATGGCGATAATTTGCGCTGTTAAAATATGATAACGTCATGGTTATTTGATACTTTGATGTCTAATATAACTTAAGTATCTGATAGCTTTAACCGACATATATTCCAAAATCATATCTGGTAATAAAGCAAAACGTTCTGTACAGTAAATTTATTCAGGATCTTACACATGTATATATATTGTTTTAATAATGTGACTCTTGTATTATGTTAAGCATTTTTTTGTAATACTACTGTGTATTCCAAGGTAGTCTGATGCTAATGTTATAGTCAAGATGGAATGTATTATATTTGCAAATTCTATTTGTTTTGTTTTTTCAAGGCAGCACACTGTTACATGCATAATTCCTTACATTTGAGAAATCCCATTGACTAATAATGTGTGCATGTGTATCTTTCACAGAGTTAAAAGGCTACGCAAGTCAGAAGAGCTTGATAATACTAACACATTGTTGAAATATTGTTTTGAATATAGTAATATTTAGCAGAGTTATGACGAAAATAAGAATTAGTAAATATGCAAATATATACAAATTTAACACACAATAAGACACACCCCTTTTTCAAAGCTTTTTTTAACCACATTTACTCATTATTGATTTATATCTTAAATTGAAACATGGTTAAGTGTCGTTCAGGTAACCATGTTTTAATACAGTTTTGAAGTTGCTGTTTTTTAAGATAGCAGTATTACCTGAATGAATATTAAATTACAGCACTATGACATTACAAAAATGGCCGCCTTTTTGGAATTTTCAATCTTCAATATCTTCATATTAAATACTCCGATATTAAGAATTCTTTTCAACAGTGATTGACAAGTTCTTCAATTAAAAGTCAAATTATTGTTTGACTTGCCATCCCCTTTAAAACTCTGTGAACATGGTGTTGGCAGTAAGTCTTCTATCAATTTTTGTGACACAAACATTACGGACACTCATCTTACTCACTGCTGGAAATCAAAATAACAAGAAATTTTATTGTCCCTGTTTTAATAGAGACTGACATATCGTTAATTAGTTTCTGGAAAAATGATGATGGGTCGATGATTTAATTTGTCGTTGTATTAATCTTTATTGATACAACATCAATTTGAAAGCGAGGTGCCAATTTCAAAATAAGTTGGAATTCGGGTATCGTAAAGTTTCACAGGCTTAATTTTGTGAAACTAATATAACGCAATTGTCACGCACATAATGCTTCTGTTGGCTTCTGTTGGCTTTTTGCTTCCGTTATGTAAACGTATTATTCTGTCTTGATTGATACTGCACAACATAAAATCTTATCATTTAAAATGTATGATTAATATTGTTTTTTACGGAGCGGGGGTGTTCTTGTTTGTATTTTATTGTAGCAATTAAACAGAGGCAAACTTTAAGTTAAATCAACTTCAGATGTCGGAAACCAAAAACAATCATATTGAGTTTTTGTGCTAAATGACGCCGTGTATTTATTGAACAACATCCATTTCCTATCGAGAATATTTTACATTTCTTCCCTACGTGTAAAAATCAATGTAACAAATAAGTTGAAAATAAAGATGATATGCCATGTGTGCACTGTCGCCTTTCGTTCCGTGAGCTGCCTGTCGCCTTCTTCATATTCAACATTGTTATTCTTTCGTAACAGCCAAGTATCACGCAAATATTCCATTAAGGACATAATATGATGTCGTTTGAATAAAACTTTCAAATATCTCATGTTCAAAACACTATAAAACAATTGTTATGTCAATGGTTGACAAAACTAGGAAAAACATTTTTTGAAGAGAAAGCGCTATATAATCGTAAACTATACTGGAATGACAGAACTGTTTTGCTGGTTATTATAAATACAATGATCATACAAATGGGATGCAAATAACGGTGCATTTTAAGACAAAAACAGAACAACAAGAGTATGCTAAAAATAGAAATGAATGCTTAATAGACGATATAAAAGCCAAACTTTGGGTGAAACTTCGTTTGCATATTCATAACAGCTTCTAATAGGCTTCGGGTGTGTGTGTAACACAACAACAGTAATGTTGATACATTAGATACTAATCTATGTCTCATAGTACTATAATGGAGCCTAAAGAAACTCCATCTCCATTTTTACATTTTAGTCATGTCATTTGACAATAACACACGTGTGACTTCTATATTCATTACAATGCTATTCCGTCCTAAAGTTTCTATTGGGACACTGTCAAGTGCCAAAACTATGAGCTTGCAGGCTACCAAACAGAAACACATCGCTGCGCTGTTTAAAATGTTTTGCGAATCTGAAAGAACACTAACGATATCTTATTTTGTTTGTCAATAACTTTCAGGCAAAGGAGTTGATTGGCAAGGGAAAGTTTACTATCAAAATTGTAGGGTGTGCCTTTTCCTAAAAGAAGTTGACTTGTTAAAGTGGTAGTCCGGTCAATGACATACATCAATGCTTGTCAATCATTTTTTATTGTATGTTATATATAATCGATTGACAAACAACTTCATTTCAACTTATATGAAATGAAAAAGGGCTTAAAGGGACAAAGCCTACATGTAGCCGATTATATTCTCGAAACATAGATTATGTTTTCAATGAACATAAAATGAGAAATAAATACAGATTCATAGAATAACCTATGGCGAAAAATGCTTCATTTTACCACAATCGATCAATATAGAGACCTTATGTAATAAATCGCATCCACCAATTCATTACTCAACAACAACTCTACATAGATTATTGAATGGTTGACGTCTGTTTTAAACCGCTGATTTTATCGGCAATGACTGGAATGCATATGTTTCGAGAATATAATCGGCTACATGTAGGGTTTGTCCCCCCCCCCCCCTTCCCCTTTAAAACCGCTGAATGTCAATCTTTTATCGCCAATCTCTTTTGAATGTTCTCCAGAAATGTTTTATAGTAGGTTATTACGGTGAGTAAATCAGATTTATAATATCAAATATTAAAGGATTTTTAATCCATGAAATCAATGATTAACCTTGTTATTTATGTTTTATTGATGGACTAATGAGTTAGATATAGAGTGCGGTTTAGTTTATTTGTTTTAAACCCTGATTTATCGGCAATGATGGAATGCAAGTCAAGTTATTTTATAATACTTCCAAAAATTCTATTATTTACGTTTTGTGGGTAATTTAGTATAGAGTATGTCCCTTGAATAATACTCTCTGAGACAGCCTAAAAGTGAACCTGTGAATATTGATTTTAAGCACTTAGAGCGTTTACCATAATTACGTCACAGGGAATGACGTCAACTTGGTCCATGGAGACGCAAAAGGGCAAAAGACTGGTGCCACTATAATATTAAGGAGTATATAATGTTATAACGAATATCAAACAGTAGACACATCTGCTACTACATGTATTACATCACAAACTAGTAGGATAACACGATTCAACCTTTTTCAATGTAACAACACCAGTACATGGTATATATAATGGTCTAAATAAAGATTTTCAGAATTTAAATCTAATTTACTAACAACTCCTAACAAAAGCATTGCTGTTTAGTGAGCAAGTAATCTTTAACTTCTGTAGTTATTCAAGAGAATTACCTCATTTGTTTCCATTAGGCATTCTACCAGCAGTTGTAAGTGTGACAATATTGTCTCTGTCTCTGTCTCTGTCCTGTCTCTGTCTCTGCTCTCTGTCTCTGTCTCTGTCTCTCTCTCTCTCTCTCTCTCTCTCTCTCTCTCGTCTTCTCTCTCTTCTCTGTCTCGTCTCTCTGTCTCTCTCTCTCTCTCTCTCTCTCTCTCTATATGCAATATGGCAAACAAACTGCTGAGGCACTGTAGATGAATGATCTTTCTTCATTTTCATTTGTATTTCAGGGTGATTTAAAAAAACAACTATTTCAGGCTTAATTGGATGTTTCATCCTTATGCGTATCTTCTCCATATTATATCGAATTATAGACAAAAGGTCAATTATTTGCTTCTCAAAGATAAATTACGAAATCATGTGTTAAACAATTTACAATAATTAAGTGCTAATAATTACTTCTAATTGCCTACCTTGTTTTTTCTGAATAAACAGAAGCCGTCTTCATTGAAAAATATTAATAAAAGTATTAGTATTGTTTTGAAAAGTTGCTTTCTGTCAATCTGTTTCTGCCAATCTCTTTTTGAAATGTTCTCCAGAAATGTTTTAATAGTAGGTTATTACGGTAGATGTAAATCATGATTTATAATATCAAATATTAGGATTTTTAATGGCCATAGAAAATGCAATAATCGAATAACCTTGTTATTGCCGTTTTTTTGATGAAAAAATTGACATAATCGGAGATTAGATATAAGTGCGGTTGTAGATATTACATTAATTTCAAACTTTTATATTATTCAAAGAAAATTACGAATAGTGTACAAGAAAACAGAATAAAAATAACGAAAACGATCCAGGCTAAGTCGAATGCAGCTGAAATACCGAATATCCTTATTCATGCTTTGAAGCAGTAATACACGATGACTTCACAATTAACATCCTTCGTCCATGCCTTGTCATATAAAACGATTGTTTTCAGTTCAATTCTAGGTTTTTTTAAATGAATGCAATCGATGACTCAAACAGGAAAAGTAAGTCTAACCTCTTAGCATGTTTCAACATTTTGTAATTTTTATGATTTTCTTTCCAAAGTGAAAATATTTAAATGCAAATTTCAATATTTCAAACAAATTGAAAGTAAAAATAATATAAAAAGTATGCACTGTCGTCTTTTTTAATACATTTCGAAAGCTGACTGTCGCCTATTTCATACCAAACGTTAGGATTCCTTCGTAGCAGTCTTGCATCACGCAAAATTTCAATTAAGGTCATAAAATGCACTTGTTTGAGCCAAACATACATTTATTACTTATTCAAGACACTATAGCACATCGATTATGACATTGCTTGACGAAATTAGAAGAGACAAAGTCTTTTTGTCACAAAACATACTGGAATGAAATTTTGAATTAATCAGTCGTGTTTGCACTATCATTTATGTCTACAACAGTTCGAATAGGAATATTACGCACATGTAATATCGTTTTTTCGAACAGCTGATTTGTCATATTAAGGTTCCGAAATGCGCAGTGGCACTTATATTAAGTACTAATACATTGCGGTTCGGAAGATTTATTTGTATAGATGGAAACATGATACTGACTTTATATCCAGAGGTGATTATCTCTAAAACCAGTAACATTTTGCTGATGCATAAGTTTGAGCATTTTTGACCCGTAGATTTGAATATAATGACTTAAAGCCGTTTTGGAAGCAAAAGTTATCTCAAAATTACGTCCCCAACCCCCTCACCGATGACCGGTAATCATGTGAAGTATAGTATAGCAATATTCCTTAAACAGGTAACAATAACAATACACTGTACATTTATCTTCTGCAGACACTGTCTGTTAATAACTTATGAGTGAAACAAGAACAAACAACTTTTAATATTCTAATGAGTGTATTGAAAATACATGTTAACATTTTTATCGATGTAGCCTGAATTATGTCCACAAAATAGAAAGATTAACTGCCAAAGTTCAACTTATTTCCTAGTTTAAAAAGACATGTAGAAATTATACATTTGATAGCAGTAATAACGAGCACTTGGAACATCATAGCACACGTTAATTTATACAATAATTAATAATTTGACAGAGCTCTACAGTATATGTTGTCTAATACTCCATTTTCAAATCACAGGTTAAATTATATCTCTCAATTTCATTTGTACCTGTACTTTAATGCAAACACAGTATAGATATATTTAACCTGTTTTAAGGTCACTGTACTCCAAAGTCAAAAGTGTGTTCTTCACTTTGAGTATTCACTATAATTATAATCATCTTCCCTGTCACTAATACAGTTGTAAGGATTCAACTGAAGATGTATTTAGTACAATAACATTACGATGTTCCATAAAAAGCAGCCTTCCAGTAGTTTTATAAGGTTTCACCAATACAGTTTACATAGTATGTTCTTGCCTTTTGAAACAGATAAAGAAAAGGGTGAAAACTGGTCTTAAAATGTTCTTCTATAGCAAATAAATCTTAGTATTGCAAACTGTACTTGTACAACGTGTTTCTCGATTAGATGTTATCTTATTGCAAACTTTTCAACATTAAACACTATGAATATAACTATTATGTATCATTATATACTATAGACTAGCTTTGCTACCTTGTTCGTAATCATAGCAGTGATTGTATCTGAAGTCAAGCAGGCATATAGGCTTTTTCGCTAGTTCTCGAATACAGGAAATAATTCAATGAATAACATTTTATGTATTAATAGCCGTGCAAATGTAAGTTCAGGCAAGCATATCTGAGACAACGATTTAGAAAGGTTTCTTAATTGCAATTTCCAATTTTCTTTACTTTAAAAGGTTTGGATTATCTACCTCTGGTAGAAACATAATGATTAACCGTGCCAATTTTACAACAGGCTACTTGAACGTTAAGTACTACATGTTTGGGTATTTAACCTGGTCTAAGACAGTCTGCTTTATTTCTCAATGGCTGTTAACGCTTTTATTATTTCATTTATTATTAAGTTGTCGGGTGTTTTGGCAAAGTAATACTATGCACTAATAACATATACAGAGGAGATAACCTAATTCAGCTTTGATTTTATTTTGTAATATTGTTAAACTATATTGAGACCTTGTACGTAAGTAAGCGCTAATATTGTTTTATAACTTGGTGAGACTATATTGAGACGTGTCAGACGTCTGATATAATCATCCTTATGTTAATCAAGACACAGACAAAGTAACGTGTAGTGTGTTTAAAATGCTGTCAAGAAAAGAACATCATACATATAACACAGTCGAAAAAGACTTTATACCATCTAGGACCATTTTGTGATTAACATGTCTATATAAAATAATGATAATGTATATTTTTTTAATTTTCCTCTAGTGAATGAAATTCTACTAAATGTATATTGTACCTTTCAACAGTAAAAATAACTTGTAAAATTATATTTTAGTACACAAATGTAGTTGTTAATTTTGAATATGTCTTGCATTAAATATAGTTATTTATACACAAGATACAAGGAAATGAAACAAGAATACTAAATAATTGTATCTTATATAAGATATTTCAAAACATAACGAAGATGTAAACTTATATATGTTACCTAGAACTCGTCATAAAAATGCAATCAAACAGGCAAATTTAGATGTGTTTTCAGTAGCACACTTGTGTTGCCCTCTTACAGAGAATAATCAATGTTTTACTTTTTTCATTTCACAAAGTAACCCAAACATTTGTAAACTTTGTTACAAATTAAAAGCTAACAATCAAATATGACCTTAACCTAAAACATGTGAACGGTCAATGCCGAATAGCTGTTTTGCTCTCGTTGATACTTGACAATTGCGCTATGGACAGGTCCTTTTATTAAACACATTAAATGGCTCTTAATGTGTGCGTTGAAATGAAAGTTGTCACCAACAAACAGAAAATCACGGAAATAAATGCTAAAACTCACTATTGAAGTGCTTAATTCAATTACACAGTGCAACGTTTTCTCTGAAGTTCTGATACCAAAGACACCCTGTGTAATTAATTTCATGATTAAAACCGCTGATTTATGACCTTGTAATTATTAAGTGTCATTTACATCTTCAATTCTTTCTTTTTTGTACTTTTTATTCAGAAACCGAGAGAACTCAAACGTCAGTCCTCAGAAAAAAGGTACAAATCATTCGGTTTATTTTTCGGTTTAATCTAAGTCTTTTCCGGTGTGCTGTTTTTTAATTTAGGCTAAATTGTATTTGATTCATTGCTGAAATTACGACTGACAAATGTGAAAATGTTAATTGTTTTCACATTCTTTTGAACTTGTCTTCTTGGCGTTTTATCATTTTCTAAATATTGAGACATATTTCTTTCTGAACGAAGTCATCAGGCCTTTAGATTTCAAAGAGTTTGTGTCCTGTTGAAGATGTACAATTGTCTTGTTCTTAAATTTGATAGGATTATCACAAGAAATTGGCAACTACACCGGATTTAAATGTATAAAAGACAAAACAAAACACAGAGTCTACCTTTTATCCTTAAGTAATAAATTGTATTTTCATGAAAACTGGATCATGGTATTCGGGGGGATTGTTATGTGGCCTTTCTTATGCCGTTTTGATGAATTCATATTTAGTATAGCTTTATCTATACTAAGCTTCTAAAAGAAGCAGCTACGGAATTCTAGCTAATTCTTTCATGTTCTTTCTCATTGACTTTGTCAGTTTAGGCTAAAATTATAAATTTTATTCTGAAAGTTCTTACGACTACAAACAATAATTGTTTAATTGTTTTTCTTATTGTTTTATTTTTCTTTTCTACGCTTTACCATTTGTAAATGTGAAGACGAATTTCCTCTTAACAAAAGCACATCACTTTTAGCTTTCCAAGAGCCTATGTCTCATCGCAGATGTGAAATTCTTTTGCTTATGATTTGACAAGAATTATCCGAAAACTGGCAATTTCAATTTACATAAAGTTCGAATGAAACAAAAACCATAGTCAGAATTTAGTAAGTCTATAATTGTTTTTCATACGTGATTATTTGTCAGGTAAGCTATGTTATTTTGATTGTTGAAGATTGATTCCCCATTTTGTTTAATTATTTTTGAAAAGGTCTTGTCATTTGAACCATGTTCTGAAACCAGTAATATAAATTTTATTTGTCAACTCTTTCTATCTTGCCAATTTTATCATGTACTTTCTCGTTGATGATCGGTTGTTTTAGTGCAAAGAAAGAAGACTTTAGGGATTCACTTTATTTACCGGTAGATAAAATATCTCGTCAAACCTTCAGGCTGTAGGGTAACGTATAAGATATCATTGCCTGTAACAAATTGTCACGAAAAGTCTGAAAAATGATTTCGGCATTGTACCAATAAACTTTGGATCATATTGTGTATTCAAACATTTTATGAGCATGTAAACCTAATATATTTCCATTTGTAATGAAAATTGTTGTTGTTGTTGTGTTTTCGCGCACAGGGTAATACTTGTGGTTAAATTAAGGATTTCATAATGGGACGCAGCCCATAGTATGTGACTGAAGTACATTTGACCCCCAGTTAATTTCTAAAATCGAATTGTCTCTTTGTCATCAATTAATAAGAGAGATTTCCATTGAATATTAAATTACTGAAATTGGACTAGTGGTGATCAAGATTAGTCTGCAAGGATGTTTAAGGCGGAATAATTTGCTGCCAGCAGGGTGAAATAGTGCATGTTATGTCGACTTTTTAAATTAATATAGCAACAATTACTAGGCAGATATAATTTGTTTATTTGTTATAAGATTTCAATATTTTAGTTATGCTAAATTATTCGAATATTGGCGCAGGGACATAAATATTTGTCCTTGTTCGTAAGTGCGTGTGTTAATAAACTTAACTCGTAAAAGGATTAATTGAGTTGAATAAAAATTGCAAAAAGGTTAATAATTATATGTAAAATACAAGTGCTCCTACAACGACAATTACAATCATTATTCGGAGAGCTAGGGAACTAAGAGTGGCTCTTGCGTCAGCTTCGGCGTTTCACTTTTGATTAAAGTTTTACATGCACGCTACTAGCATTCAAATATTTCATTATCTAGTTACACAACAGATCTAAAACTTCATCCAGCTCTTCAAGGGTATCAGACAATTAAGGCAAATAATTGCTTGGCTTAATTTAAATCAAACTATGCCCATTGTCTGACTTAGACATTTTGGTTAAAGTTGTACAAGCAAGCTACAAGTAAAAACACATTAGGATTAATTTGATCTTTTTTCTGCATTTACTTTATTTGCATTCAATTTATGATTTATGATATTGATTAACGTTGAATTGTATTTTTGATATGAGAAGGCAGTTGCTTCGACATGGTGTAACTTCGTTAGAAACGTTTTTGCCAAACTTAAATAATCAAGGATCCTTTACATGAAAGTATTTATGGTAGGTGTAATATCTGAATCTAGAATATCTATAAAGGGAAAGGAAATGACTATCGCATGAATGATAATCGACTAACAATATCGCCGCTTCTTTGATGACAAAATGGGTTTTAATCAGAACATAACTACGGGTGCGGTTACTTTTTCATGCTGCTAATTAAACAGCAAGAAAAAAATGGTTTATATAGATGAAACGCCAACGCATAACATTGTTACCAACATTTTTGTAAGATAAACTGCATTGGATTTCTGCGTGGGCGTATGAAATGACTTTTCTGCAAACACGTTGTCTGTTCAAGCCTATGTGTGTTTATTATGAGTGAAGCAATAGCAAATCACTCCTTCTATTTGTATGAATATATTGAAATTACATGTAAAAGTCAATTTTGTCAACAAAATAGAAAGATGAACTGCCATATTTCGGGTTTTTTACTGCCAATCCTGCAGTATTTGTAGTCTGATATTCCAAATTATATCTCTCAAATACCTGTACTTTAACACAAACACAGTTTAAAAAAAAACATTTATCCTATTTTTAAGTCACTCGACTTCAAAGTCAAGATTGTGTACTTCAATTTGAATAAGCACTGGGAAATGTCAACATCGTCCCTTCCTGTCGTTACCCTTTACTTAAATAGTTGTAAGGATTCAACTGAAGATGTACTCGGTAAAATGATATTATTATGCTCCATATAAAGCAGCCTTTCAGAGGTTTTATAAGGTTTCACAACTACAGTTAGGGAAACAAGTACAGCTGTATTTGCCTTTTGAAGCAAGTATAAAATACATGAAAAATATACATACAATTGTTTCATATAACAAATAAAAGTCAGTACCGCAACTAAATACTAAAACAGGTTTCTCGGTTAGATATTATTTAATTGCAAACATTTCCACATAAAACACTAAAAATATAACTATAATGTACTTAAGGCTATTTTTGCTACTCTTTGAGATAGCAGTACATGTATCTGAAGTCAAGCAGACATATTAGCCTTTTCGCTGGTATTCGAATACAAAAAATAGTTCATGGACATCATTTTACGTATCAAAAGCTGCGCCAATATACTGCACATACCTATTTATAAAACACAAGAGATGTCTCTTAATGTCAGCGTTTAAATGACAGCCAGCCATCAACAAAACAACGGAAATAAATACTAAATTTTACCGTTAAAGTGCTTAATTCAATTATATAGTGCACTGTTTTCTCTGAAGTTCTGATACCAAAGACACCCTGTGCAATTAATTTCTTGATTAAAACTGCTTTTTTATTTCCCTGTAATTATTTAGTGTCATTTACATTTTCGATTCTCCGGGTTTTTTGGTACTTTTTATTCCGAAATCGAGAGAACTCAAACGACAATATCCAGAAAAATTGGTACAAATCAATCGATTCAGTTCTTTTTGTGGTGTGCAGTTTTTTATTTAAGCAAAAACTGTATTTGATTTATTCCTTGAATTACAACTGACGAATGTGAAATGTTAATTGCTATTCCCAATTTGTTTAACTTGTCTTCTATTCGCTTTATCATTTTCTCAATGACGAATTACTTCTGAACGAATTCATCAGGTCTTTAATTTTCAAAGAGTTTGTATCTCATTGACAATTGTCTTGCTCTTGATTTTGAAACGGTTTCATCAGAAACGGATATAAATGTCAACAAAGCAAAAAAGGCATTTATATTTTGGTTATTTTTCCGTTAATCCTTAACTATTAACCTGTTATTGTTTTGTTTTTTCATGAAAACTAGGTCATGGTGTTAGAGAGGGGTTGTATTGCTTTTTAGTGTTCATGCCGTTCTGTTTTCCTGTAGAGTTCTTGTCATTTAAAACTCCTAAATCCTAGCTATGATAATCTAGTCAATCGTTTCATGTTCTTTCTCAATGACTTTGGCAGTTTAGGCTAAAATTGTATTCTATTTATTTTTGAACGTACAACCGACTAATGTGAAAACGATATTGCTTTTCTTAGTGTTTCTTTTCAATTGGCTTTTCTTCGCTTTATCATTTCGAAATGTGAAGACGGGTTTCCTCTCAACAAAATCGCAATGCATTTGATTTTCAAAGAGACTTTGTCTCATTGCAGAAGTGAACTTACCTGTAGTTTGCTCCTGAATTCGACAGGGTTATTATCTGAAAACTGACAATTAAAAATTTACATAAAGTTCAAATGAGACAAAAATCATTGTCAGATTTAAGTGAACTTATTGTTTATCCGAACGTCATCCTAAGTTATGAAGTTAGTTGAGATAGTTTTGCAAGTTTGATGAACTTGTTTTTATCAAAGTTCTTATCATTTGAAACTTTTTCTAAAACCAGTAAATTAGCTTTTCAACAATTACTGTCTTGCCAATCCTACCATGTATTGTCTCGTTGACAATGTTGGTGCTATAAATGATTCAGAAGAAAATCTTCTAGGAAGTCTTGGTTTAAATATGTTAGACAGATTACATATTTCACCCTGGTCAGATAATACATCTCGGCAGAACTTCAGGCGCACACGTCCATAGGGAAATGTAAAAGATAACATTGTTTGTAACAATTTGTCAAGAAAGGTCTGATGACTGATTCGTCATTGCACCTTAAAACTTTGAATCCTTATGTGTATTTATACATTTTATGTACGTATTTACCTCATATCCTTCATCTGAAATAAGACTTTTTGTGGTTTTATGCATAAGGTGATAGTTAAGTTAGATTAAGGATTACATAATGGGGCACAACATACATGCGATCGAAATCCATTTAACCCACGTTAAGTTTTTAAACTGGAACTGATTATCTTTCAATCTAGACAGTGTCATCAATTATTAAGAGAGATCTCAACGGAATATTAACTGATTAAAAATGGATGTGTGGTAATCATGGTCAGACTGCACGGATGTGCAAGGCGGAGTAAGTTAGTGCTAGCAGGGTAATAGAGTGCATGTTGACTTTTTCACAATTACTAGACTTAGGCAGAGAGGATTTGTTTATTTGTGGTAAGGTTTCACTTACAGTTAATTAGCCTTATCTGAAAGCTTATTTGCTTTATTCTTCAGAGGTTTATATCATTTTCAGTATGTTTAGAAACCTATACAGTTTTAAAAAGTATTTCAAATTTCCAGCATGTAACCAACGATGGTGCCTACGACAAACACTGCTGCAGTAACTGTAATCGATAACTCATCTATCATTGATTGCTGAACGAAGCAGCTTAACGCTGAGGGTAACCCTACCACTGTAAAATGTTATCAAACCTTTTCTACATTATTCACTTATTTTGGGATGAATGTCACATACATGTACTCTTGATAGCTATAATAAAATTATTTTTAAACATTAATACTCTTGTATGTAATGTGACTCTTCCATAGAATAATTCTCACTTGAAAAATTCAGGAGCCTAAGTTGAATTAATAGGTATTCACAGTATTTTATTTTGTTGTTTTACCATCTTATTTAAGTCCTTTAAGTCAAGTGAAAGCAGTGCTAGCATCCGGAACACGGCTGAAATTATCTGTTTCTCATGGTCTTTATAGTCTTCAATAATTGAGATAATTAAATGCAATAAATGATAATAAAGATAATAGATGATATTATAATGTGCTTCACGAAACCTTTATAGGCAGGCTTACAAAGGATTTAACCTAACTTTTTTAATTCGATTAATATTATTTTAGATGTTCCACTATTTCCTAATGCAAACAGCTTTCAAAACCATCATTGCAAAAATATAAGAACTTTTAATATTACTATCACAAAATCATATAATCAAATCAATTATCTTAAACAAGCTTCTAAGATATGATTTTGCAATTAATCTGGACGCAAACACATCAAATTTCTTACTTTATATTTTAGTTCCGAGTTATTACAAGAAAAGGTAAAAAGTGAAAAACTTTAAGTACAAAAACATAATAAAATGGTATTCTAAAGAGGGAAACAGTCCCGCTTACATACATTTTCTTTGAGAAGATCACGCACTGTTTAATAATAGAGGTATGGAAGTGATGTTTCATGTTTATCTTTGTTTTGTAATATGTATCTCTTTGATTAAAATGAAACATTTTATTACAAGAAAGAGAACAAAAACGTTACATATTGCAGTGCCGTGTGGTATGGCGATTGGCCATCATTTAAATAAACATACATTTGTACTATACAGGAACGTCAAATTAAGTACAAAATTCATGTTTCATCAAAACAATGTTTCAATTATGTCCGGCATTCAACTATTATCGCTGGGACCTAAAATGGTGTCCCTGTTCATTCGTGTATGCTAGCAGAAATTTAACTCGTGAAAGGATAAATGGAATTGACTCAAACATTTTAAAGGTTAATACTTAAATACAGGTTATTTTAACGAAAATCTGCCATATTCTTCGGCTGTTTTAACACTCTTCTTTGATAAGTCTTTTCTTAAATAGGATTCCCTATCATTATCTCATGAAAGCCTAAATTTATTTAATGAATATAAAATAATCAAGGTCTAGTTGGTTGTATTTGTTATTTTTAGGGATGAGTTAAAAGCTGCTTTCGTCATACTTTGATATCAAAGCAGTATTGGCAGCGTTCGTGTTCTAGTGCCTCATGAATTGAACTTAACTGTTCTTTGTGTACAAATAAAAACAAATGATAGATCCCTCTCTTTCGTTACCGCTCTGCTATACGAGTGTACAGCTGCAATATTAATTTAAACAGATCCAGACAACTTCATCAGACCTTGACTATGTCTTAACAACTGACTGAAAAACAGAAATGATGCAAACTATTAAATCTTAATTACTTCAGCAGTTGATGTTGAATATTCTCATTTAGGTTTGTAAGATAGCGGGGATCAGTATTTAGACAGTATTTTAGAGTAGTGAATATGGCGTAATTTCAGTATTAATGAGAAGGTATATAATGTAGTCTGAAACAAATCATGTCAAAACTGGATTTTCCCGAAACGTTTAGAATACATTGCCAGTGTTCATTTACCAGAAGGAAATGTTACAAATGCCAAACCTACTATTTTACATGTCCAAATTATAATTCTTGTTACATTAGACAGCAGTTTTTATGTAGAGATTAGCAATGGTTTTCTAACTTTGACACTATGTAAATAAAGTTGTGTTACATGAATGATAAGATGCGTGTTTGTAAATGAAAGAGAAATATTTTAATTGAAAGGACTTAGAAATCCTTTTCTTTTATTTTAAAGAGCCATTCTAAACATTTTGAATTTGTTGCAAAAATATCTACAATCGACTTTGAAATCAATATGGTCGAGTATTTAAAAATCCGGCACATTCTGATTGATTTAAGCATTGCCTTTTTTTTCTTTGGAATTATATCAATATATTTTGTATGAAATTATACTTTGAGACAAACAAAAAGAGATTATTAAAGAACATATGATACGAATTTTAGATATGAAGTAAAGTTATATGAGCATATGATAGTACAAAAATGAAACACGGAATCAAATATTGTCTAAATAAAGCTGCAAACAAATCGGTTGATTGTCATAATACTGCGAAATAAGACTTTAAATTTCCCCGAATCAGATAATCTGAAGTCAGATCACTTTAAAACATTTTTTCGTTCTTTTTGTAGAATTTTCGTGCAAGATGAAAACTCACTTAACCAAAAGGAAATATTTATTCATAATGACTTTAAAGTTTTAGACATTTTTATCTGATTTTAAGTAAATCATCCGTTATTTTATTATGGAAATATTAAAGTTATGAATATATTTTTTTATTGCATATCATCCACAAATTATATGTTTAACGTAGAATATCATATTTAATTCAAACGGCGTTTCTTTCGTGAAACTCTTTTCACTTGGGTCTATTATTTCTTGTTCATTTGATAGTAATATAAAATCAAGAACAATTGTAATTTCAGGATCAGCATTTTTGTTTGCTCACAGTTATTATTTATCTGTTGTTGAAGGTATTTCTTTCCCGAATGAAGACAATTTACCTAACCAACGTTCACGTGAATGATTAATATTTAGACCATATTACAGTCGGGAAAAGCAACACACAAGGTTCATGTATGCTACATACATTTCTATAGACTTCAATTATAAGGTTCTCGGTCAGTGCAACTATCCAAACTCTCACCGACTGCTGAAACGCATTTTCCTTTGCAGATCTCACATAAAAATAGCAAAATTTATACATGTTGTACGAAAATTTATGCCAGTATATTGGACCTGAATGACAACCCCATATACGGGGCACTTTTAGTGGTCACCAACCAAAACTGTCAGTATTTTCAAATATTTCAGTTGTAATTTATATGCAGATCTTTATATCCCCAATTCATTCGTAATCTATCATCCAACTATTATTTCAAAAGAACTATTCCCGTAATCATCCATTTATTATTGGCCAATCAAACACTTTCCCTAGAAAAAATAGTCTGGTTCCGGTTCTCACCTATTTAGCATACTTATACCACAATTTTGTACGAGGTGAAACTATCACCTGTAAAGACAATGATGCGGGACTATTTTGATTTTAAACTATGTCAAAAATAATTATGATGCATTTCAAACGCTTGGTTCATATCAAGCCTCTATGTATGCTCTATCTCTGATAACATATTTAATTCAAAAAGGAGTGAAAAATATAGACATAGGTTTACAATTATCGGTTGATATTTGATTTCTTGAACTTTTATTTCATATGCGGGTTTTAGCTTATACCTCGTTACAGAAAATAGTGATGGGATACAAGACATCGATCTA